>JARQOD010000003.1:223217117-223349696 GCA_033576555.1 Oophaga sylvatica | reverse complement strand
TTTCTGGTGCAGATGTGAAGCTGTGTTTTTTAAGTGGTTTGTATAGTAAAGAAAAGCTTTAATTCTTAATAAAGTATCTGCAGTTTTTTACATGTGTTATTTTTAGGCTCCAAATATAAGATGAGAAAAAAAGCACCAAAACTGCACAGTTCAGTACCGTGTTTTGACCACAGGGGGTGCAGCTCTCATGAAAGCACATCCACTTTGTTTGGACAATAAATGCAGCAGAATTTCCGTGCAAAAAAGCAGCTGAAAATACATACCATTTATGTTACATGTGAAAACGGTCTAAAAGTCCAACCAAAATGGATGTTATTCCATGAAATCTCCGCTCTCTGTGGTCTGAAGACGCTGATAAACTTTGCAGTTTTGGTGAATTTATTTTCAATAGGCATCTTCTGAAAAAAACATGTGCCAGGGCCCAGGAGAGATCTGGGCTCAGTGCCGGAGCCCACATTAAAGGGAGGGCTTCCGATGTGGGCATATTATTACGCCCAATGTTGGAAAGGGGTTAATATGGGCATACAGGTTATAGAATGGTTAAAATACTCATACCGGTATGTGGAGAAATCCTCTTTTATTTGTTTATGGTAATGAGCAAAAAATCAAGAGATACATGTGACTCACAAAAATATAATTATAGAAGATATGAAGTAATAATATAAAAAATATATATATGTGACTATATCACCTGAACCTTGGATGGCAGACCACTTTTTTTCTGCTGCATATATATATTATGTACTTTTTTGTATATGGTCAAATTGATATGCATGCGGGTGTGGATTTATAGCGGTATCAGCCTTATCATTTTGGTATGTCTCTTTTTTATATACATTTTATACATACATGGTTATTGTTGTTATTAGCGTGCCATTTGATTAATAAAGGCAATTAATTCACTATTGGTATCTTGTGTTTCTGGTCTTTTTTCTTTCCCTGCCACTGCGGTATCCCCTTCCATATCCTTGGTTGTTTTTCTTGTTTATGGTAATGACTAGAGATGAGCGACTTTTCCTCCGGGAGAGTCGAGTCGGGTTTCGTGAAACCCGACTTTCTCAAAAGTCGAGTCGAACGAAATCGGCCGACTATCGGGAAAAATCGGAGGTCCGACTGAAACATGAAACCCAATTCAAGTCAATGGGGAAGCAAAGTCGGCAGGGAGTGGAGGACAGTAAACACACCTACAGTGCCCATTTCAATGCCAACTAAATCAATTCTTATTACTTAAGCTTGGCAACCTTAATTTACTTTATAATAATAGTTATGCATTGAAAACTGGGGGTCATTTGGTTAAAGTTGTGGTGGGGTAGGGCTGGCTTCAGGTTTTCGTGTGCCCCGGGCGAAAGAGTGTCAGTGGGCCCCTTTAACACATACCACAATTCATGATGCTCCGATACGGCACAGAAATATAGGTATAGTACAATGGCAAATACTTCACTTCTTACATCACATGAGTGATATCTATTGTAAATTCTACAATAGCTCAAAAACCAGACAGTATATTCCTCCATTCAGTATTATGGCCACCACATAGTGCGCCATACAGCATAATTGGTCCCATATAATGTTCCATACAGTACAGTCCCTGACAGAAGTTATATCGCTTATCCATGTTATGTAAATCAAAGCTTATAACCTGACGTTAAATTCATCCATTGGTTTCATAAATTACTCTTTTGAATGCTGAAACCCTCCCAAATTTGGTTTAGGTTAAGAAAAAAAAAATGACATCAATGCTGAAATATTGATCATTTAATGAATATAAAATGGTCAGATTTTGGCAAGACAAAAGTTTTGTCGCCCACAGAAAGTAATGTGATATTCAAACAAATAATTATCTTAAAATACAAATATATGTTGCATAACATTGGTGAATGAAGTTGTGGTGCTATTAGAGTCATATTTAATATTTTGTGTGACTTCCATGAGCTTGAAGGACTGCATCCATGCAGTTCAACAAGTCGAATATCAATCAATTCTTACATGTAAGTTCATTATCATGCCAAAGGAATAGCAAAGAATGCGTGAGTTCTTACATGCCTTCACAGAGTTCAATCTACACTCATGGCCAAAAGTTTTGAGAATGACCAATATAATTTCACATGATCTGCATGACCTCTGTTTTTATGTGTGTTTTGCAGATGTTTTTTTTTCACAGACAAATATAATTGAATATGATGTAACAAAAGCTTATATAATGACAGAATGTTAATGCAGCAATTCAATATTTGCAGTGTTCCCTTCTCTCAGGACCTCTGCAATCCCTGGCATGCTCTCATCAATTTGGACAAATCTGGCTGATAGCAGTCCTATTCTTGACAATCAATGCTTTCATTTTGTCAGAATTTTAGGTTTTTGTTGTCCACATCTCTGATGATTGACCACATTCTCAATGGGATTAAGATCTGGGAGTTTCAGGCCTTGGACCCAAATCTCTATGTTTGTTCCATGAGCCATTTAGTTATTGTTAGAACTCTGTTAGATTTTGTTTCAATTTGCTGTCACAGACCTTTTCCTATTTAGTCTGGCTTCGCCTTCTGCTTGCTACTTTATGATTATCTATCTAACTACGGCTTAGTGCCTTCTTTCGTTTTGCTTATCTAGTCTGAGTAATTTTTCGTTATTCCTGACAATTTCTGTTTGGAGGTGACTTTCTCAGCCTATCTGTGGTCCCACTAAGTCTTGTTCGACAGCTGAGATTTAGTTGTCCAGGATCAGTCCCCGTTACATCGTAGGGATCAAGCTCAGTTTTATTGTAGGGACAGAGTTCCCATCTTTCCTTAGTGCTTGTAGCAGTTCATAACAGTAAGTCCAGCCAAGAAATAAAAAAAAAAAAAAAATCTCTAAGGAAAGATTTTCTGTTTTCATCATGGTGTCGGTTCGGGATTTGGCTGAACGCCTGCAGGGTCTCTCTCTGGAGGTGGCTGAAATCCAGCAACACGTGAGTAGTTGTTCTGGAGCACATTTCGTGGAGCCAAAGGTACGTTTGCCTGATTTATTTTTTGGTGAACAACAAGATTTTTTTTCTTTTAAAAATGCTTGCTTGTTGTATTTTCGTTTGAGACCCAGATCCTCTGGTGATGAATCACAGCGCATAGGGTTCATAATGTAACTTTTGCGCAAAGAACCTCAGGACTGGGCCTTTTCTCTGCAGCCTGGTGATCCATGCTTTGGATCAGTGGATGGTTTTTTTTCTGCTTTGGGGTTGTTGTATGACGATCCGGATCGTGTTTCATCAGCTGAGACAAAGTTGAGACGTTTGAGACAGGGATCGGGTAATGTGGAAAAATATTGTACTCACTTCCGTAGGTGGTCCACTCAGGTGGGCTGGAATGATTCAGCTTTGAAAAGTTTATTTCTTGCAGGATTAAGTGAAAGGGTTAAAGATTTGCTGATTGCTTATCCTATACCTGGTAACTTGCAAGAGGCTATGCAATTGGCCATACGGGTGGATAGGAGACTGCGTGCAAGGGTTAATGAGAGTAAGTCTGCTTTGTCAGCTCCAGGTTTGGAGAAGGAATGTACTGACATTGCAGAGCCGATGGAAATTGGAGCAATGGCACCTCACTCTCGAGAAAAAGAACGCAGATTTGCTCAAGGTTTGTGTTTCTACTGTGGTAAATCTGAGCATTTCATTAAGAACTGTGCGCTTCGAATGAATAAAGAGAAAAAAAATGAGGTCAGTGTCGCCCGCATAGCTTGTTTAAACAATAAAGGTGTCTTTCTTTCTGCTACCACTGGTGTTGAGGAGGAATTAATGGAGTTTCGGGTATTTGTGGATTGTGGTTCAACTCTCAATGTGATTGATGGGAAATTTTTGGAAAAACTAAAATTAAAACCCAAACTTCTGTCTTCTCCTATTAATGTGGTGTCTGTGGATGGCTCTCCCTTGAAAAATGTTACTCACCATATCTGTGAATTTCCTCTTACTATTAATGGTGTTCATCAAGAGAATTTGGATTTGGTAGTTTTGAATAATTTGCCCTCACCGGTGATTTTGGGGTTACCCTGGTTAAAATTGCACAATCCGGTACTGGATTGGTCTACCAATGAAATTAAGTCCTGGAGTCCTAAGTAGTGTTGAGCGATACGATACTGCAAATATCGGGTATCGGCCGATATTAGCTGTATCGGGCTTTCGATTCCGAGTACCGATATTTTCGTCATATCGGATACCGGAATCGGATTTGTCACTGTCACTGTGAGTGTCCGTCGGTCGGGTCTGTCAGGAGTCAGCGGCACTTACCTGGCAGAAGATCTCCGGCGGTCACGTCCTGGACTGCTTGATGGCCGCCATTATCTTCTCCCTGGCGGTCACATGCAGTTTTTCGCGATAACTGCAGTGACTGCTGGGTAATCCCGGCCGTAAAGCAGTCAGTCCGATGACGTCACCGCCGGGGAAGCAGGTAATCAGCTGTGCTGCGCCGGGATGACAGGCTCTGCCTGTCATTGCGATGTAGCAGAGCTGGATCGTCGTGGGACCCTCGTTACTATGGACTGCGTCGGACAGGTGGTATACTGCTGGGTTTTTTTTTCATTTTTTTACAGGAGATCGATGGCATCGCAGGATGAGACTGTAATAAAAGTAATGAAAACTGTGTTGTTTTTTTTATTAAATTAAAAAACTTTTTTATGAACATTCACCCGTCCGGGTACATCAACAATTTAACTATTTACATACAGGGACCCTGTCCGGGTTATTTGTAATTCTTTGCCAGGGGTGTTCCAGGTACCACCTGGTACTCTTCTGATGCTTGCCAAACATCCGAGACACCAAGGACCACCAGGACCTGATGACGTCGTGTGGCCTGTACAGTCAAGTCGTGACCCGCTATCTGTGTCTGTGTGGCCACCTCTTTCATCTCCCTCCGGGTCTGGAGCCCTATGTCCCGGACTGAACGAACCCCAGGGGGCCTAACAGGCGCCGGGTATGGGCCAGCTATCATTAGCATGTCCATAGCTGGGGCTGCTGAGGAGACCACTGAGGGAGGCTGGGGAGATTTACGGCGTGGGGTGGGCACTTGTGCAGAGGCCTGGATGTGGGAGGCTGAAGGCTCCGAGGGTCTCACAGGTTCCTGACACTCTGGGGACCAGGGGTCGCACCTGGTGACATTTAGGGCATACCATCCATTGTAACCCCAGTGTCGGGTGTAAGTTACCAAGTCTCCTGGCAACAGGTCCCTCCCCGGGTGTCCTTCTGGGAGGTGAGTCTCCACGTCCCGCCGGGTCACAAACACTTCTAAATAAAGTCCAGGCTCCTGGATGAAGCCCCAACCAGCTTTCAATTTAAAGCTCCGTACTGCACCCTTACGCCGCGGCTCCCTCAGGGTTCCTTTATCTTTTCTCATCCAGTCCTTATCTGCCCGGTCCTTGTTGATGTGACGTTGGCGAAGCTTCTGGGATTCGCGCTGCTCCCTTTGTCGCTCGGCTTCTCTCTCCCAACGTCTCCACTCTTCCTCCTGACGCCGGTTGTAATTCTCCTCCACCAGCATCTCCATGTCTCCACCATCAAACTGCAGCTTACGATGTCCGGTTTGCGGCAGCTCTCCTGGCGCC
Source organism: Oophaga sylvatica (assembly GCA_033576555.1). Classification (NCBI taxonomy): domain Eukaryota; kingdom Metazoa; phylum Chordata; class Amphibia; order Anura; family Dendrobatidae; genus Oophaga; species Oophaga sylvatica. Next base: position 223,344,137 of record JARQOD010000003.1, on the reverse strand, counting down.
CGACAGTCCTGGCGGCGCTCACCTGCGGAGGAAGCAGCCGGCTCTGGAACAAATGACATTCGGGGCTCCGGTACAGACAGGTAGACCTCTGGTGCCTGCGCGGCCTCCTCCATGAGGACGGGTGTCGCTTCTTCTGTCTCAGCGACGGGGGCAGACAGTGGGATCTGGGGTGCTGCCGGTGCAGCGTTTTTTGCAGGAACGGGTGCCTCCACTGCGACAACGTCAACCGGATCACATTGCAAGGGCTGGGATGCCCGCACGGACTCCTCTACTAGAACGGGTGCCTCCACTGCGACAACGTCAACCGGATCACATTGCAAGAGCTGGGATGCCCGCACGGACTCCTCTACTAGAACGGGTGCCTCACCTTCCGGTACAGACACTTCAGGTAAGAGGGATTGGCACCGCTCCAAGTTTAGTTTTAGGGCACGCCAGCTGGCTTCCATCCTGGCGACCTCCTCCCGGTGCCGGGCCAGGCCTCTTAGGGTATCCTCCGCTTCTTGCAGCGTAGAAGGGTTTCCAGGCCGGGTGCCCAACGGTGGTTCCGTGGCGATCGGGTCGCTTCCGTGGGGGGAGAGCTCTGACTGCTCCATCCCTTCACACTTCTGCTCGTGTCCATTAGCCATCTCTGCCAAGTCACATGTGTCATTAGCATCTGGAAAGGGCCCCTCTTTTGTAGTGAGGCGGGACCTTCGTGTTAGTTTCCGCACACTGAGGAGGATGAGGAGGCGGAACTCAAGAGCTGTGGGGCACGATCTTACATTGCAGTACCATTTAGAGTGGTCAGCCATCGTTTTCGCGCCACTGAGTGAGTGTACACCCACGAAGAGCACGCCCTTCTTCTTCACCAGTGCCTCATCGTGACGCAGATATGGCTGAAAAATGGCAAATACATTCTCTGATGATTTTAGCAATTCTCAAGCACAAAACCAGTTCAATTCAGGCACACAGGACTCGCTTATAGCGAGCTACAGAATCCTGTTCGTGACGCCCAAGTTGAGTCGCACAGAGCCAGAGGTTTTGGGGGTACTCGGCACCGAGCCCGTCGACTTCTATGGGGTATGTCACGGCTTTACCCGGCAATTGAATCAGAGTCTATTTTACTATGCAGAAGTGTATAAACTATAAATATATGTATATATATATATGTCACAATGACATGTATATATATATATGTATTCTATGTGTGTATATTTTGTGTTTACAACAAAAGAAAGTGTTTTTTTAGTTGCGATATTTTGTTCCCATAGACTTACATGGGACTTCCGGTATCGGAATCGGATATCGACGATATTTAGTGATATCGGCGATACCATTCCGATCCGATATTTTTAGATATCGAGCAGTATCGCTCAACACTAGTCCTAAGTGTTATGACAAGTGTTGTAACGGACGTATTGCTGCTGTAGTTAAGGGGGAGTTACCTGTACCTATTCAGGATTTTTGGAAAGTTTTTTCTGATAAGGAATCGCAGGTATTGCCTCCTCATAGAGATTATGATTGTGCAATTGAATTTGTCCCTGGAGCGACTCTTCCTAAAAGTCGTTTATTTAATTTGACTATTCCTGAGAGAAAGGCTTTGGAGGAATACATACAGACAAGCTTGGCCGCCGGTCACATTAGGCCTTCCAAATCTCCTGTGGCGGTTGGATTTTTTTTGTTAAAAAAAAGGACGGCGGTTTACGGCCTTGTCTAGACTTTCGTGAGATTAATAAGATTACTGTACGCAATCCTTACCCACTGCCATTGATTCCTGATTTGTTTAATCAGTTAGTGGGGGCCAAGTGGTTCTCGAAAATTGATCTTCGAGGGGCATACAATTTGTTGCGCATGAAGGAGGGGGATGAATGGAAGACTGCGTTTAACACACCACTGGGTCATTTTGAGAATCTGGTCATGCCTTTTGGACTTTCCAGTGCTCCGGCATTTTTTCAGAATCTTATTAATGACATCCTTAGACCTTTGATCGGCAGAAGTGTGGTTGTGTATTTGGATGACATTTTGATTTATTCACCGGATTTGGAGTCTCATTGGAGGAGTGTGCGTGAAGTATTACAGTTACTGAGTGATAATTCACTTTTTGCCAAACTAGAAAAATGTGAGTTCGCTGTACAGAGACTTAGTTTTTTGGGCTACATTGTCTCCAGTGAAGGTTTTGAGATGGACCCTGTGAAAGTGCAAGCTGTGCAGGATTGGCCTAGACCTATTGGTGTGAAATCAATACAGAGGTTTTTGGGTTCGCCAATTATTATAGAAAATTCATAAAAAATTTTTCTGTGATTGCCAAACCTCTGACCGATCTCACCAGGAAAGGTGCTGATGCGGTTCAGTGGACTACTGAGGCCATTGAGGCTTTTGTGTTGCTAAAGGAGAGGTTCAGCTCTGCTCCCATCCTTACGCAGCCTGATGTGACTAAACCATTTTGGTTGAGGTTGATGCTTCTTCTGTGGGAGTCGGCGCGGTGTTGTCTCAGGAAAAGACGGATGGAGTACATCCCTGTGCTTTTTTTTCAAATAAATTTTCTGAGTCTGAACTAAATTATGATATCGGTAATCGGGAATTGTTGGCAATTAAACTCGCATTTGAACACTGGCGTCATTTTTTGGAGGGAGCGGAATTTCCCGTTCAAGTCTTCACCGATCATAAAAATCTGATCTACTTTGATGCTGCCAAACGCTTGAATGCCCGTCAGGCTAGGTGGGCACTATTTTTCTCACGCTTTAATTTTACCGTTACTTACATCCCAGGTACTAAAAATTTAAAGCTGATGCTTTGTCTTGCAGCTTTTCTCCTATGGTGGGTACTGAGGAGGAGGAAAACATTTTGCAAGAGGGGGTTGTTATTGCGGTTTTGGACTCCGTGTTGGAAGATGAGATTCTTAAAGCACAGGAGAATGCCCCATCTAACACGCCGCATGGGAGGTTGTTTGTGCCTGGTACCCTGAGGAGAGATTTGTTGGTTAAATGTCATGACTCTCGGTTGGCAGGTCATCCTGGAATCTCTGAGACCAAGAGACTTGTGGGTTGCAGCTTTTGGTGGCCTGGATGGCAGAAGGAAGTCATTAAGTGGGGCGTCAATGCACTGTGTGTGCTAGATCTAAGTCTTCTCATACTCCTCCTGCAGGGTTGCTTTGCCCTCTGGAGATCCCTAGTGCACCTTGGACACATTTGGCTATGGACTTTATTACTGACCTTCCCCCCTCTGAGGGTTTCACTGTCATCTGGGTGGTCGTGGACCGTTTTAGCAAGATGTGTCACTTGGTTCCTTTCATCAAATTGCCCTGCGCTAAGACTCTCGCTAAGGCCTTTGTCAAGGAAATAGTCAGACTACATGGTGTTCCTACTGACATTGTTTCTGATAGGGGACCTCAGTTTGTGGCTCGTTTTTGGCGCGCCTTTTGTGACAGGTTGGGAGTTCATTTGTCGTTTTCATCCGGATATCATCCTGAGTCTAATGGCCAGACAGAAAGGAAAAACCAGGATGTTGAGCAGTTCTTGCGTTGTTTTGTGACTGATAATCAAGAGGGGTGGTCTGAGTTTCTGCCACTTGCTGAGTTTGCTCTTAACAATCATACATCCGCTTCTGCTGGTTGTTCGCCTTTTTTTTGTTGTACTGGGAGACATCTGTCTTTTGGGTCTTTTCCAAGTTGGGATTGGCTGTACCTGAAGAGGAGAATTTTTCTGGTGTGTTGCAGAGAGTTTGGACTGATGTGCGTGGTAATCTTCAGGAGGCTAACAAAAGATCCAAAGTGTATTTTGATAGAAAACGACAAGAGGTTTTGTTTGCTATTGGTGACATGGTCTGGTTGTCCTCTAAGAATCTGCGCTTGAGGATTCCGTCTAAGAAATTGGGTCCCAAGTTTGTAGGGCCCTTTAAGGTGCTTCAGGTTATTAACCAATCTGCTGTTAAGTTGGAGCTTTCCACCTCCTGGAAGATTAATCCGGTGTTTCATGTTTCTCTCTTGAAAAAAGCTGAGGTCTCAGATGGAGACGTCTCGGCCACTGTTCCCCTGGTGGTGGAGGACGGGCAATATGAGATTTCCCGCATCCTAAATTCTAGACGGTGTAGAGGGGTTTGCAGTACCTCGTCGCTTGGAAGGGTTATGGACCCGAGGATAACTCATGGGTGAGGGCGGATGATGTTTCTGCATCTAGACTTGTCAGAGCGTTTCACAAGAGGATTCCGGATAAGCCTAAGTCCTAGGGGATCCGGAGGATCCTCTTAGAAGGGAGGGTGCTGTTAGGACCCTCTTGTTAGATTTTGTTTCAGTTTGCTGGTCACATGACCTTTTTTCCCTATTTAGTCTGGCTCCGCCCTTCTGGCTTGCTGGACTTCATTGTATTATCTACTCTTAAGCTATCCGGGTGCTTAGGTGCCTTACTCTGTCAGTTTTGCTTAATCTTAGGATCTCGTAGTAATTTGTTTTCTGTTTAATTTTCCCTGCTACAATTTCTGTTAGGAGGTGTACACCTTTTCTCCCAGTCCCTAGATCTTGTAGGGATTCCTCCCTCGCAACTATAGGTCTTCGTTCAGACTAGCTGTGGACTTTAGCGGGTCTGGTCGCAGGATCAGGTTCCCCGTTACATCGTAGGGATCAAGCTCAGTTTTATTGTAGGGACAGAGTTCCCATCTTTCCTTAGTGCTTGTAGCAGTTCATAACAGTTATCACCTTTGCTTTATGGCAAGGTGCTCCATCATGCTGGAAAAGGCATTGTTAATCGCCAAACTGCTCTTGGAGGGTTGGAGAAGTTGCTCTTGGAGGACATTCTGGTACCATTCTTTATTCATGGCTGTGTTTTTAGGCAAGACTGTGAGAGAGCTGATTCTCTTGGCTGAGAAGCAACCCCACACATGAATGGTTTCAGGATGCTTAACAGTTGGCATGAGACAAGACTGGTGGTAGCGCTCACGTAGTCTTCTCCGAATGAGGCGTTTTCCTGATGTCCCAAACAATCGAAAAAGGGATTCATCAGAGAAAATAACTTTACCCCAGTCCTCAGCAGTCCACTGCCTGTACCTTTTGCAGAATATCAGTCTGTCCATGATGTTTTTTCTGGAGAGAAGTGGCTTCTTTGCTGCCCTCCTTGAGACCAGGCCTTGCTCCAAGAGTCTCCGCCTCACAGTGCGTGCAGATGCACTCACACCTGCCTGCTGCCATTCCTGAGCAAGTTCTGCACTGCTGGTAGCCCGATCCCGCAGCTGAAACACTTTTAAGAGACTGTCTTGGCGCTTGCTGGTCTTTCTTGGGCGCCCTGGAGCCTTTTTGGCAACAATGGAACCTCCTTGAAGTTCTTGATGATGCGATAGATTGTTGACTGAGGTGCAATCTTTCTAGCTGCGATACTCTTCCCTGTTAGGCCATTTTTGTGCATTGCAATGATGACTGCACGTGTTTCTTTAGAGATAACCATGGTTAACAGAAGAGAAACAATGATGCCAAGCACCAGCCTCCTTTTAAAGTGTCCAGTGGTGTCATTCTTACTTAATCATGACAGATTGATCTCCAGCCATGTCCTCATCAACACCCACACCTGTGTTAATGGAGCAATCACTGAAAAGAGGTTAGCTGGTCCTTTTAAGACAGGGCTGCAATGATGTTGAAATGTGTTTTGGGGGATAAAGTTCATTTTCTAGCCAAATATTGACTTTGCAAGTAATTGCTGTTAAGCTGATCACTCTTTATAATATTCTGGAGTATATGCAAATTGCCATTAGAAAAAGTGAAGCAGTAGACTTTGTAAAAATTAATATTTGTGTCATTCTCAAAACTTTTGTCCATGACTGTAGATTCCTTGATTTTGTCTTCCAAGCTTCCTCTTTCATCCTACCCCAAACATGCTCAATGATGTTCATGTCTGGTGACTGGGCTGGCCAGTCATTGAGCACCTTGATCTTTTTTGCCTGGAGGAACTTTGTTGTAGAGATGGATGTATGTGATGGAGCACCATCCTGCTGCAGAATTTGACCCCTTTTATGATTTGGAATGTAAGAGGTAGCTAATACTTCTTGATATTTTAGGCTATTGATATTGCCTTCCACCTTGCAAATGTTTCGCACACCCCATACTGAATTTAACCCCAGACCATGATCTTTCCACCACCAAATTTAACTGTTTTCTGGGTGTATTTTGGATCCATATGAGCTCCAGTAGGTCTCCTGCAGTATTTGCGGCGGCTGTGGTGTAATTCTACTGAAGATTCATCAGAGAAATCCACCTTCTGTCACTTTTCAAAAGCGTCCATCTGTTTAGCAGGCTGTGGGACTTTACAAATGCCACATGGTTTTTTATTTGCCTTTTGTTTAGTGCTGGCTTCTGGGCACTGAATCGACCATGGAGGCCATTTCAAGACAGAATCCTACAAACTGTTCTAGTTGACACAGGGACTTGAGGTGACCAGGCCTGTTGGAGCTCTGCTGCAGTGGAAGAGGGGCTTGCTTTGTATTTTCTAACAAACAAACGTTCCTCCTGGGCAGTTTCTTGCGGGGTCTGCCGGACCTGGGCTTGTCACACCCATCTCCAGTCTCTTCAAATCTTTTTTTAATTCTTTGTACTTGACGCTGAGACACACCAAAGGTGCCAGCCACCTCTGCAGTGGATCTGATCTTCAGCCTCTTGATAATCAAGGATTTGGTGGCAGGGTGGATTTTTGGCATGTTGTCAGAGCTCAAGTTGCAGTTCAAGTGAAGGTCTGGGGTGCTGGGTTTCTTTTTATACACACCCACTAATTAACCGATCATTTACTGAGCACTGGTGAGGATGTAAACTAGGATTGGGTGCATTATATGACCAGGTGACAAAACTTTTGTCTTGCCAAAACCTGAACATTCTGTGTTCATTATAAATGATCAACATTTCAGCATTGATGCCAATTTATTTTCTGAACCTAAACCAAATTTGGGAGGGTTTCAGCAAAAGAGTAATTTATAAAACCAATGGATGAATTTAACGTCAGGTTATAAGTTTTGATTTACATAACATGGATAAGCGACATAACTTCTGTCAGGGACTGTATATGATGAGCTCCACATAATGCTACAGTATATGATGGTCCCCATATAATGTGCAATACAGTATAGGACGGTCCCCATAGAGTGTAATGAGCCCCACAAATTGCTCCATACAGTATAATGAGTCGCATATAAAGCTCCATACAGTATATGATGGGCATCATATATTGCTCTATACAGAATGGGCTCCATATAATGCTCCATACAGAATAGGCCACATATGTGCTCCATATGATGCTCCATACCCTATATGATGCCCCATAAATAATGAAGCCCATATGATGCTCCAGTATATGATGGGCCCCATGGATGATGTTCCAGTGTATGATGGGCCTATACACTGTGTGCAGAATTATTAAGCAAATTAGTATTTTGATCACATCATCCTTTTTATACATGTTGTCCTACTCCAAGCTGAATAGGCTTGAAAGCAAACTGCCAATTATGTAAATCAGGTGATTTGCATCTCTGTAATGGGGAAGGGGTGTGGTCTAATGACATCAACACCCTATATAAGGTGTGCTTAATTATTAGGCAACTTCCTTTCCTTTGGCAAAATGGGTCAGAAGAGAGATTTGAAAAGTCAAAAATTGTGAGATGTCTTGCAGAGGGATGCAGCAGTCTTGAAATTGCCAAACTTTTGAAGCGTGATCACTGAACAATCAAGCGTTTCATGGCAAATAGCCAACAGGGTCGCAAGAAGCGTGTTGATAAAAAAAGGCTCAAAATAACTGCCCATGAATTGAGGAAAATCAAGCGTGAAGCTACCAAGATGCCATTTGCCACCAGTTTTGCCATATTTCAGAGCAGCAACGTTACTGGAGTATCAAAAAGCACAAGGTGTGCCATACTCAGGGACATAGCCAAGGTAAGGAATCCTGAAAAATGACCACCATAAGATAAACCGTCAAGACTGGGCCAAGAAATATGTTAAGACTGATTTTTCTAAGGTTTTATGGACTGATGAAATGAGAGTGACTCTTGATGGGCCAGATGGATGGGCCCGAGGCTGGATCAGTAAAGGGCAGAGAGCTCCACTCCGACTCAGACGCCAGCAAGGTGGAGGTGGGGTACTGGTATGGGCTGGTATCATCAAAGATGTGCTTGTGGGACCTTTTCGGGTTGAGGATGGAGACCTACTGGCAGTTTCTGGAAGACACATTCTTCAAGCAATGGTACAGGAAGAAGTCGGTATCGCTCAAGAAAAACATTATTTTAATGCAGGACAATGCTCCATCACATGCATCCAAATACTCCACAGCGTGGCTGCCCAGTAAAGGTCTAAAAGAAGAAAAAATAATGACAAGGCCCCCTTGCTCACCTAATCTGAACCCCATAGAGAACTTGTGGTCCCTCATAAAATGTGAGATCTACAGGGAGGGAAAACATTACACCTCTCGGAACAGTGTCTGGGAGGCTGTGGTGGCTGCTGCACGCAATGTTGATCATAAACAGATCAAACAACTGACAGAATCTATGGATGGAAGGCTTTTGAGTGTCATCGTAAAGAAAGGTGGCTATGTTGGTCACTGATTTTTTTTTTTTGGTTTTTGAATGTCAGAAATGTTTATTTTTACATTTTGTGTTGTTATATTGCTTTAACTGGTAAAAATAAACACGTAAGATGGGTATATATTTGTTTTTTATTAAGTTGTCTAATAATTCTGCACAGTAATAGTTACCTGCACAGATATCCTCCTAAGATAGCCAAATCTAAAAAAAATCCACTCCAACTGACAAAAATCTTAAGCTTTGATATTTATGAGTCTTTTGGGTTGATTGAGAACATAGTTTTTGTTCAATTATAAAAAGAATCCTCTCAAATACAACTTGCCTAATAATTATGCAAACATACATAATGGGCTCCATGTGATGCTCCATATATAATGTGCCCCATATGATGCTCCAATATATGATGTGCCCCATGGATGATGCTCGAGTGTATGATGGGCCTATATAATGCTCCATATATAATGGGCCCCATTTATAATGCTCTAGTGTGTAATGGGCCCCGTATATGATGCTCCAGTGTATGATGGGCCCCATTTATAATGCTCCAGTGTATGATGGGCCCCATGGATGATGCTCCATTGTATGATGGGCCTATATAATGCTCCATATATAATGGGCCCCATTTATAATGCTCCAGTGTATAATGGGCCTTGTATATGATGCTCCAGTGTATGATGGGCCACATTTATAATGCTCCAGTGTATGATGGGTCCCATGCATGATGCTCCAGTGTATGATGAGCCTATATTATGCTCCATATATAATGGGGCCCATATGATGCTCCAGTATATGATGGGCACCATGGATGATGCTCCAGTGTATGATGGGCCTATATAATGCTCCATATATAGTGCGCCACATTTATAATGCTCCAGTGTATAATTGGTCCAGTATATGATGCTCCAGTGTATGATGGGCCACATTTATAATGCTCCAGTGTATGATGGGCCCCATGCATGATGCTCCAGTGTATGATGAGCCTATATAATGCTCCATATATAATGGGCCCCATTTATAATACTCCAGTGTATAATGGGCCCTATCTATGATGCTCAAGTGTATGCTGGGCCCCATGTATAATTCTCCAGTGTATAATGCTCCCCATATATTGCTCCAAACATTAAAAAAAATGAAATACCTCACCTTGCTGGGCACTGCTCTACTCCGGACTTCTCAGTGTCGCCATCTTCCAGCTCTCTGCACTTGGACTGTTCAGGCAGAGGGCATACAGACGTGACATCATCGCGCTCTCTGACCTGAATGTCACTATCAGGAAACGCGGAAGACGTCACAGCAGTGGAGCAGGGAGAGGTAAGTATTGCAAGTGCTGGGGCCCTGAGCAAGCAGGGGGGGCCCACTCGTGGGTGACGGCACTGGCACAGGGCCCCTCATAGTACGCCGGTGTCTCTGACGGCGAGTGGGCCCTCCCACCGTCAGAGACACCGGCGTACTATGAGTGGCCCTGTGCCAGTGTCATCTCCCACGTGTGGGCCCCCCCACCTGCTCAGGGCACCGGCACTTGGGGGGGTACAGCCCAGTTAGGAAGGTGGAAAAACTGGCATATGTTGAGGTGTAGGCTGGACGTTCAGCAGCTGCAAATGGAGGAATTGGAGAAGTTTGAGGAAGAGGAAGACAAAGCGAGCCATTTTGCTGGCAACCTATGTGTCATCAGGGGAAGGTGGGACAAAATCCTTTGAAACCCATGCATGGTTCATTTTAATGAAGGTGAGATCACCAACATTTTGGGTCGACAGCCGGGTCCTTCTTTCTGTCAGGATTTCTTCAGCACTGAAGACTCTTTCTGATAGCACACTACCAGCAGGGCAAGCGAGCTCCTGTAAGGCATATTGTGCCAATTCAGACAAGGTGTCCAGTTTACAGGCCCACTAGTCAAAGGGGAATTAACTGTGAGGGAGAACATCGATAGGGGAGTAGAGGTAATTTTGAACCATAGTTGACAACTGCTGTCTCCTGTCTGTTGCAATCGATTCAGTCTTACCAGTCGTGTGAGCATTACTCGAGAAATCAGTCCACAACATGGGCATGAAACCGCTCTCTCCGCCACTTCGGCTGTGTGCACCACGAACACCTCTTCCATGTTGCCCAGTACGGCTCGTGGTAGAACCTGCACCGCTGCTGTGTGCTGGGAATGCCTCTAACAAACGGTTTACCAGAGTTGCTTGTTTGTTCGCCAATATTAGCTCTAGGTTCTCTTGTGGCATGATGCTCTTTAATTTGCCTTTATAGCGTGGATCGAGGATGCTGGCCAACCAGTAGTCGTCATCCTTCATAATTTTGGCAATGCGGGGGTCCTTTTTTAGGATCCGCAAGACATAATCACACATGTGGGCCAATGTTCCAGGTGTCAATGATGCACTGCCAGTGGTGGGTGGAGGAGCATTTTCTGCCAAATCCACATCCCTCCAGTCACAGACAAACCCTGTACCTGACTTTGGCAAGCCAGCATTTTCTCTTGCCCCCTGAGAAACATCCTCCTCCCCAAAATCATCATCCCCCTCATCCTCCTCCTCCTTTTCCTCTTCTTCCTCCACCTCTTCCAGGACAGTTCCCTGAGCAGACAATGCCTGACTGTCATCAAGGCTTCTCCCCTCCTCCTCCTCCGCTGCAGACGCCTGATCCTTAATGTGCATCAATGTTTGCATGAGCAGACGCATAAGTGGGATGCTCATACTTATGATGGCGATGTCTGCGCTTACCAGCCGTGTGCATTCCTCAAAACACTGAAGGACTTTACAAAGAGGTCTTTCAGCTTTGACCACTGCACACCCGACAACTCCATGTCTGCCCTCAAACTGCCTGCCCATGTATCCTCCCACAAATGCATTACAGCCTGCCTCTGTTCACACAGCCTCTCAACCATGTGCATGGTGGAGTTCCACCTTGTTGCAACGTCTATGATTAGGTGGTGCTTGGGGAGGTGGAGCGATCGCTGCAGCCTCTGCATACGACTGGAAACTACGGGCGAGCGACGAATGTGCAAGCACAATCTTCGCACCTTATGGAGCAGGGCTGTTAACTCCGGATAATTATTTATGAAGCACTGCACCACCAGGTTTAAGGTGTGAGCCAGGCATAGTATGTGTCTGAGTTTTGCCAGGGCTATGACCGCCACAAAATTACGGCCGTTATCACTGACTACCTTGCCTGGCGCAACATGTATACTGCCCAGCCATGACTCAGTTTCTCGCTGCAAGTAGTTAGCCAGTACCTCCGCAGTGTGTCTGTTGTCACCCAAAGACATCACCTTTAAAACAGCCTGCTGACGCTTACCTCTAGCTGTTCGGTAGTGGGACACCTGCTGTGCAACAATGGTAGCTGCGGATGGAGTGCTCGTGCGACTGCGCTCTGTCAACGAGCTTTCGCTTCTGGAAGAGGAGGGTCGAACGCCTACAGCTAACTGTTGCCTATACCGTGGGCTAGGCAGCACTGTCCCACCGCCACTGTCCCCTGTGGACCCTGCATCCACAACATTAACCCCGTGCGCAGTGATGGACACGTAACGGTCCTGGCCATGCCTATTGGCCCATGCATCTGTTGTGAAGTGCACCTTTCCACTCACTGATTGTTTGAGTGCATGGACAATGCTGTCTTTCATATGCAGGTGGAGGGCAGGGATGACTTTTCTAGAAAAGAAGTGCAAACTGGGTAGGTCATAGCGTGGGACAGCGTAGGCCATGAGCTCTCGGAATGCTGCGCTTTCAACCAAACGGAAGGACATAATCTCTAATGAGATCAGTTTGGCAATGTAGGCGTTCAAAGCCAGTGTACGTGGATGAGTACTTTCTTGTCCTGCTCAGAGTGTCTGCTAGGGTGAGCTGGACTTGAGAGCTGCATGCTGCATATGGTGGAACTAGCGGTGGACATGACGGACTGAGAGGGGGTTGGTGATGGTGATGATGGTGGTGGTGGTGGTGGTGATTGCCGAGATTCAGTCTTTCGTTGCAAAAACATTGTGATTCCCTGGCTGCTTTGGCCTTGTGACGACTCCTCAACATTTCTTATTGGTGGTGTGCTAACCGGTGTGCTTACAGTGGTGGAAGCGATGGAGCGTTGCTGGCTACCTTCAGTCGGAGCAGGTGCCCATGAGCTACCTGAGGTTTTGTAGTCCGTCCACTCTTGCAAGTGCATGGTGATTAAATGTCTAAGCATGCAACTGGTATTTAAATTTCGCAGATTTTTCCCTCGGCTAAAGGTCCTTCCGCACTTCTTACACATAACCTTTGCCTCATCAATAAGATTTTGGTCAAAAAAGTGCCACACTGCATTCTTCCTACTATGGGATAATTTTCAGGGCTTGCACGCTTTGCTAATTTGACCGTCTGGTCAAGCTATCCTGCAACCCTTTCTGTTTTTTTTAACACGTTTTTGGACTGCTACGGGCCTGCTGGATAACCACTGCTGCGATGTCGATGCCTGCTGCGGATCCTTCTCCTCTTCTGAGCTATTGCCAGTGGAACACTCTTCCCCCAATGGATGCCAATCTGGGTCAACAACTAGGTCATCCATCACCTCCTCTTCAATTTCATCTGCACCTTCCTCTGTGTCACCGTGTAAGGTGGTATAGTATGCGGGAAGGGGCACCTGAGTTTCATTATGGTCAGATTCTGGCTCAGAAGACTGCGAGGGCAATGTAGTGCTCTGGGTGAATGTACCAGCCGAATCATCTAGCAGTGGCTGTGCATCAGTGCACTCCATGTCAGATTCATCTTGGACTGGTGAATTCAGAATTTGACTTGATAACCCAGGCATGGTATGTGAAAAGAGCTCCATGGAGTAATCTGAAGTGTGGCCTGCCACATCCTTCACTTTTGGTGGGGGTGAAGGACACAAGGAAAGGTGTTGTTCCTGACCAGGAGCCTGCACTGACGACTCAGTGCTTGCATTTTTTGAAACTTTAGAAGAGAAGGCGATAGAGCTGGAGGCTGTTTCGGCAATGTAATCCAAAACCTGTTCCTGATGCTCCAGCTTTAAAAGCGGTTTACTTACTCCCAGAAAAGGGAGCCTTCCAGGCCTTCTGGAGCCAGACGATGACACAGGCTCAACAACTCCTGCCCTAGGTGCTATTGTGCTTTTGGCACTACCAGCAGATGCACCACCACAACCATCAGTACCAGCTGGCCCCCCATGCCCACGTCCGCGGCCTCTTCTACCATACTTCCTCATGTTTGTGAAAATGTACCAAAATACCAGCAGATATATGGTACTGTATCAGAAGCGTACAGCTGTATACAGTGTTGGGGTACTTTTAAATCTCTGTATATATTTCCGGAGTAACACACAGACGCTCACAGGCTCAGTATGGATTAGACCAGAATATAAAAAGCAGAAAAAGGGTACTGTATCTGAAGCATACAGCTGTATGCAGTGTTGGGGTAATTTTAAATCTCCGTATATATTTCCGGAGTAATACACAGACGCTCACAGGCTCAGTATGGATTAGACCAGAATATAAAAAGCAGAAAAAAGGTACTGTATCACAAGCGTACAGCTGTATACAGTGTTGGGGTAATTTTAAATCTCCGTATATATTTCCGGAGTAACACACAGACGCCTCACAGGCTCAGTATGGATTAGACCAGAATATAAAAAGCAGAAAAAGGGTACTGTATCACAAGCGTACAGCTTGTAAGTTTCCAACTCACTCAGCTGCGACGGAGGCAATCAGGACGCACTTTTATATCAAAAGTTCATCAGGTTTATTGCTTCATAAACCTCACAGTAACATACAGTACAATTCTCCAGTACTTCAGCTCGGTCCTGGAACCTCACTCCTCAGACACAGAGACCTCTCTGTAATGTCCCGCCGGGACACTTGGAAGTCTGTCCACACTGGCAGACTCCCACAACACTCTCTTCCAGGTGCCAAACACACTCCATTACATAGGTGTAACTCCACCCACAGGTGAGGTCAGGAATCAGGATCACATGGTTAGATCACATGGTCATGACCTCACCACAGGTCCTTTTGATACACACCATTACATACAGGTTTTATCCTAGGTATTCAGACACATACCCCTTGGGTGGGTTTGTAGGTGACTGGACCCGCCCAGCTCTCCAAGTCACCTGGAAGCCTCCCAATGTATAGCACAACTCTCAGCAATATATCTGCTGAGCCAAAACATGCCCAGGCTTCCATCACAGGGCCACCCACCTCTGCGATACATACCGTCCATCCATCACATGCCTCCATGCATATCCCGAGGAGCATACACAGTGCCCCCTAGCTGCATCAGGGGTCACTACACCACATACCTCAGACCTCTGTTCAAACTTGTGGGGTTGAACACTTTTTACCCGACCAGAGATCCTTCTCGGTCATCTCTGCCAGTCAAACCGTCTCTCTAAGTCGGACCCTGCTACTGATCTCTTTGGTAGGCGTCTGTCCTCCGATTCTGTCACATATTTTGCTGACAAGGGCCCCCTGTCAGACCACCCGCATCCCCAGCGGTCAGTACGGCGTCGCAAATCACTTGCACCCATACGTCCTGTCTGGTCTGAGTCCTCTTCATTTTGTCTACTACAGGTTCTCCTGCTTAGGTCACTCCTCACTGAGCTAACTGAGGCATCACTACTTCTACCTCTTCCATCAGGCGACCTATTTCCTGTATTAGCTCCAGCTTGAGGACTTGTAGTCTTAAGCGATTCTCTTCGCCTCTCAATACCACGGGTTGAAGGTGGCGGCCATCTTCTTTCCATTTCCTGCAGCTCTCTGTTGACCTGCTCCCTCTCAAGTCGTAGCTGCTCTACTTCTCTCAGGTAGGACACATGATACTCCAGGAGCATCCGGATATTCCCAAGGCTCTCCATGGATCCGACAACGAGGAACGGAACCATCCCGTCTTCACCCACGACCTGGACTTCGTCATCAGCCGGAATCCTGACTCTCGTCACACTGGACTTATTCACCATCTCCTGCATAATTTTCCCAAGTCTTCCGATGACTTTCTTCACCAGACCTCTGGGCACTTGAATGATGTCCTCCATCAATCCAAGCTGACTTTGAGCCTTTCTTGCTTGCTCCAAACGTCGAGTGGCTTCGTGATTTCTCAACAGGATCATTTGCTTTGTGCGGAGACAATGTAGGTGCATGTCCCTCAGGATAGCCACTCGCTTCATTGTGACTTCCCTAGTCGACAGTATAACCAACTGCTTCTTCTCTGGCACCCAGTTCACACTACATGCTTCCACCGCTTTTCTAAAGGCCTCATGTACATCCTCACTGGCACAAGCTTCTTGCATGTCTTCGGGTACCTCGATTATACACTTGAAAAGCGATGTCTCCTTTTCCTGAACATGCGGCTGGACCTCCTCATCCTGAGCATCAGTGCAGTTTTCCAAGACCTCGGCATTTCGTGTGTGGCCATCTGCGTGGCACTTCGCTTGCTGGATTTCCTCTCCCATGGATTTCTGGAGCTGGGCACTAGTCTCCTCCTCTATCTTGAGCTCTCGGAGAACTTTATCTCGCTCCTCTGCCAAGCAGCGACACTCATCCTCCCTCCGGAGAAGCTCCTGCTGATGCTTCACTTGGGCCTCTCTGAGCTTAGAGACTTCCTTCTCCAGCTCCTCCATTCTGTGCTCAATTATTCGTCTCAGGACCCTTTCTTGCTCAACTGTCTCTTTCACTGACTCTTTAAGCAGCTCCATCTCATGGTCCTGCTCTCTTTTAGCCAGCATATGTCGCACCATCACCTCTTCAATTACATTTTCAGATAGGCTTTCTTGCCCACCCACACTCTGCTTCTTCAGAGTTCCGCCTGTTCTGGCATCCGCAGCTTCAACTGTCTCATGACTCTCAGTAACTTCAGAGAGCTCCAGCTTACTGCACTCACTTTCCCTTGCAGTCCAGTCACAATCTGCATAGGAGTCACTCCCACTCCCCCTGTCATCCTGGAACAGCACGTCCCTACTTAGACAGGTCTCTGCCCCCTTTTCTGGAGCTATACCGTTTCTCAACGTCACACGTCTTGTCACGTCCAAGTCCCTGAGTTGGTCTGACCCACACTTTCTTCTGGTCACCTGGGACTCTAGACTATCGATATTAGGTGGAGATACCTCCTTTTCACACCTCACATGACAAGGAACCACTACAGTCGCCTGCTGTGGGACTCCCTTAGGGTCATTCGGTCTCTCCTCTGAGCAACCCCACACTTCATCAACCTCCCATGCATTTTCAAAAAATACAAAGTCCCGCTTCCTCTCATACGGGTACAATAAGTTCGGTGGTATACCGCCATTTTGATCCTCGACACTTGTGGACATCTCCAGCATCACTCTGTCCACCATATAGTCCACAGTGAGCCATGGATGCAGCACACCTGGACCTTTTTCTCGGTCAGACAGAGAACTAGCGGAGTTCCTTTCATAGTCACCTGACTCTTTGAGTCCAACTGTCCAGAGACTCCTTCCCGATGTAACATTACAGTACACACCTGTGGGCTGTTATCAAACGGGAAGTCTATGCCACCTGCGGAATACGTATAACACCCACACCGCTGTTCCTCAGCCATGTCCATTGAGGTAACCGGTGCCACCCCTTTTGGAAGTGTTTGACACCGCACCACAATTGTGGGTTACCAGGGCTATGGGGTACTCGGAGCCGAGCCTGTAGATTTCTATAGGGAATGTCACTGGTAGCGTGGCTCGTTCCGTGACCCTGGCGGTCAGGCGTTAAAGGGTTTATTTACAGGGGATTTGGTAGATAACAGTTCGTGACGCCACCTGTAGTTTTCTAGTCACTAAAGACCAGCGCTGCTGAATAGAACTCTGAGGGGATGTTATGGCAGCTAGGTGTTGGGTCCCCCACAGGTGGGACTGTCCCTCTGAGTCTATGGTTATAATGATGTAGGGTGCAGATAAATGAATCAGTCTCACACCATCCAGCGTCTTTCCATACCTTTTACTTGTCAGATGTTAGGCAGGTCCCGGGAAACTGTCAGGGTGGTTGGAGGATGCGCTTCAAGGTAACGGCTGAGCAGGTTAGAGGCCTCCTTTACTTTCAATATGATGAGTCCAACTAGCATAGAGCTAAGTTAACTCCGAATACTCCAGCTAACTCCATAGCTGTACTGCCTGGTCAGCATTGTGGTGGAGCCTTCCAAGTGATGAAACTAGGTTCTTACTTTTGCTTGGCCTAGCTCAAAGTCCCTATTCCACCTGACTCCGGTTACGTACCGACACTTCAAGGGCTGCTTTCTGCGACCTAAGGTCCAGTAAGACTCTGGTTGTTCCGTTACTATGCGTGAAGCGATAGCAACACTTCGGTCCCCAGTGACCGGGTAAATTGTGCAGGTAATTCTATACCTAAGGCACTGCTCTAATTCCTTCCACTGCGCCCTTCGCCCTGCTCGCGCTCTTAACATAAGCACTCCACACTTCCTATGGTAGTACAAGTCAATCCTTTCTTACTTCTTCCTTGGGGCTCGCTGACAGATTCTCAGTATTCTCCTAGTTCAGGAACACATCGACTGAACTTCACTGTCCTTGGGACAGGCGACTGAAGTTTCTGCTGCAAACTTCCCTTTCTCCAAAGCTGTCTCCGTCTGTCTGACTTTAGCTCACACAGAGCTCTGACAGGAAATGCAATCTGATCTCCTCTCCTCCCTCCGAGTCCAGACTAGACTGACCTGTCTGGCCTGTCACTACCTTATATACCTTATGGGTGTGTCCAAGTGTGTGATGGAGTGAATGGATATCAAGCATTAAACCATTACCTTTCCACGCATCCTCCAGGATAATGTGTGCCTTACATACCAGGGCTACACATCCCCCCTTGGTAAAATACAGCACTCCCGGGCTGTGAAATAGACAAAGAAAGAATTTTGTTTTGCATTTAAACATTTAACATCAAACTCTTCCCAGCAGGGAGGTACGAAATCTTAAACGTTGCATTGTATACAATGGTCATTAGTAAAATACAAAAGTATTAAGACATTTTCATATAAATACACATAGTATTCTTGTGAAGGACCCGCACCAAACCTTCAACGTGGGTCCTGGGTGGGCTGCAGGACATCTGACTGCAGACCTCGCTCAGTGCCACACCATACGGGTTTTATGTTCAGAGGTAAGTCAAGGCTTCGTGCGAAACCAAGACAAGGCACCGTAGTGCAACTATTTACAGGATACAGTCTTTGGGCTGGCTCAGTCCTCATCCACGCAGTCCATTATAAGACATTTTCAAGTAATTCACATTTTCAATATTCACATTCTCAATAATACAGTAAAACTCTGTAAAGTGCAAAAAATCTTCTCATAACCTTGTATATTATCTTATAATTCGTATATCCTCTTACCCAGCCGGGTATTCTACTTATTGCAAAATATGTAACATTACATACTTATATCAAAGGTGCAAATTATTTTCACTTTTATGAACTTATATACATATTGAATGTGGTAAACCCTGTCTGGGTCCTACCGGTCTTTACATATTGCTACATTCAATCACATCTTCCACCCCGGGGGCTGGAACAATGCGATGCTCCTTAGAGCACATGACAAACAGGTCGTGACCTGCTATCAGGGTTTGGGTCGCTACAGTCCTTGTGCGAACTGCTAGGGGCACGCCGGGTGCTTCCTCCTTGTGAGACGCCGATTGCGTCGCAGTTTGCGTTGCTGGTAGCGATTCAAATTTAACCGCAGTTTGCGATACAAAGGGAGACTTGGGTGCAGAGGTGCGAGCAGGTAGCGATGCCGATCGCGTCGTAGATTGCGATGGAGAGTAGATCGCCGATTGCGATGCAGATTGGGATGCAGATTGCGATACGGAGGTGTACGCAGGGGGCGATGCCGATGCACAATGCTGGTGTGATGCAGAGCAGGAAGCAGGTGTGCACAATGGCTCAGTTGGGGACGCACTAACCTGCTGCTGTCGCTGCTCCATCACAGACGGCTGGGTTTCCTCCGGTGTCCCTACCGGGGATCTGTAATCTGCTGCGGCCTCCTGGCCTAGCTGGTACTCCGGAACAGGCAGGACCTCCTCAGCCTCCTTCGCTTCCACCTCGCCATCGGTGGGATCAGGTACAGCACTTTTGGGGGCAGCCTCCGGTCGTCCTTCAGCCTTCCTCAGCAGGGAACTTGGGAATTCAGGTGACGGCATTATGCTTGTAGGAGAGAACACTGCGTCCCACAGCAGCCGCTGTATCTGGGCACGCCAGCGTCTCTCTGTCTCCTGCAAGTCTGCATGATGCTGGATTAATCTTCTGAGCACTGCATTCTCCCTCTGCAGCTCCAGCATAGTTTGCTGAAGCTTCTGTAGTAGGGATGGCTCTGGTTCGAGCAACAGCTTCTCCGGGGAGCAGGGCCTGTGCTCCACTGCTCCACTGCATAGCTGCTCTTGTCCTTCTGCCACCTCGGTCCAGGTCTCTCTGTGGTATCCAACAGGAACATTCTGGTCCTTTCCGTGGAGGCGGGATTTGCGTCTCCTCCTCTTCGCATAGAGGATGAAGAGGAGGCGTATCTCTTTTGCAGTGGGGCTGGATCGCACATTGTAGTAGGCCTTGGAGAGGGCGGCCATAACTTTTCGCGCTTCAGGGGGTACACGCCCACGAAGGTACGCCCACCTTCTTCACCAGCGCCTCAGGGCGCGATTATGGCGGCAAAGATGGCGGTATTTGGCGCCAAAAGTGCAAACAGTCCTTTTCACCAAAACACTCCACAGGCACACAGGGCTCGCAATGCTGCAAGTTTCGGATCCTGTTCGTGACGCCAAGTTTTTGTTTGACACCGCACCACAATTGTGGGTTACCAAGGCTATGGGGTACTCGGAGCCGAGCCTGTAGATTTCTATAGGGAATGTCACTGGTAGCGTGGCTCGTTACGTGACCCTGGCGGTCAGGCGTTAAAGGGTTTATTTACAGGGGATTTGGTAGATAACAGTTCGTGACGCCACCTGTAGTTTTCTAGTCACTAAAGACCAGCGCTGCTGAATAGAACTCTGAGGGGATGTTATGGCAGCTAGGTGTTGGGTCCCCCACAGGTGGGACTGTCCCTCTGAGTCTATGGTTATAATGATGTAGGGTGCAGATAAATGAATCAGTCTCACACCATCCAGCGTCTTTCCATACCTTTTACTTGTCAGATGTTAGGCAGGTCCCGGGAAACTGTCAGGGTGGTTGGAGGATGCGCTTCAAGGTAACGGCTGAGCAGGTTAGAGACCTCCTTTACTTTCAATATGATGAGTCCAACTAGCATAGAGCTAAGTTAACTCCGAATACTCCAGCTAATTCCATAGCTGTACTGCCCGGTCAGCATTGTGGTGGAGCCTTCCAAGTGATGAAACTAGGTTCTTACTTTTGCTTGGCCTAGCTCAAAGTCCCTATTCCACCTGACTCCGGTTACGTACCGACACTTCAAGGGCTGCTTTCTGCGACCTAAGGTCCAGTAAGACTCTGGTTGTTCCGTTACTATGCGTGAAGCGATAGCAACACTTCGGTCCCCAGTGACCGGGTAAATTGTGCAGGTAATTCTATACCTAAGGCACTGCTCTAATTCCTTCCACTGCGCCCTTCGCCCTGCTCGCGCTCTTAACATAAGCACTCCACACTTCCTATGGTAGTACAAGTCAATCCTTTCTTACTTCTTCCTTGGGGCTCGCTGACAGATTCTCAGTATTCTCCTAGTTCAGGAACACATCGACTGAACTTCACTGTCCTTGGGACAGGCGACTGAAGTTTCTGCTGCAAACTTCCCTTTCTCCAAAGCTGTCTCCGTCTGTCTGACTTTAGCTCACACAGAGCTCTGACAGGAAATGCAATCTGATCTCCTCTCCTCCCTCCGAGTCCAGACTAGACTGACCTGTCTGGCCTGTCATTACCTTATATACCCTATGGGTGTGTCCAAGTGTGTGATGGAGTGAATGGATATCAAGCATTAAACCATTACCTTTCCACGCATCCTCCAGGATAATGTGTGCCTTACATACCAGGGCTACACATCCCCCCTTGGTAAAATACAGCACTCCCGGGCTGTGAAATAGACAAAGAAAGAATTTTGTTTTGCATTTAAACATTTAACATCAAACTCTTCCCAGCAGGGAGGTACGAAATCTTAAACGTTGCATTGTATACAATGGTCATTAGTAAAATACAAAAGTATTAAGACATTTTCATATAAATACACATAGTATTCTTGTGAAGGACCCGCACCAAACCTTCAACGTGGGTCCTGGGTGGGCTGCAGGACATCTGACTGCAGACCTCGCTCAGTGCCACACCATACGGGTTTTATGTTCAGAGGTAAGTCAAGGCTTCGTGCGAAACCAAGACAAGGCACCGTAGTGCAACTATTTACAGGATACAGTCTTTGGGCTGGCTCAGTCCTCATCCACGCAGTCCATTATAAGACATTTTCAAGTAATTCACATTTTCAATATTCACATTCTCAATAATACAGTAAAACTCTGTAAAGTGCAAAAAATCTTCTCATAACCTTGTATATTATCTTATAATTCGTATATCCTCTTACCCAGCCGGGTATTCTACTTATTGCAAAATATGTAACATTACATACTTATATCAAAGGTGCAAATTATTTTCACTTTTATGAACTTATATACATATTGAATGTGGTAAACCCTGTCTGGGTCCTACCGGTCTTTACATATTGCTACATTCAATCACATCTTCCACCCCGGGGGCTGGAACAATGCGATGCTCCTTAGAGCACATGACAAACAGGTCGTGACCTGCTATCAGGGTTTGGGTCGCTACAGTCCTTGTGCGAACTGCTAGGGGCACGCCGGGTGCTTCCTCCTTGTGAGACGCCGATTGCGTCGCAGTTTGCGTTGCTGGTAGCGATTCAAATTTAACCGCAGTTTGCGATACAAAGGGAGACTTGGGTGCAGAGGTGCGAGCAGGTAGCGATGCCGATCGCGTCGTAGATTGCGATGGAGAGTAGATCGCCGATTGCGATGCAGATTGGGATGCAGATTGCGATACAGAGGTGTACGCAGGGGGCGATGCCGATGCACAATGCTGGTGTGATGCAGAGCAGGAAGCAGGTGTGCACAATGGCTCAGTTGGGGACGCACTAACCTGCTGCTGTCGCTGCTCCATCACAGACGGCTGGGTTTCCTCCGGTGTCCCTACCGGGGATCTGTAATCTGCTGCGGCCTCCTGGCCTAGCTGGTACTCCGGAACAGGCAGGACCTCCTCAGCCTCCTTCGCTTCCACCTCGCCATCGGTGGGATCAGGTACAGCACTTTTGGGGGCAGCCTCCGGTCGTCCTTCAGCCTTCCTCAGCAGGGAACTTGGGAATTCAGGTGACGGCATTATGCTTGTAGGAGAGAACACTGCGTCCCACAGCAGCCGCTGTATCTGGGCACGCCAGCGTCTCTCTGTCTCCTGCAAGTCTGCATGACGCTGGATTAATCTTCT
Source organism: Oophaga sylvatica (assembly GCA_033576555.1). Taxonomy (NCBI): domain Eukaryota; kingdom Metazoa; phylum Chordata; class Amphibia; order Anura; family Dendrobatidae; genus Oophaga; species Oophaga sylvatica. The sequence goes on along the minus strand of JARQOD010000003.1, from coordinate 223,321,218 downwards.
GAGCACTGCATTCTCCCTCTGCAGCTCCAGCATAGTTTGCTGAAGCTTCTGTAGTAGGGATGGCTCTGGTTCAAGCAACAGCTTCTCCGGGGAGCAGGGCCTGTGCTCCACTGCTCCACTGCATAGCTGCTCTTGTCCTTCTGCCACCTCGGTCCAGGTCTCTCTGTGGTATCCAACAGGAACATTCTGGTCCTTTCCGTGGAGGCGGGATTTGCGTCTCCTCCTCTTCGCATAGAGGATGAAGAGGAGGCGTATCTCTTTTGCAGTGGGGCTGGATCGCACATTGTAGTAGGCCTTGGAGAGGGCGGCCATAACTTTTCGCGCTTCAGGGGGGTACACGCCCACGAAGGTACGCCCACCTTCTTCACCAGCGCCTCAGGGCGCGAATATGGCGGCAAAGATGGCGGTATTTGGCGCCAAAAGTGCAAACAGTCCTTTTCACCAAAACACTCCACAGGCACACAGGGCTCGCAATGCTGCAAGTTTCGGATCCTGTTCGTGACGCCAAGTTTTTGTTTGACACCGCACCACAATTGTGGGTTACCAGGGCTATGGGGTACTCGGAGCTGAGCCTGTAGATTTCTATAGGGAATGTCACTGGTAGCGTGGCTCGTTCCGTGACCCTGGCGGTCAGGCGTTAAAGGGTTTATTTACAGGGGATTTGGTAGATAACAGTTCGTGACGCCACCTGTAGTTTTCTAGTCACTAAAGACCAGCGCTGCTGAATAGAACTCTGAGGGGATGTTATGGCAGCTAGGTGTTGGGTCCCCCACAGGTGGGACTGTCCCTCTGAGTCTATGGTTATAATGATGTAGGGTGCAGATAAATGAATCAGTCTCACACCATCCAGCGTCTTTCCATACCTTTTACTTGTCAGATGTTAGGCAGGTCCCGGGAAACTGTCAGGGTGGTTGGAGGATGCGCTTCAAGGTAACGGCTGAGCAGGTTAGAGGCCTCCTTTACTTTCAATATGATGAGTCCAACTAGCATAGAGCTAAGTTAACTCCGAATACTCCAGCTAACTCCATAGCTGTACTGCCCGGTCAGCATTGTGGTGGAGCCTTCCAAGTGATGAAACTAGGTTCTTACTTTTGCTTGGCCTAGCTCAAAGTCCCTATTCCACCTGACTCCGGTTACGTACCGACACTTCAAGGGCTGCTTTCTGCGACCTAAGGTCCAGTAAGACTCTGGTTGTTCCGTTACTATGCGTGAAGCGATAGCAACACTTCGGTCCCCAGTGACCGGGTAAATTGTGCAGGTAATTCTATACCTAAGGCACTGCTCTAATTCCTTCCACTGCGCCCTTCGCCCTGCTCGCGCTCTTAACATAAGCACTCCACACTTCCTATGGTAGTACAAGTCAATCCTTTCTTACTTCTTCCTTGGGGCTCGCTGACAGATTCTCAGTATTCTCCTAGTTCAGGAACACATCGACTGAACTTCACTGTCCTTGGGACAGGCGACTGAAGTTTCTGCTGCAAACTTCCCTTTCTCCAAAGCTGTCTCCGTCTGTCTGACTTTAGCTCACACAGAGCTCTGACAGGAAATGCAATCTGATCTCCTCTCCTCCCTCCGAGTCCAGACTAGACTGACCTGTCTGGCCTGTCACTACCTTATATACCCTATGGGTGTGTCCAAGTGTGTGATGGAGTGAATGGATATCAAGCATTAAACCATTACCTTTCCACGCATCCTCCAGGATAATGTGTGCCTTACATACCAGGGCTACACAGAAGCTCCACCCCTTTTTGGGCCACCATCCCCTTTGATTTGCCGCCCCCTTTTGGGACTCCGCCCCCTTCCGGGCCACCATCCCAATTTGGGTTACTGCCCCCTTTTGAGACTCCACCCCCTTTTGGGCAACTGGTCTGATTTGGGCTATCACCCCCTTTTGAGACTCCGCCCCCTTTTGGGCCACCATACCAATTTGGGTTACCACCCCCTTTTGGGACTCCGCCCCCTTTTGGGTAATCATCCCTGTTTTGGCTTGCTGCCCCCCTTTTGGGACTCCTCCCATTTTAGGGGCACCACCCATCACTGGGGTACACACCATGGCTCTTACAGGCCCCAGTCCACACTATCCTTTTTACCACACCAGCTCCTGCTGGTACTGCCACCGCTTCCGTTGCAGCCACCAACAACCAGCACCTCCAGATGCTACTCCTAAGCTGCTGTGGCTGTTACTGCAGCTCCGGCTGCTGCAGAACCTCTTGCTGCAACAGTCACTGTAGCTCCTGCTACCACAAGTCTCTGCACGCTGCGCTGTCTTGCCGCTTGTCACCTTCGTGACCCCACGAGTCACAGCCAGCCACTTGTCACCTTCATGACCCCTCCGAGCCACAGCAAACACCTCACATGTGTTCCAGAAAAAAAAAAACAGTTTCTCACTGATCCATCAGCACAACACAGACTCCTGTCTGTCACACTCTCGTCCACAGAGATTTCCGGACATCTCCTCTCAGAGGCATCCAACAGAGCAAATACAGTTTCTCACTGACCCGTCAGCACAACACAGACTCCTGTCTGTCACACTCTTGGCCACAGAGATTTCCGGACACCTCCTCTCAGAGGCATCCAACAGAGCAAATACAGTTTCTCACTGACCCGTCAGCACAACACAGACTCCTGTCTGTCACACTCTTGGCCACAGAGATTTCCGGACACCTCCTCTCAGAGGCATCCAACAGAGCAAATACAGTTTCTCACTGACCCGTCAGCACAACACAGACTCCTGTCTGTCACACTCTTGGCCACAGAGATTTCCGGACACCTCCTCTTAGAGGCATCCACAAAGGAAAAACAGCTTTCACTGACCCATCAGCACACCACAGACTCCTGTCTGTTACACTCTCGGCCAGAGAGATTTTCCGGACACCTCCTTTTCATAGAGGCATCCCACAGAGGAAAAAACAGTCTTTCACTGACCCGTCAGTACAACACAGACTCCTGTCTGTTACACTCTTGGCCAGAGAGATTTTCCGGACACCTCCTCTCTCAGAGGCATCCCACAAAAGAAAAAATAGTCTTTCACTGACCCGTCAGTATAACACAGACTCCTGTCTGTTACACTCTCGGCCAGAGAGATTTTCCGGACACCTCCTCTGAGGTATCCTATCAGCATGCTTTTTTCTCCATTTTCAATTACCCGGTCAACATAACACAGACTCCTGTCTGTCACCACTGCTTAACAGCTTCTTCAGATACCTCATATCTTCAGAGGCACCACATAAACATAAACACAGTTTATTCGTGACCCCTGGTCACACTCACGGTTTTCACAGACCGTCCGTTCCTCCTCTGGTTCCTGATTCCAGTCCTGCAACATGTGCTCCTTGGGTCGCTGCCCGCATTCTCCACCAATTGTAAGTTTCCAACTCACTCAGCTGCAACGGAGGCAATCAGGACGCACTTTTATATCAAAAGTTCATCAGGTTTATTGCTTCATAAACCTCACAGTAACGTACAGTACAATTCTCCAGTACTTCAGCTCGGTCCTGGAACCTCACTCCTCAGACACAGAGACCTCTCTGTAATGTCCCGCCGGGACACATGGAAGTCTGTCCACACTGGCAGACTCCCACAACACTCTCTTCCAGGTGCCAAACACACTCCATTACATAGGTGTAACTCCACCCACAGGTGACCTCACCACAGGTCCTTTTGATACACACCATTACATACAGGTTTTATCCTAGGTATTCAGACACATACCCCTTGGGTGGGTTTGTAGGTGACTGGACCCGTCCAGCTCTCTAAGTCACCTGGAAGCCTCCCAATGTATAGCACAACTCTCAGCAATATATCTGCTGAGCCAAAACATGCCCAGGCTTCCATCACAGGGCCACCCACCTCTGCGATACATACCGTCCATCCATCACATGCCTCCATGCATATCCCGAGGAGCATACACAGTGCCCCCTAGCTGCATCACTACACCACAAGCTGTATACAGTGTTGGGGTAATTTTAAATCTCCGTATATATTTCCGGAGTAACACACATGCTCACAGGCTCAGTAAGGATTAGACCAGAGTCACACACAGATAGTCAGCATGTATTTGTTCGTGATACCAGCCTGTACACGGTAGTGTGTGAGGAGCGTACAGCTCTATATGGTGTGGGAAAAAATGAACGCTCAGTTACTGTGCAGAAAAAAAGAATAAAAGTATTAGTGCTGTGTAAAAAGCAGTCTGCACCGCAGTGTGCACACAGCAATACAGCTAGCAGGCAGCCTAATAACCAGCGCTGCTGCACACAAGAAAGTACTCCCCTGTTACTGCACACTAACTGTACAGCACAATTGCTATCAGCACAAGCACATAAGAACTTCTGTTTCCAGCCCAAACTCTCTCCCTACTGATAAACAGCGTCAGCAACCTCTCCCTACTGTTAAGATCGGCAGAAGTAAAATGGCGGTCGGTGGTCAGGGCTTTTATAGACACTATGACGCCCCCCAAAGCAAGCCAATCACTGCAATGCCCTTCTCTAAGATGGTGGTGGCCGCTGCCTATGTCATCTCGTTGCCCACAGTGTACGTCTTTGCTTATTGGCTGAGAAAAGGCGCCTGCAAGCATTATGGGAAAACCGACTTTGGCTCTCTGGTTGACGACCGCATGGCCGACTTCACGCTATGGTCGGGTTTCGCTTGGCGTAACCCGACTTTGGCGAAAGTCGGCGATTTTTGAATCTGACCGACCTGTTTCGCTCAACTCTAGTAATGAGTTCTTCCAGGCTCTGAGGCGTGCAGTGTCTGGAAGAAAACTCGTACCAATCCTCTCCCATCACCATCACAGTGCCCAGTGATGTGTATTGGTGGCCCCGGAATCTCACGTCTGTGCCCTGCAATCGTTTAAACTTGATGTTTCCACCCTTCTATGGGCATTGGCTTCTTATTTCTTCTGCGCAGGCGCCCGCAGAAGAAAGGGGGTGGTGATACAAGCAGTGTGAGTGACATAAGCGCTGACACCTGATGACGATTGGATTGAGGGCGGTAATATAAGCTGTGGGGCGGCACTACTGTCACTTAATGAATATACTCGTGTATAAGCCGACCCCCCTAATTTTGCCACAAAAAACTGGGAAAACTTATTGACTCGTGTATAAGCCGGGTGTATAAACTGCCCTCCTGCTCTGTGCTGCCCCCGTCCTGCTCCTTGCTCCCCCATCCAGCTCTGTGCTCCCCTATTCTCCTCTGTACTCCCCCCCTCCTGCTCCGTCGCTGTGCTCCCCCATTCCTTCTCCGTCCTCCTGTGCCCCCCCTGTCCTGCTCCATGCTTCCCCCGTCCTCCGTTCTCCTCCCCGTCCTCCTCCATGCTTCCCCCATCCACCGTTCTCCCCCCTGTCCTGCTCCATGCCTCCCCCATCCTCTGTTCTCCTCCCCGTCCTCCTCCATGCTTCCCCCGTCCTGCTCCATGCTTCCCCCGTCCACCGTTCTCCTCCCCGTCCTGCTCATGCTCCTTGTCCTCTCCTCCATCATACTCACCCCTCCCCGTGCCATCGCTGAACTTGCCTGCAATCCTGCAGCTCTCCCCGGCTTCCTTCAGCTCTCCAGCGCTGAGCGGTGACGTAGTACCGCTCATTAAGGCCATGAATATGGAGGCGACGCCCATGGGAGTGGCGTCGCGTCCATATTACATGACCTTAATGAGCGGGTATTACATCACCGCTCAGCGCTGGAGAGCTGAAGGAAGCCGGGGAGAGCTGCAGGATTGCAGGCAAGTTCAGCGATGGCACGGGGAGGGGTGAGTATGATCCCAGCCACCGGCTCCTGCCGCGGCACCCTCTACCCCGCTGGTTTCTGCCCTATGACTCGTGTATAAGCCGAGGGGGCATTTTCAGCACGAAAAAAGGTGCTGAAAATCTCGGCTTATACACGAGTATATACGGTACCTTAGTTCTATCACTGCTCTCAAACAAATCATCATGAAAAGCTAAATAGGGCTTAAAGATAGATATTTATAAAGGGTTTTAAAGATACCAGACCTCCCCTTTAAGTGCATAAAAAATAGAGGTGCATACCATTAAATACATGTTCCTGAGTTTTCCTAAACTTCAGAAAAGTAGAATTAAAATTTCCACAATTTTGATAGCTCTTTCCAAGTATCAATTGTTTAAACTGGCACCATTACAAATCAATACAACTTCCTTCTTCCCTTTAATAAAGTTCCCTAAACTGAGCTCATGAAACCATGAAACCATGCAATCTTCAAAGTCAATTGTTTTATTTTAAAGCTTTGTATTTTAACAACTTTTAAAAGCTAATTTAACTAAAGTATTTGACTCCAGGTGCCAGTTTCACAAGATATCAAGTGTCTGACTGGAAGGAAGGCTTTTGTGAATATACAGTATTACTAAATTTGTGTCAGGATGTGCTAACCATGGACTTTACAACACATGTTCCCTTCTGACACAAGTATTGACTCTAAGAAATCACCTCTGCTGAATAGGGTACTTCTGGCACAACATACATTTAAAACCAGTGATTCATTCAAGCAGCCAACAGAAAATTATCAAGGTTTGCAGTTAGTGGCATTGAAAATCACTAGAGATGAGCGACTTTGCCTCCGGGAGGGTCGAGTCGGGTTTCGTGAAACCGGACTTTCTCAAAAGTCGAGTCGAACGAAATCGGCCGACTATCGGGAAAAGTCGAAGGTCCGACTGAAACACGAAACCCAATGCAAGTCAATGGGGAAGCAAAGTCTGCAGTGAGTGGAGGACAGTAAACACACCTACAGTGCCCATTTCAATGCCAACGACATCAATTCTTATTACTTAAGCTTGTCAACCTTAATTTACTTTATAATAATAGTTACGCATTGAAAACTGGGAGTTATTTGGCTAAAGTTGTGGGGGGCAGGGCTGGCTCCAGGTTTTCGTGTGCCCCGGGCGAAAGAGTGTCAGTGGGCCCCCTTAACACATACCACAATTCATGATGCTCCGATACGGCAGAGAAATATAGGTATAGTACAATGACAAATACTTCACTTCTTACATTACATGACTGATATCTATTGTAAATTCTACAACCGGACAGTATATTCCTCCATACAGTATTATGGGCACCACATAGTGCGCCATACAGAATATTGAGCCCCATATATTTCTCCTTACAGAATAATTGGTCCCATATAATGTTCCATACAGTATATGATGAGCTCTACATAATGCTACAGTATATGATGGTCCCCATATAATGTGCCATACAGTATAGGACAGTCCCCATAGAGTATAATGAGCCCCATATATTGCTCCATACAGTATAATGAGTCGCATATAAAGCTCCATACATTATATGATGGGCCCCATATATTGCTCCATACAGAATGGGCTCCATATAATGCTCCATACAGAATAGGCCCCATATGTGCTCCATATGATGCTCCATACCCTATATGATGCCCCATAAATAATGAACCCCATTTGATGCTCCAGTATATGATGGGCCCCATGGATGATGCTCCAGTGTATGATGGGCCTATATAATGCTCCATACATAATGGGCCCCATATGATGCTCCAGTAAATGATGGGCCCCATGGATGATGCTCCAGTATATGATGGGCCTATATAATGCTCCATATATAATGGGCCACATTTATAATGCTCCAGTGTATCATGGACCCCGTATATGATGCTCCAGTGTATGATGGGCCCCATTTATAATGCTCCAGTGTATGATGGGCCCCATGGATGATGCTCCAGTGTATGATGGGCCTATATAATGCTCCATATATAATGGGCCCCATTTATAATGCTCCAGTGTATAATGGCCCTATCTATGATGCTCAAGTGTATGATGGGCCCCATATATAATTCTCCAGTGTATAATGCTCCCATATATTGCTCCAAACATTAAAAAAAATGAAATACCTCTCCTCTCTGGGCACTGCCCTACTCTGGACTCCTCAGCGTCGCCATCTTCCAGCTCTCTGCACTTGGACTGTTCAGGCAGAGGGCATACAGACGTAACGTCATCGCGCTATCTGCACTGAATGCCACTGTTAGGAAACGCGGAAGATGTCACTGCGGTGGAGCAGGGAGAGATAAGTATTGCAAGTGCTGGGGCACTGAGCAAGCATGGGGGCGTCAGAAACACTGGCGTTCTATGAGGGGCCTTGTGACAGTGACGTCGCCCACGAGTGGGCCACACCACCTGCTCAGGGCACCGGTACTTGCCCGGGTGTGCCAGGTGCTGACGCCAGCCCTGGGGGGGGTACAGCCCAGTTAGGGAGGTGGAAAAACTGGCATATGTTGAGGTGTAGGCTGGACGTTCAGCAGCTGCAAATGGAGGAATTGGAAAAGTCGGAGGAAGAGGAGGACAAAGCGAGCCATTTTGCTGGCAACCTATGTGTCATCAGGAAAAGGTGGTACAAAATCCTTTGAAACCCAGGCATGGTTCATTTTAATGAAGGTGAGATCACCAACATTTTGGGTCGACAGCCGGGTCCTTCTTTCTGTCAGGATTGATCCAGCAGCACTGAAGACTCATTCTGATAGCACACTACCAGCAGGGCAAGCTAGCTCCTGTAAGGCATTTTGTGCCAATTCAGGCCAGGTGTCCAGTTTACAGGCCCAGTAGTCAAAGGGGAATGAACTGTGAGGGAGAACATCGATAGGGGAGTAGAGGTAATTTTGAACCATAGTTGACAACTGCTGTCTACTGTCTGTTGCAATCGATTTATTACCAGTTGTGTGAGCGTTACTCGAGAAATCAGTCCACAACATGGGCATGAAACCCCTCTCTCCAATGCCACTTCGGCTGTGTGCACCACGAACACCTCTTCCATTTGGCCCAGTATGGCTCGTGGTAGAACCTGCACCGCTGCTATGTGCTGGGAATACCTCTAACAAATGGTTTACCAGAGTTGCTTGCTTGGTTGCCAATGTTAGCTCTAGGTTCTCCTGTAGCATGATGTTCTGTAATTTGCCTTTATAGCATGGATCAAGGATGCTGGCCAACCAGTAGTCGTCATCCTTCATAATTTTGGCAAAGCGGGGGTCCCTTTTTAGGATCCGCAAGACATAATCACACATGTGGGCCAATGTTCCAGGTGTCAATGATGCACTGCCAATGGTGGGTGGAGGAGCACTTTCTGCCAAATCCACATCCCTCCAGTCACGCACAAACCCTGTACCTGACCTTGGCAAGCCAACATTTTCTCTTGCCCCCTGAGAAGCATGCTCCTCCCCAAAATAATCATCCACCTCATCCTCCTCCTCCTCTTCCTCTTCTTCTTCCACCTCGTCCAGGACAGTTCACTGAGCAGACAATGCCTGACTCTCATCAAGGCTTCCCTCTTCCTCTTCTTCCTCCTCCACTGCAGACGCCTGAACCTTAATGTGCGTCAAAGTCTGCATGAGCAGACGCATAAGTGAGATGCTCATGCTTATGATGGCGTCGTCTGCGCTTACCAGCCGTATGCATTCCTCAAAACACTGAAGGACTTTACAGAGGTCTTTCAGCTTTGACCACTGCACACCCGACAACTCCATGTCTACCCTCAAACTGGCTGCCCGTGTATCCTCCCACAAATGCATTACAGCCTGCCTCTGTTCTCACAGCCTCTCAACCATGTGGAGGCAGTGCTTGGGGAGGTCGAGCGATCACTGCAGCCTCTGCATACGACTGGAGTCTACGGGCGAGCGATGGATGTGTGAGAACAGTCTTTGCACCTTATGGAGCAGGGCTGTTAACTCCGGATAATTATTTAGGAATCACTGCACCACCAGGTTCAAGGCGTGAGCCAGGCAAGGTATGTGTCTGAGTTTTGCCAGGGCTATGGCCGCCACAAAATTACGGCCGTTATCACTGACTAAATTGCCTGGTGCAGGATGTAGACTGCCCAGCCTTGACTCAGTTTCTCGCTGCAAGTAGTTGGCCAGTACCTCCGCGGTGTGTCTGTTGTCGCTCAAATACTTCTTTAAAACAGCCTGCTGACGCTTACCACTAGCTGTTCGATAGTGGGACACCTCGTGTGCAACACTGGCAGCTGCGGATGGACTGCTCGTGCGACTGCGCTCTGTCGACGAGCTTTCGTTTCTGGAGGAGAAGCAGGAGGGTCGAATGCCTACAGCCAACTGTTGCTTATACCATGGGCTAGGCTGCACTGTCCCACCGCCGCTGTCCCCTGTGGACCCTGCAACCACCACATTAACCCAGTGCACAGTGATGGACACGTAATGTCCCTGGCCATGCCTACTGGCCCGTGCATCTGTTGTGAGGTGTACCTTTCCACTCACTGATTGTTTGAGTGCATGGACAACGAGGTTTTTCACATGCAGGTGGAGGGCAGAAATGGCTAATCTAGAAAAGAAGTGCCGACTGGGTAGGTCATAGCGTGGGACAGCATAGGCCATGAGCTCTTGGAACACTGCTCTTTCAACCAAATGGAAGGGCATCATCTCTATTGAGATCAGTTTGGCAATGTAGGCGTTCAAAGCTAGTGTACGCGGATGAAAGGATGAGTACTTTCTTGTCCTACTTAGAGTGTCTGATAGGGTGAGCTGGACTTGAGAGCTGCATATGGGGGAATTAGCGGTGGACATGACTGACTGAGAGGGGGATGGTGATGGTGGTGGGGGTGGTGGTGATGGCTTAGATTCAGTCTTTCGTTGCAAAAACATTGTGATTCCCTGACTGCTTTGGCCTTGCGACGACACCTCCACATTTCTTGCTGGTGGTGTGCTAACCAGTGGGCTTACAGTGGGGGAAGCGATGTAGCGTTGCTGGCTACCTTCAGTCGGAGCAGGTGCACATGTGCTACCTGAGGTTTTGTATTCCGTTCACGCTTGCAAGTGCATCATGATTAAATGTCTAAGCATGCAACTGGTATTCAAATTTAGGAGATTTTTCCCTTGGCTAAAAGTCCTTCCGCACTTCTTACAGATAACCTTTGCCTCATCAATAGGATTTTGGTCAAAAAAGTGCACACACTGCATTCTTCCTACTATGGGATAAATTTTCAGGGCTTGCACGCTTTGCTAATTTGACTGTCTGGCCAAGCTATCCTGCAACTCTTTTTGTTTTTTTAACACGTTTTTGGACTGCTACGGGCCTGCCAGATAACTGCTGCTGCAATGTCGATGCCTGCTGCGGATCCTTCTCCTCTTCTGAGCTATTGCCAGCGGCACCCTCTTCCCCCAATGGATGCCAATCTGGGTCAACAACTGGGTCATCCATCACCTCCTCTTCAATTTCATCTGCAACTTCCTCTGTGTCACCGTGTAAGGTGGTATAGTATGCCGGAAGGGGCACCTGAGTTTCATCAGGGTCAGATTCTGGCTCAGTAGACTGCGAGGGCAATGTAGTGCTCTGGGTGAATGTACCAGCAGAATCATCTAGCAGTGGCTGTGCATCAGTGCACTCCATGTCAGATTCATCTTGGACTGGGGAATTCAGGATTTGACTTGATAACCCAGGCATGGTATGTGAAAAGAGCTCTATGGAGTAATCTGAAGTGTGGCCTGCCGCATCCTTCACTTTTGGTGGGGGTGAAGGACACAAGGAAAGGTGTTGTTCCTCACCAGAAGCTTGCACTGACGACTCAGTGCTTGCATTTTTTGAAACTTCAGAAGAGGAGGCGATAGAACTGGAGGCTGTTTCGGCAATGTAAGCCAAAACCTGTTCCTGATGCTCCGGCTTTAAAAGCGGTTTACCTACTCCCAGAAAAGGGAGCCTTCCAGGCCTTCTTGAGCCAGACGATGACGCAGGCTCAACACCTCCTGCCTTAGGTGCTATTGTGCTCTTGGCACTACCAGCAGATGCACCACCACCACCATCAGTACCAGCTGGCCCCCCACGTCCACGGCCTCTTCCACCATACTTCCTCATGTTTGGGAAAATGTACCAAAATACCAGCAGATATATGGTACTGTATCAGAAGCGTACAGCTGTATACGGTGAAGGGGAAAATTGTAAATCTCCGTATATATTTCCGGAGTCAGACACAGACACTCACAGGCTCAGTATGGATTAGAACAGAATACAAAAAGCAGAAAAAGGGTAATGTATCAGAAGCGTACAGCTGTATACAGTCTAGGGGTAATTGTAAATCTCCATATATATTTCCGGAGTTCCGGAGTCAGACACAGACTCTCACAGGCTAAGTATGGATTAGACAAGAATATAAAAAGCATAAAAAGGGCACTATATCACAAGCGTACAGCTGTACATAGTCTAGAGGTAATTGTAAATCTCCGTATATATTTCTGGAGTCAGACACAGACGCTCACAGGCTTAGTATGGATTAGACCAGAATATAAAAAGCAGAAAAAGGGTACTGTATCACAAGCGTACAGCTGTATACAGTGTAGGGGTAATTGTAAATCTCCGTATATATTTCCGGAGTCAGACACAGACGCTCACAGGCTCAGTATGGATTAGACAAGAATATAAAAAGCAGAAAAAGGGTACTGTATCACAAGCGTACAGCTGTATACAGTTTAGGGGTAATTGTAAATCTCCGTATATATTTCCGGAGTCAGACACAGACGCTCACAGGCTCAGTATGGATTAGACAAGAATATAAAAAGCTGTAAAAGGGTACTATATCAGAAAATACCAGGTGTATACAGTGTAGGGGTAATTGTAAATCTCCGTATATATTTCTGGAGTCAGACACAGACGCTCACAGGCTCAGTATGGATTAGACAAGAATATAAAAAGCAGTAAAAGGGTACTGTATCAGAAGATACCAGGTGTATACAGTGTAGGGGAACTTTTAAATTTCCGTATATATTTACGGAGTCAGACACAGACGCCCACAGGCTTAGTATGGATTAGACCAGAATATAAAAAGCAGAAAAAGGGTACTGTATCACAAGCGTACAGCTGTATACAGTCTAGGGGTAATTGTAAATCTCCGTATATATTTCCAGAGTCACACACAGACGCTCTCAGGCTCAGTGTGAATTAGACCAGAATATAAAAAGCAGAAAAAAAATACTGTATCAGAAGATAGCAGGTGTATATAGTATAGGGGAAAATTTCAATCTCCGTATATATTTAAGGAGTCACACACAGACGCTCTCAGGCTAAGTATGGATTAGACAAGAATGTAAAAAGCAGAAAAAGGGTACTGTATCAGAAGATACCAGGTGTATACAGTGTAGGGGTAATTGTAAATCTCCGTATATATTTCCGGAGTCAGACACAGACGCTCACAGGCTCAGTATGAATTAGACCATAATATAAAAAGCAGTCTAGAGGTAATTGTAAATCTCCCTATATATTTCCGGAGTCACACACAGATAGTCAGCATGTATTTGTCCGTGATACCAGCCGGTACAAGGTAGTGTGTGAGGAGCGTACAGCTCTATATGGTGTGGGAAAAAATGAATGCTCGGTAACTGTGCAGAAAAAAAGAATAAAAGTATTAGTGCTGTGTAAAAAGCAGTCTGCACCGCCGCGTACACACAGCAATACAGCTAGCAGGCAGCCTAATAACCAGCACTGCTGCACACAAGAAAATCCTCCCCTGTCACTGCACACTAACTGTACAGCACTATTGCTATCAGCACAAGCACATAAGAACTTCTCTTTCCAGCCCTAACTCTCTCCCTACTGATAAACAGCGTCAGCAACCTCTCCCTACTGTTAAGATCGGCAGAATTAAAATGGCGGTCGGCGGTCAGGGCTTTTATAGACACTATGACGCCCCCCAAAGGAAGCCAATCACTGGAATGCCCTTCTCTAAGATGGTGGTGGCCGCTGCCAATGTAATCTCGTTGCCCACAGTGTAAGTCCTTGCTAATTGGCTGAAAAAAGGCGCCTGCAAGCATTATGGGAAAACCGACTTTGGCACTCGGGTCGACGACTGCATGCCGACTTCACGCTATGGTCAGGTTTCGCTCGGCGAAACCCGACTTTGGCGAAAGTCACCGACTTTTTAACCTGACCGACCTGTTTCGCTCAACTCTAAAAATCACATTATCTAGCAAGTGTTAACTTACCACAATGACCCACTAATAGGATACTGTTTTCTAAATGTAGAACAAGGGCGTTCATAAATACACTGTTTGCATAATTATTACGCAAGTTATATTTGAGAGGATTCTTTTTATTATTGAACAACTAAGTTCTCAACCAACCCAAAAGACTCATAAATATCAAAGCTTAATATCTTTGGAAGTTGGAGTGGGGTTTTTTTTATATTTGGAGGATATCTGTTTGTGCAGGTAACTATTACTGTGCAGAATTATTAGGCAACTTAATAAAAACCAAATATATACCCATCTCACGTGTTTATTTTCACCAGGTAAACCAGTATAACAACAAATAAACATTTCTGACATTCAAAAACAAACAAAAAAAAATCAGTGACCAACACAGCCACCTTTCTTTACGATGACACTCAAAAGCCTTCCATCCATAGATTCTGTCAGTTGCTTGATCTGTTTACGATCAACATTGCGTGCAGCAGCCACCACAGCCTCCCAGACACTGTTCCGAGAGGTGTAATGTTTTCCCTCCCTGTAGATCTCATATTTTATGAGGGACCACAGGTTCTCTATGGGGTTCAGATCAGGTGAACAAGGGGGCCATGTCATTATTTTTTCTTCTTTTAGACCTTTACTGGGCAGTCACGCTCTGGAGTATTTGGATGCATGTGATGGAGCATTGTCCTGCATGAAAATCATGTTTTTCTTGAACTATACCGACTTCTTCCTGTACCACTGCGTGAAGAAGGTGTCTTCCAGAAACTGGCAGTATGTCTGGGAGTTGAGCTTCACTCCATCCTCAACCCGAAAAGGTCCCACAAGTTCATCTTTGATGATACCAGCCCATAACAGTACCCCACCTCCACCTTGCTGGCATGTGAGTCGGAGTGGAACTCTCTGCCCTTTACTGATCCAGCCTTGGGCCCATCCATCTGGCCCATCAAGAGTCACTCTCATTTCATCAATCCATAAAACCTTAGAAAAATCAGTCTTAACAGATTTCTTGGCCCAGTCTTTATCTTATGTTTCTTGTTCAAAGGTGGTCGTTTTTCAGCCTTCCTTACCTTGGCCATGTCCCTGAGTTTGATACTCCAGTAACGTTGCTGCTCTGAAATATGGCAAAACTGGTGGCAAATGGCATCTTGGCAGCTTCATGCTTGATTTTCCTCAATTCATGGGCAGTTATAATATAATGGCCACCAGGGTCGGACTGGGGTGTCTGAGGCCCACAGGGGGAATGGACTCTAGGGGCTCACCCTACAGCTATTTGCAAATACCTGTTAGCTGCTATCCCTGTTATAGTGGAGCGTCGACTGTAAAACACAGTCGGCTCCTGCACATCTACTGTGCGCCACCATAACTGGGATGTAAAATTATGGTAGTTTGCATTAAGGGATTCTTTCACCCTCAACTGGTGAGGTTGGGTTTTTGTCACGCAACTGGTGATGTGGGGTTTCCTATACCCCAGTGTTTAGAAATCTCTTATCAAAAAATGCAAAGATCACGTTTTTTAATTGTTTTCTTATTGGCAACTGATTACACATGAGTATAACAAATTTTTGACACCCACAAGTATCGGAAAATGTAATACTTTGATGATTCAATCCGAGGGCATTATGAAATATGACTTATAGAATAATGTAAATAAAGATCACAAAAATTTTTCAAAAACAAGTGAATATAAGCAAGTGCACGAACAAACAGAAACTCAGTTATAAATTTGTGCAAAAATAAAGAAGCTTTCAAAATTTGAAAATGTGTAAAAAAGAATTACATGAGTGGTGATGTGGGGTTCAGCAAGGCCAAGACAGTACTTAGCGACAGCTAGCTCTGTTATGCGTGGCCAGAAGAGAGAGGCCTTGACGACATCCTGTTGACAAGGTAAAGGATGGAAGCTAGTAAGACACGTATCCTCGTACCAGCTTTTTTCAATGAATGGCAGCCGTACAAAAATTCAAAAAATCTCACCAATTGAGGGTTAACTGTTATGAATGTGCTAGAGATGGTTTCTGAGCAGAGGCTCCCTCTGGTGGTTACAGACAGTACTGAACCTTTCAGCGAAGAATGGCAATCTGGGTTCACTGACTGGTCTGATATAAGGGGAGGTTCCCTCCCATGATGGTTGCCGGTGATCAATTGTTCTTGTCTCAATTGTGGTTCCTGGTTCATTTGGAAGTTTGCTGGAGTCTTGCCTGCATCTCCTGCTTTCAGATAAGATATTTTTTGCTTTTCTTTTTGTGCTTGCTTTTTGCATTGTTTTCTGCACTTTTGTGGAGGTCAGCCAGGTCCCCTCCTGGGGCCTGAGCACCTCACAGTTTATCTGCAGCCACTGTTATTTGCTCATTTGCTTTTTCCTGTTTTTTCAGCGGCTGCAGCTTGGTTTTGTTCACACTGAGATCTGATTTAGCGGGTGGCGAGATCGTGTGATCTCAGTATTTTAGTAATTAGAATTGTTGGATTTTTGTAGGGTTTTCTGGGTTGCAGAAAGTAATTTCTCCTTTCCTATCCTATTTAGTCAGCTTGTGGCCCCAGCGTTTGCTCAATCTATTTTCTGCCTATATTTGTGTTTTCATCTTGTCTAACCGCCATTATATGTTTGGGGGCTTCCTATTTTCTTTGGTGATCTGCTCCGGGGCAGATAGCTTTCATCTTTCTGCCTTTAGGTGTAGTTATAGGCTGTGACGAGGCGTCTAGGATCAACGTAGGAACGCTCCACGGCTACCTCTAGTTGTGTCGTTAGTTTACAAATCTGCAACCCATCAGTTACCAACATCTCAGGTGTTCTGCTGCCCTGCTGTTGATCCTGTCCTCCTCAGCTACCGAAACACAACAGTATCACCGGCCATAACTGAAAATTATATGGTACTCACAGAAGGGAAAAATAGTGTGGAAAGAAAAAAGTTGTCAGAGTTGTCAGAGATTTTTTTTTTTCTGTCTGTTGCATTTTTTCCCTCTTTTTCTCTGGGTGCTGAGGAGGATTTTTTTTTCTTTCAATGGAGTTTGCACAGTTTTCTGTTCGTGTGGATCAGCTTGCCACTGAGGTTCAGAGTATTGCTACATATCTTGCTAGGTTGCCGGTTGTGGAACCTAGGATTCCCATGCCAGATTTGTTTTTGGGGGATCGGGCTAAATTTCTGAATTTCAAAAATAACTGTAAGTTGTTTTTTGCCTTAAAGCCTAAGTCCTCAGGTAACGCAGCACAGCAGATTCAAATTGTCATCTCTCTCCTGCGCGGCGATCCTCAGGAGTGGGCTTTTTCCCTGACACCTGGGGATCCTGTTTTGAATGATATTGATGCATTTTTTCAGGCTCTGGGGTTATTGTTTGATGAACCTAATGTCACTGATCAAGCTGAAAAAACCTTGTTGGCATTAAATCAGGGTCTTGAAGACGCTGAGTTGTACTGTCAGAAATTCCGAAAGTGGGCAGTTCTGACCAAATGGAATGATGATGCTTTGGCAGCCCTTTTTCGGAAGGGGCTGTCAAAGAATGTAAAGGACGTTGTGGGTTTCCCATGATACCCCTGCGGAAGTCTATTCCCCTACTGGGCATTGATTCTACCCCTTTGGCGGAGAATAAACCCCAGTTTTCTACTCAGGTGATAATGAGGGTTGAACCAATGAACCAGATCATCAGGAGAGTTTCAAATTTCTGGTGCTGTATAATCTGCATGACATTATTCTACTAGGTTTCCCTTGGTTACAGTCTCATAATCCTGTTTTGGATTGGAAATCTGTGTCTGTGACCAGTTGGGGCTGCCAATGTGTTATGTTGTGAATGTGCTAGAAATGAATTCTGAACAGAAGCTCCCTCTGGTGGTTACAAACAGTACTGAACTATCTAATGAAGATTGTGAAGATTGGCGATCAGGTGTTACTGACTGGTCTTATATAAGGGAGGTTCCCTCCCATCAGGGCTTCCGGTGATCAATTGTTCTGGTCTCATCTTTGATTCCTGTTCACTTTGTAGCTTGCTGTTTTGTGCCTGCATCTTCTGGTAACAGATAAGACATTTTCTTCTTTTAGTTTTTTGTGCTTGCTTTTTGCATTTTGTCCTGCACTTCTGTGGGGGTCTGCCGGGTCCCCTCCTGGGGCTTGTGCTCCTCTCAGTTTAGTTCAGCCACTGTTGTTTGTTCATTTGCCTTTTCCAGTTTTTTCAGTGGCTGCTGTTTAGTTTTGTTACACCAGAGAACTAATTTAGGTGGTAGAGTTCGTGTGATCTCAGGTGTTTTTGTAATTAGTAAAGTTGGTACTTTTCAGGGTTTTTTGGGATTGCAGTAAGTGTCCTTCCTATCCTTTTCTATTTAGGAAGTTTGGGCCCCAACGTTTGCTCATACTATTTTCTGTCTGTGTCTGTATTTCCTCTTGCCTAACCGCCATTACATGTTTGGGGGCTTTCTATGTTCTTTGGGGATCTGCTCCGGGGCAGATAGTTTTCCTCTTTCTGTCTTTAGGTGTAGTTAGCTTCTCAGGCTGTGACGAGGCGTCTAGGACCAACGTAGGTACGCTCCATGGCTGCCTTTAGTTGTGGTGGTTAGTCAGGGTACTGCAATCCCATAGATTCCAACCTCTCTGGTGTATTTCTTTTTTTTACCTGCTCTCCTCAGCTACCAAATCATAACAGTATCACCGGCCCAAAAACTGATATTTGTATGGTACTGACAAAAGGGAAAAATAGTGTTAAAGAAAAAAGATTGTCAGAGTTGTCAGAGATTTTTTTTTTTTTCCCTCTGTTTCTCTGAATGCTGAGGAGGATTTTTTTTTCTCTCAATGGAGTTTGCACAGTTGTCTGGCCGTGTGGATCAGCTTGCCACTGAAGTTCGGAGTATTGCTACCTATCTTGCAGGGTTGTCTGTTGTGGAACCTAGGATTCCCATGCCAGATTTGTTTTTAGGGGATCGAGCTAAATTTCTGAATTTCAAAAATAACTGTAAGTTGTTTTTTGCCTTGAAATCTAAGTCCTCAGGGAACGCAGCACAGCAGGTTCAAATTGTCATCTCTCTCCTGCGCGGCGATCCTCAGGATTGGGCTTTTTCCCTGACACCTGGGGATCCTGTTTTGAGTAATGTTGATGCATTTTTTCAGGCTCTGGGGTTATTGTACGATGAGCCTAATGTCACTGATCAAGCTGAAAAAGCCTTGTTGGCATTAAATCAGGGGCTTGAGGACGCTGAGTTATACAGTCAGAGATTCCGAAGGTGGGCAGTCCTGACCAAATGGAATGACGATGCTTTGGCAGCCCTTTTTCGGAAGGGTCTGTCAGAGAATGTAAAGGATGTTATGGTGGGATTCCCTGTCCCCTCTGGTCTCAATGATTCTATGTCATTAGCGATTCAAATTGACAGACGTTTGCGTGAGCGTAGAGGTATGTGTTATGTTTCGGTAGCTGAGGAGTGCAGGTAAAAAAGGCAATACACCAGAGCAGTTGGAATCTATGAGATTGCAGTACCCTGACTAACCACCACAACTAGAGGCAGCCGTGGAGCGTTCCTACGTTGGTCCTAGACGCCTCGTCACAGCCTGAGAAACTAACTACACCTAAAGATAGATATAGGAAAGCTATCTGCCCCGGAGCAGAACCCCAAAGATAATAGAAAGCCCCCAAACATGTAATGGCGGTTAGACAAGATGAAATACTGACACAGAAAGAAAATAGTATGAGCAAACGCTGGGGCCCAAACTAACTACATAGAAAAGGATAGGAAGGGCACTTACTGCAATCCCAGAAAACCCTGAAAAGCACCAACTCTACTAATTTCAAAAACACCTGAGATCACACGACCTCTTCCACCTAAATTAGTTCTCTGGTGTAACAAAATTAAAACAGCAGCCACTGAAAAAAACTGGAAAAAGCAAAAGTACAAACATCAGTGGCTGAACAAAACTGAGAGGGCAGAAGCCCCCGGAGGGGACCCTGAAGGCCCCCACAGAAGTGCAGGACAAAATGCAAAAATATAGCACAAACACAAAAGAAGAAAATGTCTTATCTGTTAGCAGGAGATGCAGACACGACACAGCAGGCTACAAGGGAAACTGGAATAAAGGATTCAGACCAGAACAATTGATCACCGGCAACCCTGATGGGAAGGTGACTCCCTTATATAAGACCAGTCAGCAACACCTGATTCCCAGTCCTCACAGTCTTCACTGGACAGACTAGCACCGCTTGTAACCACCAGAGGGAGCCTCTGCTCAGAACTCATCTCAAACCCATTCACAACAGTACCCCCCCCTTGAGGAGGGGTCACCGAACCCTCATTTGAGCAACCAGGTCGGTCAGGATGAGTTCTATGATACGCACGGATAAGTCTCCTAGCATGGATGTCCGAAGCAAACACCCAAGAATTGTCTTCCTGACCATAACCTCTCCATTTAACCAAATACTGGAGTTTCCGTCTAGAAAAACGAGAATCCAATATTTTCTCAACCACATACTCCAGATTGCCCTCAACCAAAACAGGGTCAGGAGGCACAGCAGCAGGAACCACTGGCTCAACAAACCTCTTCAACAAGGACTTGTGGAACACGTTATGGATCTTAAATGTCCCTGGAAGAAGCAAACGAAAAGAAACAGGATTAATAATCTCCATGATCTTATAAGGTCCAATGAACCTAGGCTTAAATTTAGGAGATGCTACTCTCATAGGAATATTCTTTGAGGACAACCAGACCAAGTCCCCTACTTTAAACTGAGGACCATCAGTCCTATGCCGGTTAGAAACCGCTGGGCCCTCTCCTGAGAGAGGGACAACCTCTCCACTACCTGGTCCCAAATCAGTTGCATACGCTCCACAACAGAGTCAACACCTGGACAGACAGAAGCCTCCGTCTGTCCTGAAGAAAATCGAGGGTGAAACCCAGAATTACAGAAAAACGGAGACATCAAAGTAGCAGAGCTAGCCCTATTATTAAGAGCAAACTCAGCCAAAGGCAAAAAAGAGACCCAGTCATCCTGATCAGCAGACACAAAGCATCTTAGATAAGTCTCCAATGTCTGGTTTGTTCTCTCAGTTTGACCATTGGTCTGAGGATGAAATGCCGAGGAGAAAGACAATTGAACACCCAGTTTAGAACAAAAGTCCTCCAAAATCTGGAAACAAACTGGACTCCTCTGTCAGACACAATGTTCTCAGGAATGCCGTGTAAACGAACCACGTGCTGAAGGAACAACGGCACCAATTCAGAGGAGGAAGGCAACTTAGGTAATGGCACAAGATGTATCATCTTGGAAAACCTATCACAAATTATCCAGATGGTGGTCATTCTCTGAGAAACAGGAAGTTCGGAAATGAAATCCATAGAGATATGAGTCCATGGTCTCTTGGGCACAGGCAAAGGCATCAACAAACCACTAGAGCGAGAGCAAGGCTTGGAGCGAGAGCAAGTCCCGCAGGACTGCACAAATTCCCTGACATCACGAGACAAGGTAGGCCACCAAAAGGACCGACTAACCAAGTCTCTGGTACCAAAAATTCCGGGATGCCCAGCCAACGCGGAACAATGAATCTCAGACATCACACTCTTTTTCCACTGGTCCGGGACAAACAATTTCCCAACAGGGCAGCGCTCGGGCCTATCCTCCTGACACCCCTCCAGAGCCAGTCTCAAATTGGTCAAGATGGCGGAAAGAACTACACCTTCTTTCAAAATAACAGAAGGATCAGATAACTCAGGAGAGTCCGCAAGGAAACTCCTCGAGAGGGCATCCGCCTTAACATTCTTAGTGCCAGGAAGAAAGGAAACCACAAAATTAAAACGTGTGAAAAACAAGGCCCACCTGGCCTGTCTAGGATTGAGTCGCTTGGCAGATTCCAGATAGACCAGATTCTTATGGTCCGTAAGGACCACCACCTGATGTTTGGCTCCCTCCAGCCAATGTCTCCACTCTTCAAAAGCCCACTTCATGGCCAATAACTCTCGATTACCCACATCATAATTACGTTCAGTAGGAGAAAATTTTCGAGAGAAAAAGGCACAAGGGTTACTTTTAGAGGTCTCAGGATCTTTTTGGGACAAAATGGCCCTGCCCCAATTTCAGAGGCATCAACCTCCACCTGAAATGGCAGAGAAACATCAGGCTGCCGTAGAACAGGAGCAGAAGTGAATCTCTGCTTAAGTTCCTGAAATGCAGAGACTGCCTCAGGAGGCCAATTCACCACATCAGAACCCTTTCTGGTCAAATCAGTTAATGGTTTAACAATAACCGAGAAATTACCAATAAATTTACGATAAAAATTGGCAAAACCCAAAAATCTCTGAAGAGCCTTTAATGAAGTAGGTTGGACCCAATCACAGATGGCCTGAACCTTGACCGGTTCCATTTCAATTACAGATGGGGACAAAATGAATCCCAGAAATGAGATCCTCTGTACGCCAAAAAGACAGTTTGATCCCTTCACATACAGAGCATTCTCTCTCAAAATCTGGAATACAGTTCGAACACGTTTCACATGAGAGTCCCAGTCATTAGAAAAAATCAAGATATCATCCAAATAAACAATCAGAAATTTGTCCACAAAATCCCTGAAAATGTCATTCATGAAGGACTGGAAGACGGAAGGAGCATTAGTGAGCCCAAAGGGCATCACCAGGTACTCAAAATGCCCTTCAGGGGTATTGAATGCCGTCTTCCATTCATCCCCGTGCTTAATGCGAATAAGGTTATACGCCCCCCTGAGGTCAAGCTTGGTAAACCAAGTAGCGTTTTCACCCTGGAAAACAGGTCAAAAATCAAGGGTAACGGGTATTGATATTTCACAGTAATATTGTTCAAGAGACGATAATCAATACACGGCCTTAATGAACCATCCTTTTTGGCCACAAAGAAAAAACCGGCACCTAAGGGTGAAGAGGATGGTCTGATATGACCCTTCTCCAATGATTCCTTGATATAAGACCGCATAGCGTCATGTTCAGGTACAGACAAGTTAAAAAGGCGACCTTTAGGGAATTTACTACCCGGCACTAATTCAATAGGGCAGTCATAGCTCCTATGGGGAGGCAAGGATGCAGATAAACTTTCGCTAAACACATCAGAAAAATCAATCAAAAAGTCAGGAACATCCTGAGCCTGGGGGGAGGCAGAAAAAACAGGAGTGTTGGTATTAACACATTGGCAGCCCCAACTGGTTACAGACACAGATTTCCAATCCAAAACAGGATTATGAGACTGTAACCAAGGAAAACCCAGCACGATAATGTCATGCAGATTATACAGAACCAAAAATTTGCAGCACTCCTGGTGATCAGGTTCAACCCTCATTATCACCTGAGTAGAAAACTGGGGTTTATTCTCAGCCAAAGGGGTAGAATCGATCCCCAGTAGGGGAATATGTGTCGACCCGCCACCACAATTGTGGGTTACCAGGGCAATGGGGTACTCAGAGCCGAGCCCGTAGAAGTCTATGGGGATTGTCACAGGTAGCTGTGGCTCGGTCTGTGGCCCGGGCGGTCTGGCGTATGTTGGGGATATATTTACAGGGGATAGGTTTATATACAGTTCGTGACGCCACCTGTAGTATTCTGGTAATTAGTACCAGCGCTGCTGTAGATCTCTGAGGGGATGGTGATGCAGCTAGATGTCGGGTCCCCTACAGGTGGGACTCTTCCCTCAGGTCTATGAAGTTAGTGAAGTCGGGTGCAGGTAAATAACACAGTCTCACACGGTCAGCGTCTTTCCATACCTTTACTTGTAAGATGTTCAGGCAGGTCCCAGGGAGGCTGATCCAAGGAGAGTGTATCTTGAGACAGCAGCTGGACAAGTTAGGGGCCTCCTTTACTTCCAATACAATGAGTACAACCAGCCTGAAGCGTAGTTCCCTCAATATCTCCAGCTAATCTATAGCTGTACCGCCCAGTCAGCTTTGTGTTAGGAGCCTTCCTGCGAGGGAGCTGAATTCTTATCTTATCGTGCACTGATTCAAAGTCTTCACTCCCCCTGACCCCAGTTACGTACTGACTATAAGGGGCTTGTTTGCCGCGACCTAAGGTCCGGTAAATTCCTGGTTTTCTTATCACTATGCTTGAAACAGTAGTGATCCTTCGGTCCCCAGTGACCGGTAGCAATGTGCAGGACTTCTTCAATCCGTAAGCACTATTCCAATAAACCACTGTGCCTTTCGCCTTGTCCTCGCTGGTAACATAAGCACTCACACTAGCCAAGGGTCGAGCAGTCACTTCTTTCTTTTCCTTCACTTCAAAGTTAGTTACAGATGCTCAGTTATCAATAGGCAGGAGCACGTCTCTGAACCTTATACCGTCCTTTAGACAGGATACTGAAGACTTTCTGCACTAAACTTCTTCTTTCCTTCCAGTGTATGCTGATGAGGTACAGCTCTGACTAGGCTAAGGTGAATTAAAGCACCTATACTAGACTCCACTTTCCGAACTGATGATAGAGCAATCTGGACTGCTTCCTCCCTCCAGACGTCTTCTTTCTCTGAAGTCCAGACACAGACTCCAGACGTCTTCTCTGTCCGAAGACAGGAACTAGACTGACTAAATCACTCTAACACATACGCCTTGACCACTCCCTCAAGAGTAAACTCCACTACCCTAAGGGTGTGTCTAGTATATGTTGAGTGAATGAATATTTAGCATTAAACTGCTGTCTCGCCACACACTCTCCAGGGTACTGCGTGTGCCTAACACCAGGGCTACACATTCCCCCATGGTAAAAGACAGCACTCCCGAGCTGTAAAATACAAAAGAGACATTTTTGTTTATGCATGAAAACATTAAACAATTAACATTGGTTCGTCCCATCCGAGAGGTGAGGATATCTTGAACGTTGCGAACAATAACATTATATAGAAATACAAAAGTATTAAATAGCATTCAATAAATATACAATATACTTGTGAAGGACCCGCACCAAACCTTCAACGTAGGTCCTGGGTGGGCTGCAGGACATCCGATTGCAGACCTCACTCAGTGCCACACCACACGGGTTTTTGTATTCAGAGGTAGTTGTGCTGGTTTATGTAAAACCAAAACAAGGCACCGAAGCGCAACTATGTACAAATAAGTTCTGGGTTGGCATAGTCCTCAACCTCCAAGTCCAATGTAAAACCAAAGACATAAATATAATATCACATTATTATACTAAAGTGCAAAACTTTTTCTGGTTACTGTTTACCCAGCCGGGCATTCTACGGTTAGCAAAATATATATGCATCATATACGTTGTACTTTTCAACTTGTGCAAAAACTTATAAAACATTTTCAAACTTTCTACTTATGGTAGACCCGATATGGATCTCACCGATTCTCCTTTTCTATCTATTCATTTTCAAATAATACACTTTCCAATACATTTTCCACCCCGGGGGCTGGAACAATGCAATGGGCCCTAGATCCCAGGACTAACAAATCATGCGCTGCGATTAGGGTCTGAGTCGCCACAGTTCTTGTGCGAACCTCTAGGGGCGCAACAGGTACATTCTCCTCACGTGACACCGATTGCGTTTCAATCACAGTTAACGATATGGACCGTGTCATGGATTGCGATTGAGACTGGGTCGCATGTTGCGATGAAGATATAACTTTCTTTTGCGATGAACTCTGGGTCGCTAGTTGCGATGAATTTGCAGGGGGCGATGCTGGGGCACGGCCGGTTACTGCTTGATCTAGAGACGGGGACGCTGCGGTAGTGGTGACGTTACCTGCGTCTGGGACGGGGTCACGGACGATGGCGACGTTAAGGGCATACCATCCCTTCATCCCCCAATGCCGTGTATATGTGACGAGGTCTCCATTTACTAAGTCCCTCCCGGGATGGCCTTGCGGTAGGTGAGATTCTACGTCACGCCGACTGACAAAGACCCCTGGGTAGAGGCCCGGTTCACGGATAAAGCCCCAGCCCTTCCGGAGCTGGAACTCAGTCACACACCCCTGCCGCCGCGGTTCCCTCAGGGTACCTTTATCTCTCCGGACACTCTCTTTGTCCGCGATCAGCTCTGCATATTGTCGCTGACGGTTCCGCTGAGTTTCCCGCTCTTCCTCCTGCTGGCGTTTCTTCTTCTCCTCACGACTCTGCCATTCCTGTTCCCACTGGGCGGTATAGGCGACGTCATCCAGGCGCGCCATCTCGTCCCAGTCCACATCTGGTAGTGACGGACAGGACCCCTCCGGTGTCCCTGCCGGGGACCGATCATCTGCTGCGGCCTCCTGGCCGGGCGGGCGTTCCGGAACAGGCAATACCTCCTCAACCTCCTTCGCCTCCACCGCTTCACCGGTGGGATCAGGATCGGTACTTTCGGGGGCAGCCTCCGGTTGCTCCTTCGCCTTGGGCAGCAGACTCTTCGGTATCTGGAATCGTGGGGGGTCGTTGAGGGGAGAGATCACCGTGTCCCACAGCCTCCGCTGCTCCAGGGTACGCCGGCGTCTCTCGATCTCTTCAAATCCAGGTTGGTGCTGGACCATCTTCTTCAGGCGTGCATTTTCTTCTTGAATCTCTAGCAACGCCTGCTGCAGGTGCAGGACCACGGATAACTCCGGTGCTGGTGGCAGCTTGGCTGGGGCACGGGGCCTGCCTTCCTCCGCTTCCCTGCTCGGCTGCACACGTCCTGCTTCCATGATGTTCCAGAAGATTCCCTCTTCTTTCTCCAGAGACATCCGGTCTCTTCCGTGGAGGTGGGGTTTGCGTCTCCTCCTCCTTGCAGGGAAGGTGAAGAGGAGGCGGACCTCCTTTGCTGTAGGGCAGGATCGCATGTTGTAATAGCACTTTGAGAGGGCAGGCATTTTCTTCGCGCCACAGGGGGGTAGACGCCCACGAAGGTACGCCCACCTTTTTCTCCAGCGCCTGAGGGCGCGAATATGGCGACAAAAATGGCGATTTTGGCGCCAAAAGTGCAAACAGTCCTTTTTCACAAAAACAATTCCTTAGGCACACAGGGCTCGCAATTCCGCGAGTTTCGCATCCTGTTCGTGACGCCAAAGTTGTGTGTCGACCCGCCACCACAATTGTGGGTTACCAGGGCAATGGGGTACTCAGAGCCGAGCCCGTAGAAGTCTATGGGGATTGTCACAGGTAGCTGTGGCTCGGTCTGTGGCCCGGGCGGTCTGGCGTATGTTGGGGATATATTTACAGGGGATAGGTTTATATACAGTTCGTGACGCCACCTGTAGTATTCTGGTAATTAGTACCAGCGCTGCTGTAGATCTCTGAGGGGATGGTGATGCAGCTAGATGTCGGGTCCCCTACAGGTGGGACTCTTCCCTCAGGTCTATGAAGTTAGTGAAGTCGGGTGCAGGTAAATAACACAGTCTCACACGGTCAGCGTCTTTCCATACCTTTACTTGTAAGATGTTCAGGCAGGTCCCAGGGAGGCTGATCCAAGGAGAGTGTATCTTGAGACAGCAGCTGGACAAGTTAGGGGCCTCCTTTACTTCCAATACAATGAGTACAACCAGCCTGAAGCGTAGTTCCCTCAATATCTCCAGCTAATCTATAGCTGTACCGCCCAGTCAGCTTTGTGTTAGGAGCCTTCCTGCGAGGGAGCTGAATTCTTATCTTATCGTGCACTGATTCAAAGTCTTCACTCCCCCTGACCCCAGTTACGTACTGACTATAAGGGGCTTGTTTGCCGCGACCTAAGGTCCGGTAAATTCCTGGTTTTCTTATCACTATGCTTGAAACAGTAGTGATCCTTCGGTCCCCAGTGACCGGTAGCAATGTGCAGGACTTCTTCAATCCGTAAGCACTATTCCAATAAACCACTGTGCCTTTCGCCTTGTCCTCGCTGGTAACATAAGCACTCACACTAGCCAAGGGTCGAGCAGTCACTTCTTTCTTTTCCTTCACTTCAAAGTTAGTTACAGATGCTCAGTTATCAATAGGCAGGAGCACGTCTCTGAACCTTATACCGTCCTTTAGACAGGATACTGAAGACTTTCTGCACTAAACTTCTTCTTTCCTTCCAGTGTATGCTGATGAGGTACAGCTCTGACTAGGCTAAGGTGAATTAAAGCACCTATACTAGACTCCACTTTCCGAACTGATGATAGAGCAATCTGGACAGCTTCCTCCCTCCAGACGTCTTCTTTCTCTGAAGTCCAGACACAGACTCCAGACGTCTTCTCTGTCCGAAGACAGGAACTAGACTGACTAAATCACTCTAATACATACGCCTTGACCACTCCCTCAAGAGTAAACTCCACTACCCTAAGGGTGTGTCTAGTATATGTTGAGTGAATGAATATTTAGCATTAAACTGCTGTCTCGCCACACACTCTCCAGGGTACTGCGTGTGCCTAACACCAGGGCTACACAAATAGACTTCTGTAGGGGTATCAAGGGAAATCCACAACGTTTAGCAAAATCATAATCCATCAGGTTAATAGCTGCTCCAGAATCAACGAAAGCCTGAGCAGAAAATGAGGACAGAGAGCATATCAGAGTGACAGTTAATAAAAACTTAGTCTGAACACTACCCAAGACAACTGAGCGTGCAAAACGTCTTCCCCGCTTAGGGCAGACTGAAATAGCATGAGAGGCATCACCACAGTAGAAACATAACCCATTGCGCTTTCGAAACTCATGACGCTGTGCCCCAGACACCACTCTATCACACTGCATGGGTTCAGAAGCTGGTTCACAAGGCAACACCATTCCACGCATACTTCTCCGCTCACGCAAACGTCTGTCAATTTGAATCGCTAATGACATAGAATCATTGAGACCAGAGGGGACAGGGTATCCCACCATAACATCCTTTACATTATCTGACAGACCCTTCCGGAGAAAGGCTGCCAAAGCGTCGTCATTCCATTTGGTCAGGACTGCCCACCTACGGAATCTCTGACAGTATAACTCAGCGTCATCAAGCCCCTGATTTAATGCCAACAAGGCTTTCTCAGCTTGATCAGTGACATTAGGCTCATCGTACAATAACCCCAAGGCCTGAAAAAATGCATCAACATCACTCAAAACAGGATCCCCAGGTATCAGGGAAAAAGCCCAATCCTGAGGATCGCCGCGCAGGAGAGAGATGATAATTTGAACCTGCTGCGCTGCGTTCCCTGAGGACTTAGATTTTAAGGCAAAAAACAATTTGCAATTATTTTTGAAATTCTGAAACTTAGCTCGATCCCCTAAAAACAAATCTGGCATGGGAATCCTAGGTTCCACAACTGGCAACCCAGCAAGATAGATAGCAATACTCCGAACCTCAGTGGCAAGCTGATCCACATGGCCAGACAACTGTGCAAACTCCATTGAGAGAAAAGATCCTCCCCAGCACCCAGAGATACAGAGGGAAAAAAAAAAAAAAAATGCAACAAACAGAAAAATATCTCTGACAACTCTGACAATATTTTTTCCCTTCTGTGAGTACCATACAATTTTAAATTTTTAGGCCGGTGATACTGTTATGTTTCGGTAGCTGAGGAGTGCAGGTAAAAAAGGCAATACACCAGAGCAGTTGGAATCTATGAGATTGCAGTACCCTGACTAACCACCACAACTAGAGGCAGCCGTGGAGCGTTCCTACGTTGGTCCTAGACGCCTCGTCACAGCCTGAGAAACTAACTACACCTAAAGATAGATATAGGAAAGCTATCTGCCCCGGAGCAGAACCCCAAAGATAATAGAAAGCCCCCAAACATGTAATGGCGGTTAGACAAGATGAAATACTGACACAGAAAGAAAATAGTATGAGCAAACGCTGGGGCCCAAACTAACTAAATAGAAAAGGATAGGAAGGGCACTTACTGCAATCCCAGAAAACCCTGAAAAGCACCAACTCTACTAATTTCAAAAACACCTGAGATCACACGACCTCTTCCACCTAAATTAGTTCTCTGGTGTAACAAAATCAAAACAGCAGCCACTGAAAAAACTGGAAAAAGCAAAAGTACAAACATCAGTGGCTGAACAAAACTGAGAGGGCAGAAACCCCCGGAGGGGACCCTGAAGGCCCCCACAGAAGTGCAGGACAAAATGCAAAAATATAGCACAAACACAAAAGAAGAAAATGTCTTATCTGTTAGCAGGAGATGCAGACACGACACAGCAGGCTACAAGGGAAACTGGAATAAAGGATTCAGACCAGAACAATTGATCACCGGCAACCCTGATGGGAAGGTGACTCCCTTATATAAGACCAGTCAGCAACACCTGATTCCCAGTCCTCACAATCACAATCACAATCACAGACTAGCACCGCTTGTAACCACCAGAGGGAGCCTCTGCTCAGAACTCATCTCAAACCCATTCACAACAGGTATGCGTGGAACAGTGTTGCCTTGTGAACCAGCTTCTGAACCCATGCAGTGTGATAGAGTGGCTTCTGGGGCACAGCGTCATGAGTTTAGAAAACGCAATGGGTTATGTTTCTACTGTGGTGATGCCTCTCATGCTATTTCAGTCTGCCCTAAGCGGGGAAGACGTTTTGCATGTTCAGTTGTCTTGGGTAGTGTTCAGACTAAATTTTTGTTGACTGTTACCCTGATTTGCTCCCTGTCCACATTTTCTGCTCAGGCTTTTGTTGATTCGGGAGCAGCTATTAACCTGATGGATTTTGATTTTGCTAAACGTTGTGGGTTTCCCTTGATACCCCTACGGAAGTCTATTCCCCTACTGGGATCGATTCTACCCCTTTGGTTGAGAATAAACCTCAGTTCTCTACTCAGGTGATAATGAGGGTTGAACCTGATCATCAGGAGAGTTGCAAATTTTTGGTGCTGTATAATCTGCATGACATTATCGTACTGGGTTTCCCTTGAATACAGTCTCATAATCCTGTTTTGGATTGGAAATCTGTGTCTGTAACCAGTTGGGGCTGCCAATGTGTTAATACCAACACTCCTGTTTTTTCTGCCTCCCCCCAGGCTCAGGATGTTCCTGACTTTTTGACTGATTTTTCTGATGTGTTTAGCGAAAGTAAATCTGCATCCTTGCCCCCCCATAGGAGCTATGACTGCGCTATTGAATTAGTGCCTGGTAGTAAATTCCCTAAAGGTCGCCTTTTTAACTTGTCTGTACCTGAACATGACGCTATGCGGTCTTATATCAAGGAGTCATTGGAGAAGGTTCATATCAGACCATCCTCTTCACCCTTGGGTGCCGGTTTTTTCTTTGTGGCCAAAAAGGATGGTTCATTAAGGCCGTGTATTGATTATCGTCTCTTGAACAATATCACTGTGAAATATCAATATCCGTTACCCTTGATTTCTGACCTGTTTTCCAGGGTGAAAAGTGCTACTTGGTTTACCAAGCTTGACCTCAGGGGGGCATATAACCTTATTCGCATTAAGCACGGGGATGAATGGAAGACGGCATTTAATACCCCAGAGGGGCATTTTGAGTACCTAGTGATGCCCTTTGGGCTCACTAATGCTCCTTCTGTCTTCCAGTCCTTCATGAATGACATTTTCAGGGATTTTGTGGATAAATTTCTGATTGTTTATTTGGATGATATCTTGATTTTTTCCAATGACTGGGACTCTCATGTGAAACATGTTCGGACTGTGTTCCAGATTTTGAGAGAGAATTCTCTGTATGTGAAGGGATCAAAGTGTCTTTTTGGCGTACAGAGGATCTCATTTCTGGGATTCATTTTGTCCCCATCTGTTATTGAAATGGACCCGGTCAAGGTTCAGGCCATCTGTGATTGGGTCCAACCTACTTCATTAAAGGCTCTTCAAAGATTCTTGGGTTTTGCCAATTTTTATCGTAAATTTATTGGTAATTTCTCTGTTATCGTTAAACCATTGACTGATTTGACCAAAAAGGGTTCTGATGTGGTGAATTGGCCTCCTGAGGCAGTCTCTGCGTTTCAGGAACTTAAGCAGAGATTCACTTCTGCTCCTGTTCTACGGCAGCCTGATGTTTCTCTGCCATTTCAGGTGGAGGTTGATGCCTCTGAAATTGGGGCAGGTGCCGTTTTGTCCCAAAGAGATACAGAGACCTATAAAAGTAACCCTTGTGCCTTTTTCTCTTGAAAATTTTCTCCAACTGAACGTAATTATGACGTGGGTAATCGGGAGTTATTGGCCATGAAGTGGGCTTTTGAAGAGTGGAGACATTTCCTGGAGGGAGCCAAACATCAGGTGGTGGTCCTCACGGACCATAAGAATCTGGTTTATCTGGAATCAGCCAAGCGACTTAATCCTAGACAGGCCAGGTGGGCCTTGTTTTTCACACGTTTTAATTTTGTGGTTTCCTTTCTTCCTGGCACTAAGAATGTTAAGGCTGATGCCCTCTCGAGGAGTTTCCTTGCGGACTCTCCTGAGTTATCTGATCCTGCTGTTATTTTGAAAGAGGGTGTAGTTCTTTCCGCCATCTCGCCCAATTTGAGACTGGCTCTGGAAGGGTGTCAGGAGGATAAACCCGAGCGCTGCCCTATTGGGAAATTGTTTGTCCCAGACCGGTGGAAAAAGAGTGTGATGTCTGAGATTCATTGTTCCGCGTTGGCCGGTCATCCCGGAATTTTTGGTACCAGAGACTTGGTTAGTCGGTCCTTTTGGTGGCCTACTTTGTCTCGTGACGTCAGGGAATTTGTGCAGTTCTGTGGGACTTGCTCTCGCTCCAAGCCTTGCTCTTGCTCTAGTGGTTTGTTGATGCCTTTTCCTGTGCCCAAAAGGCCATGGACCCATATCTCTATGGATTTTATTTCCGACCTCCCTGTTTCTCAGAGAATGACCGTTATCTGGGTAATCTGTGATAGGTTTTCCAAGATGATACATCTTGTGCCATTACCTAAGTTACCACCCTCCTCCGAATTGGTGCCTTTGTTCCTTCAGCACGTGGTTCGGTTACATGGCATTCCGGAGAACATTGTGTCTGACAGAGGAGTCCAGTTTGTTTCCAGATTTTGGAGGACATTTTGTTCTAAACTTGGTGTTCAATTATCTTTCTCCTCTGCTTTTCATCCTCAGACCAATGGACAAACCGAGAGAACAAACCAGACCTTGGAGACTTATTTGAGATGTTTTGTGTCTGCTGATCAAGATGACTGGGTCTCTTTTTTGCCTTTGGCTGGGTTTGCTCTTAATAATAGGGCTAGCTCTGCCACCTTGATGTCTCCATTTTTCTGCAATTTTGGGTTTCACCCTCGATTTTCTATTTTTTTCAATTTTACTAGCTCATGTGTTAGTCATGGATGTCTGATCCAGCATGGTTACCACAGCATCTTGCAGCGGCATGCTATTTCGTCCGGTTTGCGTTTAGTTGGACCATCATTTATTTTTCAACAGGACAATGACCCCAAACACACCTCTAGGCTGTGTAAGGGCTATTTGACCAAGAAGGAGAGTGATGGGGTGCTACGCCAGATGACTTGGCCTCCACAGTCACCAGACCAGAACCCAATCGAGATGGTTTGGGGTGAGCTGGACCACAGAGTGAAGGCAAAAGGGCCAACAAGTGCTAAGCATCTTTGGGAATTCATTCAAGATTGTTGGAAGACCATTTCCGTTGACTACCCCTTGAAGCTCATCAAGAAAATACCAAGAGTGTGCAAAGCAGTCATCAAAGCAAAAGATGGCTACTTTGAAGAACCTAGAATATAAGACATATTTTCAGTTGTTTCACACTTTTTTATTAAGTATATAATTCCACATGTGTTAATTCATAGTTTTGATGCCTTCAGTGTGAATGTACAATTTTCATAGTCATGAAAATACAGAAAAATCTTTAAATGAGAAGGTGTGTCCAAACTTTTGGTCTGTGCTGTATATATACTACAGGGACATGACCGCCACTGGCCAGGAGGCTGAGAGGCCAAATAACCACAATATGGAGGAACCTGAGTCTAATAAAAGGGAGACGGAAATAAGACCCATGGAAGAGAGAAGATAACCTGCTACCAACGTAATCTCCAGCACAGACCCCCATCAGCAGCCACGTCCCCCATCCGCAACGTCACAAATTCCTGATACTGGCCTCAAAATGGACTCAAATGGGAAATACCTGAATACACAGCGGCTATTCCCAAGAAAAAGGGTCAATAAAATCAACTGTGCAATTATTGAACAGGTGACAGCGGTCATCAATTATCAATGGTTTACCAACCCAAACCATATTATTATACACACAGACACAAACAATGTGCCAGACCAGCACCAGCAGATCTCAGGACAATTGGCCTAACTGGCAAGGACGGCAAAATTAAAATTCCCTGACAGCAAAATCATTCTGTCATCTCTGCTTACAAGAAAGGATATATCCCACCACACCATCTAGAACATCAACATGGACCTAACTGCAAGAATGAAATCTGTGCCAGGAGTGATTCTGGCACAACACCCCTCCATAAATTACCATCACCTCTATGACAGCAAGCACCTGAACAAACTAGTGGTCAGCCTTCTGGCCAAATGGCTGAAGGATATTGTACTAAACAGGGACCCTAAGCCTGGATCCAACACCAACCATAATCCCATGAAAAGACCCCCGACAATGAGAAGGCAAGAAACCACAATTATATCAAAGAAAGCTGGAAACATACAACATCACCCTAAATCGGACCATCAGAGGAGGAGATTACCATGGAGGAGACTACCTACCTCACACAGAGACATACAAAACAGAGGCATCCAGAGCAGAGATATGCAGAGCAGAGACATGGAGGAGATAAAGACTCTGCTCAACACATTGTGCAGGAAACTAATGTGACTGGATGGAACCAACACCATTAACAAACCAGTCAGAGATCTGGTGTGTCCTACACAGCCACACTCATTACAAGGTGTACACACACAGGTGATATATAAAAATGACTTCACTTAAAATTAGCAGCTGGAACATCCAAGGCCTGAATACCTCAGCCTTTGGATGTAAAACAAATGACCCAGATTTTATACAAAAACTGAAAAACATAGACATTCAGATTCTCCTAGAAACATAGACCAGGGCCGAAAACGAATCCCTGGTGCCCATCGGATACAGGGAAATCTGTGTCCCTGCCCTGAAAAATAAAAACAGTAAACAGGGCCGCTTCTCAGGAGGAATATTGATCTGGCATAAAGAAGAGCTCCACCAGTACATCAAACCGGTGAAGAGAGGAGACATCCACATATGGTTTAGAATCAGCAGCTCCATCCTCACCGCTCAGTCTGATATCTTTGTCTGCGCCACCTACAGTATATACCACCACCAGAGTCACCCTACTTCAATCCAGAGAGCTTTGAGATCTTACAAGGAGAAGCCACCCATTATCAGGCCCTGGGCAAAGTTCTTATCTTTGAAGACCTCAACACAAGAACTGGGAGAGAAAAAGACTTTCTGACCACGGATGGAAACATCTACATATTTGGAACAGAGACTGACAGCCACGACTCAGTACACATGGAGAGAAACAGCTACGACAGCACAGTCAACAAAAGTGGCAAAAAAATCCTGAACCTATGTAGAAGTTTAGGACTTCATATTCTTAATGGCCGTACCAGGGGAGACTCCCTAGGAAGATATACATTAAACTCCCATGTAGGAAGGAGTGTAGTAGACTTCGCTATTACAGATATGGACATAGTAAATATTGGCGGCTTTATAGTTACCCCACAAATGCACCTGTCAGACAGCGTCGGACTGGAGCACCTTGGGCCCACCAGATAAAATCATTCTTGGAGCCCACTATGTAGCTACATAGAAATAAATACAAGACCACCAACTGTGCGAAATAACATGCTAATATCAGTGCATAACATAAGATAGTACACGTCTTAATGATATAGCAGGGGTTGGCGCCCACATTTTGGTTCAAACTCAATGCTAAATGTCCCCTAGTGTTTATTAACCACTAAGCCAATGTGCTATAGCACCAGTGTAGTGGAGTGAATTTTGTGACATCTCATCTATACGCTGAGAAAGTCTACGGCGGTAATTGACCAATGCAGATTTAACATTCACCACCGATTTCATCCTTTGCAATGCAAAGAATCAGGTCAGTGGAAAAGGTGCGACATTACATATTAGTAAACGCAGCAATATCTGTACGATATCTGCACAATATCTGCACAATGTGTGGATATTTCTGCTGTTAATTTGCTGTTTGATTTCTGCAGCAAATACATTATGTGAATGTCCCCTCTTCTAGTGGTGGGGATCCTAAATCATTTATATATGACATTGGAGTAATAAAGAAAGAGTTTTCCCTCACATCCCCCCATACAGTTTACAGAAATCTCTCTGCCACCTATAAGGCCATAACGTTTTTTGAAGGGCCTCATTTTGATAGTAGTAGGGAAAGAAAAGTTTTAGTCAGGGGTGATAAAGGGGGAGAGGGGCTCAATCAGGGTGATACAGAGGGAGGTGGTGCAGCCAGGGTGATACAGGGGGAGGTGGCACAGTCAGGGGTGATACAGGGGAAGGAGGCTCAGTCAGGGGTAATACAGGGGGAGAGGGCTCAGTCAGTCAGGGGTAATAAAGTGGGAGAGGGGCTCAGTCAGGAGTGATACAGAGGGAGATGGCACAGTCAGGGGTGATACAGGAGAAGGTGGCTCAGTCAGGGGTAATACAGGGGAAGGGGGCTCAGTCAGTCAGGAGTGATACAGGGGAAGGGGGCTCAGTCAGGGGTAATACAGCGGAGGGCGCTCAGTCAGTCAGAAGTGATACAGAGGGAGGTGGTGCAGTCAGGGTGATACAGGGGGAGGTGGCACTGTCAGTGTGATTCTGGGGCAAGGTGGCGCAGTCAGGGTGATACAAGGGGAGGAAGCAGTCAGGGTGATACAATAGGAGGTGGCACAGCCAGGGGTGATACATGAGGAGGTGGCACAGCCAGGGGTGATACAGGGGTAGTTGACACAGTCAGTCAGGGGTTATGCAGGGGGAAGTGGTGCAGTCGGAAGTAATACAGGGGAAAGAGGCTCAATCAGGATAATACAGTGGGAGGTGGCGCAGTCAGGGTGGTACAGGGGGAGGTGGCACAGTCAGGGGTGATACAGGGGGAGGGACACAGTCAGGATTGATACAGGGGGAGGTAGTTCAGTCAGAGGTGATACAGGGTGAGGTGGCGCAGCCACGGGTGATACAGGGGGAGGGGACACAGTCAGTCAGGGGTGATACAGGGGGAGGTAGTTCAGTTGAAGGTGATACAGGGGGAGGTGGCGCAGCCAAAGGTGATACAGGGGGAGGGGACACAGTCAGTCAGGGGTGATACAGGGGGAGATAGTTTAGTTGGAGGTGATACAGGGGAGGTGGCGCAGCTAGGGGTGATACAGGAGGAGGCGGCACAGCCAGGGATGATGCAGGGGTAGAGGGGCTCAGTCAGGGTGATTCCAGGGTGAGGGGGTTCAGGGATGATACGTGAGAGAGCATGCAGTCAGGGGTGATAAAGGAGGAGGGGGTGCAGTCAGGGTTAATACAGGGGTAGAGGGGCTCAGTCAGGGTGATTCCAGGGCGAGGGGTTCAGCAGGGGTGATAAGGGGGAGGGAGTGCCGTCAGGGGTGATACAGGAGGAAGGGGTGCAGTCAGGGGTAATACAATGGTAGAGGGGTTCAGTCAGGGTGATTCCGGGGCGAGGTGATTCAGCAGGGGTGATACAGGGGAAGTTGGTGCAGTCAGGGGTGTTACAGGAGGAAGTGACGCAGCCAGGGGTGATACAGGGGGAGGGGACACCGTCAGTCAGGGATGATACAGGGGGAGGTGTTGCAGTCGAAGGTAATACAGGGGAAAAGAGGCTCAATCAGGATGATACAGGGGGAGGTGGCGCAGTTAGGGCTGATACAGGGGGAGGTAGTTCAGTCGGAGGTGATACACAGGGAGGTGGTGCAGCCAGGGGTGATACAGGGGGAGGGGACACAGTCAGGGGTGATATGTGGCGCCCCTGAGGGTCCAGTCGCCACAGAGGTGTTGCATCTCACCCAGAGGTGTGACACCTGACTCTCAGGTAAGGAGGAAGCACCCCTTAGACTCCAACACCGCATCCAACACACCATGCCAGCTGAGCATATGGACGGACCCTACGAGAGGATGGTCTGACTCAGCCTGATTAGGAAAGGGTGTATAGCTGGGTGGGTGGAGCTTAGGCAGCACTTAGGCTGCATAGTAGTTTAGAGAGCAGCCAGTCTTGGACTGAGGCTTTTCCTGAGCAGATCTCGGGAAGCAGCTGCCAGAGGAGCAAAAGGGTCCTGGGCAGAGACGGCCTTACCAACCGTAGCCCATCTCGAGTTAGGACCAGGCCGACACGGGGGACGGTCCCTAGATTAGCGGGAAGGCTCAGGCTCCGCTAGTAAAGCCGACGGCGGTGGTCACTTCATGGGCCATTGCCACTAGCCACCAGTATCCCTACCAGAAGGCAGCATCAAGGTCAAGTATGTGCAGACACCGGATTGATCTGTTAACTGAAAGGTCTCACAGCTCCCTTGTCTGAGAGCTCTGTGTTGGTGAGGTGCGTGGAAGTAAGGAGATTTAGCACTGGGAGAGAAAAGGCCGGAAAGGAACAGACTGAACGGGAGCCTTTGGAAGTGTGACTAGCTTACCTGAGGGTTGCTGGACCACTCTCTTGGAGGACACAGTGCCCGGCTGGCATCTGTATA
The DNA here is from genome assembly GCA_033576555.1 of Oophaga sylvatica. Lineage (NCBI taxonomy): Eukaryota > Metazoa > Chordata > Amphibia > Anura > Dendrobatidae > Oophaga > Oophaga sylvatica. Next base: position 223,282,806 of record JARQOD010000003.1, on the reverse strand, counting down.
GCGCTCAACAGACTGTGAGTAAAACCCTGAAACTGCAACAGAACTGTTTCCCTGATTATTCCAGCGATGCACACTCCCCTCTGCTACATCCTCAAGCGCCATCCCTGCACTACCACATCTACCTGCCCTGGAAGGACGCAGCCTCACCTGTAGGAGGCTTATCATCTAGCTTCACAACACCATCCTTCCAGAGGATCTGCACATCAGCGCTGGTCACCCTGACCAGGTACTGCAGGTGACGTCACGAATCATCATACAAACATTTATTCCCCTGTAAATATCCCCCATTTATGGTGAGCGCCAGGGCCACGGACCGAGCTGTGTTACCGTGACATCCCTCATCGGAGTTAATAGGCTCGGATCCGAGTACCCCCACTGCCCTGGGAGGGCGGCTCATCTATCTGGCGTCACGAACAGGATTCTGAAGCTCCTGTGTGCCTGAACTGAACTGTTTTTGTGCTAGAGAATCGCCAAAATCATCAGAAACTTTATTTGCTACCATTAAAACAACAACCGCCATTTTGCCACCATATTCGCACCATGAGGCGCTGGCGAAGAAGAAGGGCGTGACTTCATTGGCGTGCGCTCACTCTGTGGCGCAAAAATAATGACCTCCCAGTCCAAGTGTTTCTGCAATGTGCCCGTGGACAGGAATGGTCCTGTGCTTGCACAGCCATTAAGTCGTAGCTCCCAGGTACTCTATGAGTTCTCTGAAGAGGACCAGGTAGTACCAGTTGCTACTTTTGAAAAGTAAATGAAAACCCGGACAGGGTCTATTAACTGTAAATAGTTTTCTGTGTGATCTCATGCTTTGATTAACAGAGTTTTTCTTCTTAATGAACTGGAGGCTACAAACTCTTTTAGCCCAAAAACTTTACTGTAAATAGTTTGGCACCTATTTAGGTGCTTCTTCTTGGTTTTACATATTACCTCAGAAACTAAAACCCGTTTGGTGTGGCCGAAGGTGAGGTCTGCAGAAAGAAGTCAGTAATGTCTTGCAGCCCACCGAAGACCAATGTGGGAGGTTTGGAGCGAGTCCTCCACAAGTGCAAGCTTAAGTGAACTCTAATGTAACCGTTTTTTATTGCATTAAATCTGAGAAAGAGTTTACTTGAGTATTTATAGTACAATGTTATTTATGCAACGTTTAATACTAATTGCCTCCCATAAAGGGATGTTGAGTTTTAAACTGTTTTCTCCCTGATCTAATGCATTATAAAAATTTGTATGTTTCCGGTAACACCCTTTTACTCTGTTTCAGCCCGCGGATGTCCTGTGTTTAACAGGGGGGGAATGTGGCGCCCCTGAGGGTCCAGTCGCCACAGAGGTGTTGCATCTCACCCAGAGGTGTGACACCTGACTCTCAGGTAAGGAGGAAGCACCCCTTAGACTCCAACACCGCATCCAACACACCATGCCAGCTGAGCATACGGACGGACCCTACGGGAGGATGGTCTGACTCAGCCTGGTTAGGAAAGGGTGTATAGCTGGGTGGGTGGAGCTTAGGCAGCACTTAGGCTGCATAGTAAAAAATAACTTGGCACTCAAATGTGTAACACGAGAATTTGTTTAATAAAGGTGCATCCAGACACGAAACAATTGAACGTTTTCGGTCCAACTATTGGACCTTCATCAGAATACTTTTCAAAGGAACACTGGACACAATAGAATGCAATCTCCAAAAGGTAGCTGGATGAGAAACAAATATCCCTAAATAAATAAGGATGGCTCAAGAAGCTGTAAATCAGGACCAGGAGCTCCTACTGCAGCAGACTCCTGCTTCTCTTGCTTCCACAGCGTGTCTTCAGATCCGGACTCCCAGTGCCTTTCCAGCAACCTATTTAAGCCTGCCTCACCTAGGCGCCTGTCACATTGGCTCCCAGTTCCCCTCTTCATTATTGTGAGTGCCTGGTCCTGATTTTGTGTCTGGATGCACCTTTATTGAATGGCAAGTTATTTTTTACATTTATCAGGTAGGATACCTGACTTGAGCACCTACTCTCGCTTTTAGTTGAGTGTCGTGTTTTCTCTTATATAGGCTGCATAGTAGTTTAGAGAGCAGCCAGTCTTGGACTGAGGCTTTTCCTGAGCAGATCTCGGGAAGCAGCTGCCAGAGGAGCAAAAGGGTCCTGGGCAGAGATGGCCTTACCAACCGTAGCCCATCTCAAGTTAGGACCCGGCCGACATGGGGGACGGTCCCTAGATTAGCGGGAAGGCTCAGGCTCCGCTAGTAAAGCCAACGGCGGTGGTCACTTCATGGGCCATTGCCACTAGCCACCAGTATCCCTACCAGAAGGCAGCATCAGGGTCAAGTACGTGCAGACACCGGATTGATCTGTTAACTGAAAGGACTCACAGCTCCCTTGTCTGAGGGCTCTGTGGTGGTGAGGTGCGTGGAAGTAAGGAGATTTAGCACTAGGAGAGAAAAGGCCGGAAAGGAACAGACTGAACGGGAGTCTTTGGAAGTGCGACTAACTTACCTGAGGGTTGCTGGACCACTCTCATGGAGGACACAGTGCCCGGCATCTGTATAGCGCTCAACAGACTGTGAGTAAAACCCTGAACCTGCAACAGAACTGTTTCCCTGATTATTCCAGCGACGCACACTCCTCTCTGCTACATCCTCAAGCGCCATCCCTGCACTACCACATCTACCTGCCCTGGAAGGACACAGCCTCACCTGTAGGAGGCTTATCATCTAGCTGCACAACACCATCCTTCCAGAGGATCTGCACATCAGCGCTGGTCACCCTGACCAGGTACTACAGGTGGCGTCACGAATCATCATACAAACATTTATTCACCTGTAAATATCCCCCATTTATGGTGAGCGCCCAGGGCCACGGACCGAGCTGTGTTTCCGTGACATCCCCCATAAGAGTTAATAGGCTCGGATCCGAGTACCCCCACTGCCCTGGGAGGGCGGTTCAGATACAGGGGGAGATAGTTCAGTCGGAGGTAATACTGGGGGAAAGAGGCTCAATCAGGATGATACAGGGGAGGTGGCACAGTCAGGGGTGATGCAGGGGTAGAGGGGCTCAGTCAGGGTGATTCCAGGGCGAGGTGATTCATCAGGGTTATACAAGGGAGGAAGCTCATTATACTGTATGGGTAAGTCAGGCGTCATATAGTAAAAGAGGGCTCAGTCCAGGGGTGATACGGGGGAGGGGGTGCAGTCAGGGTGATTCAGGGGTGAGGGGGTGCAATCAGGGGTGATACAGGGGGAGGAGGCTCAGTCAGGGGTGATATAGAGGGAGGGGGTACAGTCAGTCAGGAGTGAAAGGAGTAACTAAGTAACTTAGCCCCTCCCCCTCTATCACCCCAGACTAAAGGCCTCCCATTTACACTTACTGCATACCTCCCAACTTTTGAAGATGGCAAAGAGGGACGGAGGTTGTGGCAAATTTTAGGCCACACCCATGGCCACACCCATTTCACAACTAATCACACCCATGTCCACGCCCCAACTACACCCATTTTGCACTGCTGATCACACTGACTGGTACTGAGGGCACAGTGGCAGGCATTATGGGATCAGTGGCTGGTACTGTGGGCACACTGACTGGTACTAAGGAAAAGAAAGAAATAGCTGAGTTTTAAAGTGCTCCTTGGGGCTCCGCCGTGTACTCTTGTTCCACGGGAAAAGTAAGCTCCCAGCCGGGACAGAGGGGCAGACTCTCTCTCAAAATCGGGACTGTCCCGCTGGATCTGGGACAGTTGGGAGGTATGAATGCTCCCCTCTATACACCTTGTACACGCATGGCTCCGTACACCTCGCGCACACACGGCTCCGCTCCGTACACCTCGCACACACACGACTCCGCTCCGTACACCTCGCGCACACACGGCTCCCCTCCGTACACCTCGCGCACACACGGCTCCTCTCTGTACACCTCGCGCACACACGGCTCCACTCAGTACACACACAGCTCCGTTATGTACACCCTGTACACACAAAGCACTGCTACAGCCACCTCGTACACACACGGCTCCGCTCCATACACCTCGTACACACGGCTCTGTTCCATACACCTTGTACACACATGGCTCCGCTCCGTATACCTCGTACACACACGGCTCCGCTCCGTACACCTCGCGCACACACGGCTCCCCTCCGTACACCTCGCGCACACACGGCTCCACTCCGTACACCTCGTGCACACACGGCTCCACTCAGTACACACACGGCTTTACTCCGTAAACCTCGTACATACGCAGCCACGCTCCGTAAACCTTGTACACAGGCGGCTTTGCACCATACACCTCGTACACATGCGCTTCCGTTCCGTGCACCTTGTACACACGCGGCTCCGCTCCATACACACGCGGCTCCACTTCTCTACACCCCGAACACATGGCTCTGCTCCGCTCCGTACACACATGGCTCAAGCACGGAGCCCTGTGTGTACGGAGATGAGCGGCTCAGCTCAGTACACTTCGTACACACAAGGCTCCATTTTGTACGCCCCATACACACAAAGCACTGCTACAGCCACCTCGTACACACACGGCTCCGCTCCATACACCTCGTACACACATGGCTCCGCTCCTTACACCTCGTACACACACGGCTCCGCTCCATACACCTTGTACACACATGGCTCCGTGGCTCTGCTACATCTACACTGTAAATCCCTCCTGACTCCTCACATAAACTTACCCTCATCCAGCACCATGACAACCACAGCACAGCTCAACACAACAGAGACCTGCACACGGAGGAGCCTGACCATGTGACACCCAACTCCTCCCCTCCTGTGACCTCATCACAGGTCCTGCTCCCACAGAGGAGTACTGCTCAGCAGGTCATTGCTCTGCTGTGATAAGCTAAAGTGGAGCGCTGGGAGGTCAACTATAGGGTGTATGGGGGCGTGGCGGCTCATCTCACTGCGGGACACACAGTGTCCCACCAGGACAGTGGGAGGAGGGGGTCAGAATCGGGACTGTCCCGGTCAATCCGGGACGGTTGGGAGGTATGTTACTGGGTGGGGTGATTTAGCCTTATCAAGAGCTGCTCCACTCTCCCTGCTTGCTCATAGCAGGAAAGAGTGGTGACACAAAAAGTCATCAGGACACGAGCGCTCTGTTACTTACAAATAGTGCTCCGCAGTCTGCAGCAGCCGAACATATTAGCTGTTATCAGTGATGGCCACACTGCTCTCTGATTTGCTCTGACTTCCTGAGCACCAGAGCTGGGAGTAATGGTGACGTCACGCTGGGAGGACGTCCAGCTCTCAGTTCCTCCCACAGAGCAGTGAATATTAATTTTTCTTTAGCATCGGGCCTGTTACTGAAACTACTGGAGAACAGAATAGAAGGAAAGACCTATGATGTCATCAAAAGCTCTTACACCGAGAACCGCTGCAGCGTTAGTGTGAATGGTAGAAAAATGGCTTATTTCGAGCAGAGCCTCTGAGTAAGGCGGGGCTGCACTCTAAGTCCAACGCTCTTCAATATTTATATCAATGAGCAGGCCACCACTTTGGAATCTTCCACGGCACCAGGTCCACACTCCATGATGCCCAGGTAAAATTTTTACTGTATGCAGATGATCTACTGTTGCTGTCACCAACTGAGAAAGCTCTCCAAGAAAACCTGAAAATCTTGGAGAAATTCAGCTCCACATGGGCACTACCGATCAATGCAAAGAAAACCAACATCATGGTGTTTCAGAGGAGAAAGCCAACATCGAACCAGCACATTCCATTCATGCTAAACAACTGCGTTCTTACAGAAACGGACAAATGTACCTACCTGGGCCTGGAAATTCACCAGTCAGGGAGCTTCAAACAAGCCATAGAGACCCTAAAGGACAAGGCCTGCAAAACCTTCTATGCCATCCGAAGGAAACTCTACCATCTGAAGCTGCCAGTGAGAGTCTGGCTAAAAATCTTTGATACCATAATCACCCCAATCCTCCTGTATGGCAGTGGAGTCTGGGGCCCTCACACATACCCAGACTGGTCAAAGTGGGATTCTAGTCCAACAGAAATATTCCACCTGGAATTCTGTAAACACCTTCTCCAGGTCCATCGAAGCACCACCAACAGTGCCAGTCGGGTTGAGTTGGGCAGATTCCCACTGCACCTAGCAGTCCTGAAGAGGGCGCTGTCATTCCAGGCTCACCTACAGAGTAGCAATCCAAGCTCCCATCATCATAAAGCCATGCTACATATAGGTGGTCCCCACAAACCAGGACGCCTGGAACAGCTCACCCAAACCCAACCTGATCAAACCGTCAACCAAAGCAACCTGACAAAAGCCAGAATCAGGAAGACGGTGGACGAGGGGCAGGAGAGGTATGTCAATGACTGGAAAAATGAGATCAGCAGCTCGCAGAAACTGACCATGTACCGGAGTCTACAGAGAGACTACAGATTGGCTCCATATCTGGAGAAACTCTCGGACCCCGGAGACCTGCAGAAATTGGTCTGTGAGACTGACAAGAGGCCTACAGCATCTTTAAAGGAGCTGCAGGACTTTCTTGCAAGTACTGGTTGTGAACTGCATGTGACAATTTCCGTATTATTCACGTCTGGCCTGCGGGGTAGGGTTGCAAGATGAAAGGCTTTTATTGCAAAGAAAAACATTCAAGAACAGCTATGTTTTGTCAAAACCTACATTAAGTCTTCCAAAAGCATGTGGGAAATGTGTTATGGTATGATGAGACTGTGAGCAGGTAGCGGGATGCAGTAATGGACAGGAGGCATAGCAAAGGTTAACGTATTTTCTTTTAACAGATAGTTACTCAACACAGGGAGATGAATAGTAACCATGAGTAATGCGGGTAATAGGAGATCAAGGGTATGTAGTTTGGAGTAAAATGCAGTTAAAAGGAAGGCAAAACAGTTTTTAAGAGGTAACTTATCCGGTCCAGACGACTCCCGGACTCGAATGTCCATGAGGAAAACGATGGTGCCAACAACGGTTAGCATGTAGTGGGTCCGGTATGGTCATGTAGACATCAATTAGCAGAGTCCTGACGGCAGCAGTTAGTCTCTAATGCCTTTCGCGGGGTCCTTGATCCAGGATGCAGTGTAGAGAGTGGGTCACAGTTCAGGACCTTGCCTGAGCTTAATGTGGCCCGACAGATATACACTGGGGAGTCATGATACAGTTCACGGTAGCAACCTTGGTCTTTCTTAGGCGGTATGTGCGCGGTACTCACGTGCCCGGAGCGTTTGGCACCTTTATTTGCGGGAGCCACCAGACCGTCACGGCGTCACTGGTCACAGTCTCTGTGAATGGCCGCGTGTACGCTGTAGAGTGGGCCTGCAATGCGGCAGTGCTCAAGGGACGGAGCACTGCCTTCTCCCTGCGCTGTGTTTTCCCGCCAAGTCTGATTGATTCAGCGCGCGCTCAGGATTTTTTAACCTAGCCACGCCCCCTGCTGACAAGTGCATAGGTTGGTCCAGTTCTCTAAGCTTTCCTCCGGACAACAGAGGCGACGCACCCGGCGTAAATGAGGTACCCCCCCATAATTCCAAAATGTATGTTTGGTGCAAAAGCCAACACTACTCATTAGAGATGAGCGACTTTGGCACCGGGAGGGTCGAGTCGGGTTTCGGACCACCCGACTTTCCCAAAAGTCGAGTCGAATGAAATCAGCCGACTAACGGAAAAGGTCGAGTCGGAGTTGAAAATCCGACCCCAATGCAAGTCAATGGGGAATAAAAGTCGCCAGTGAGTGGAGGACCGTAAACACACCTACAGTGCCCATTTCAATGCCAACGACATCAATTCTTATTACTTAAGCTTGTCAACCTTAATTTACTGTATAATAGTTACGCATTGAAAACTGGGGGTTACTAGGCTAAAGTTGTGGGGGGGCAGGGCTGGCTCCAGGTTTTCGTGGGCCCCGGGTGAAAGAGTCTTAGTGGGCCCCTTTAACACATAAGACAATTCTTGATGCTCTGATGCGGCAGAGAAATATAGGTATAGTACAATGGCAAATACTTCACTTCTTACATTACATGAGTGATATCTATTGTAAATTCTACAACAGCTCAAAAACCAGACAGTATAATACTCCATTCAGTATTATGGGCACCACATAGTGCGCCATACAGAATGGGCTCCATATAATGCTCCATACAGAATAGGCCCCATATGTGCTCCATATGATGCTCCATATATAAAGGGCCCTATATAAATACATAAATAATGAACCCCATATGATGCTCTAGTACAGTGATGGCGAACCTTGGCACTCCAGCTGTTGGAGAACTACAACTCCCAGTATGCCTCAACTGCTGCAGGTTGCAAGGGCATGCTGGGAGTTGTAGTTTTACAACAGCTGGAGTGCCAAGGTTAACCATCACTGCTCTAGTATATGATAGGCCCCATATATGGTGCTCCAGTGTGTGATGAGCCCCATATAAGGCTATGGTTCCACGGTCCGGAACCATAGCGCTTTGGACGGAGCGGAAATTCCGCTCCGTCTAAGCCCCGCCCCCTTTATGACGCGCGATCTTTCCGGAGGTGTTCAGGACACCTCCGGAACACCTCCGGAAAGAGCGCAGGGCTACATAGCCCTGTGTTAATTCTGTTGCGGCGACGCACCGTCGCCGCAATACGCGAGGACATGCTGCGGTCTGAAAAGACGCGCCGCATGTCCGTTTACGCAGGTCTGCCACCTGCGTATTGTTACGCATAGTGGAGACGGGATTTCTTGAAATCCCCTCCACTATGCTGTAACATCTGGACGCTGCGTGTTTGGCGCTGCGCCAGCGCACAGCGCCAAACACGCAGCGTTTCCTGACCGTGGAAACTCACCCTAATGCTCCAAATATAATGGTCCCCATATGTAATGCTCCATAGATAATGGGCTCCATGTGATGCTCCATATATAATGTGCCCCATATGATGCGCCATATATAATGGGCCCCATATGATGCTCCAGGATATAATGTGCCCCATGGATGATGCTCCAGTGAATGATGGGCCTATATAATGCTCCATATATAATGCGCCCCATATGATGCTCCAGTATATGATGGGCCCCATGGATGATGCTCCAGTGTATGATGGGCCTATATAATTCTCCATATAAATGGGGCCCATATGATGCTCCAGTGTATGATGGGCCCCATATATAATGCTCCAGTGTATAATGGGCCCTATCTCTGATGCTCAAGTGTATGATGGGCCCCATATATAATTCTCCAGTGTATAATGCTCCCCATATATTGCTTCAACCATTAAAAAAAATGAAATACCTCTCCTCGCTGGGCACTGCTCTACTCTGGACTTCTCAGCGTCGCCATCTTCCAGCTCTCTGCACTGTGACTGTTCAAGCAGAGGGCGTACAGACGTGACATCATTGCACTCTCTGACCTGAATGTCACTGTCAGGAAATGCGGAAGACGTCACAGCGGTGGAGCAGGGAGAGGTAAGTATTGCAAGTGCTGGGGCCCTGAGCAAGCAGGGGGGGCATACTCGTGGGCGCCAGGAACTGGCACAGGGCCCCTCATAGAACACCGGTGTCTCTGATGGCGAGTGGACCCCCCACCTGCTCAGGGCCCCAGCACTTGCCCGGGTGCGCCAGGTGCTGATGCCGGCCATGGGGGGGTACAGCCCAGTTAGGGAGGTGGAAAAACTGGCATATGTTGAGGTGTAGGCTGGACGTTCAGCAGCTGCAAATGGAGGAATTGGAGAAGTCGGAGGAAGAGGAGGACAAAGCGAGCCATTTTGCTGGCAACCTATGTGTCATCAGGGAAAGGTGGTACAAAATCCTTTGAAACCCAGGCATGGTTCATTTTAATGAAGGTTGAGATCACCTACATTTTGGGTCGACACCCGTGTCCTTTTTTCTGTCATTATAGATCCAGCAGCACTGAAGACTCTTTCAGATAGCACACTACCAGCAGGGCAAGTGAGCTCCTGTAAGGCATATTGTGCCAATTCAGGCCAGGTGTCCAGTTTACAGGCCCAGTAGTCAAAGGGGAATTAACTGTGAGGGAGAACATCGATAGGGGAGGAGAGGTAATTTTGAACCATAGTTGACAACTGTTGTCTCCTGTCTGTTGCAATCAATTCAGTATTACCAATCGCGTGAGCGTTACTGGAGAAATCAGACCACAACACGGTCATGAAACCCTGTCTCCAACGCCACTTCGGCTGTGTGCACCACGAACACCTCTTCCATTTGGCCCAGTACGGCTCATGGTAGAACCTGCACCGCTGCTGTGTGCTGGGAATGCCTCTAACAAACGGTTTACCAGAGTTGCTTGCTTGGTCGCCAATATTAGCTCTAGGTTCTCCTGTGGCATGATGTTCTGTAATTTGCCTTTATAGCTTGGATCGAGCATGCTGGCCAACCAGTAGTCGTCATCCTTCATAATTTTGGCAATGCGGGGGTCCCTTTTTAGGATCCGCAAGACATAATCACACATGTGGGCCAATGTTCCAGGTGTCAATGATGCACTGCCAGTGGTGGGTGGAGGAGCACTTTCTGCCAAATCCACATCCCTCCAGTCACGCACAAACCCTGTACCTGACCTTGGCAAGCCAACAATTTCTCTTGCCCCTTAGAAGCATCCTCCTCCCCAAAATTATCATCCCCCTCATACTCCTCCTCTTCCTCTTCTTCCTCCACGACAGTTCCCTGAGCAGACAATGCCGGACTCATGAAGGCTTCCCTCCTCCTCCTGCTCCGCTGCAGACGCCTAATCCTTAATGTGCGTCAAAGTTTGCATGAGCAGACGCATAAGTGGGATGCTCATGCTTATGATGGCATTGTCTGCACTTACCTGCCGTGTGCATTCCTCAAAACACTGAAGGACTTTACAGAGGTCTTTCAGCTTTGACCACTACACACCCGACAACTCGATGTCTGCACTAAGACTGCCTGCCCATGTATCCTCCCACAAATTAATTACATCCTGCCTCTGTTCGCACCGCCTCTCAACCATGTGCATGGTGGAGTTTCACCTTGTTGCAACATCTATGATTAGGCGGTGCTTGGGGAGGTGGAGCGATCGCTGCAGCCTCTGCATATGACTGGAGTCTACAAGCGAGTGACGGATGTGCGAGCACAGTCTTCGCACCTTATGGAGCAGGGCTGGTAACTCCGGATAATTATTTATGAAGCACTGCACCACCAGGTTCAAGGTGTGTGCCAGGCAAGGTATGTGTCTGAGTTTTGCCAGGGCTATGGCCGCCACAAAATTACGGCCGTTATCACTGACTACCTTGCCTGGCTTAAGATGTAGACTGCCCAGTCATGACTCAGTTTCTCGCTGCAAGTAGTCGGCCAGTACCTCCGCGGTGTGTCTGTTGTCGCCCAAAGACATCATCTTTGAAACAGCCTGCTGACGCTTACCACTAGCTGTTCGATAGTGGGACGCCTCGTGTGCAACACATTGCAGCTGCGGATGGAGTGCTTTTGCGAATGCGCTCTGTCGACGAGCTTTTGCTTCTGGAGGAGGAGGAGGGTCGAATGCCTACAGCCAACTGTTGCCTTTACTGTGGGCTAGGCAGCACTGTCCCACCAACGCTGTCCCCTGCATCCACCACATTAACCCAGTGCGCAGAGATGGACACGTAATGGCCCTGGCCATGCCTACTGGACCATGCATCTGTTGTGAGGTGCACCTTTCCACTCACTGATTGTTTGAGTGCATGGAAAATGTGGACTTTCACATGCAGGTGGAGGGCAGGGATAGATTTTCTAGAAAAGAAATGCCGACTGGGTAGGTCATAGCGTGGGACAGCGTAGGCCATGAGCTCTCGGAACGCTGCGCTTTCAACCAAACTGAAGGGCATCATCTCTAATGAGATAAGCTTGGCAATGTAGGCGTTCAAAGCCAGTGAGGGCTTGTAGTCCGTCCACGCTTGCAAGTGCATGGTGTTTAAATGTCTAAGCATGCAACTGGTATTCAATTTTCGGAGATTTTTCCCTCGGCTAAAGGTCCTTCCGCACTTCTTACAGATAACCTTTGCCTCATCAATAGGATTTTGGTCAAAAAAGTGCCACACTGCACTCTTCCTACTATGGGATACATTTTCAAGGCTTGCACGCTGTGCTAATTTGACTGACTGGCCAAGCTGTCCTGCAACTCTTTTTGCCTTTTTAGCACATTTTTGGACTTCTACGGGCCTGCCAGATAACTGCAGCTGCGATGTCGATGCCTGGTGCGGATCCTCCTCCTTTTCTGAGCTATTGCCAGCGGCACCCTCTTCTCCCAATGGATGCCAATCTGGGTCAACAACTGGGTCATCCATCACCTCCTCTTCAATTTCATCTGCACCTTCCTCTGTGTCACCGTGTCAGGTGTTAGAGTATGGGGGGGGCACCTGAGTTTCATTAGGGTCAGAATCTGGCTCAGTAGACTTTGAGGGCAATGCAGTTCTCTGGGTGAATGTTCCAGCAGAATCAGATAGCAGTGTGTTGTTAATATGCTGGAGGCGGCTTCTGAGCTGGGGCTCCCTCCGGTGGTTGCTGAGGGTAATGAACTGATTACGGAATGGCCTTCAGCTGGCACTGAATGGTAGGATATAAGTGACCTGGGTTCCCAGCAGCCTTGCCGGTTATCAATTGTTCCTTCTGGTCTTGCTTGAAGCACTGCTAGTTTCCTGCTCTCCTTCAGATAAGTGTTTGCTGTTTTTTTGGCTGGTTATACTGTTATTTTTCGGTAACTGAGGAGAAATAGCAAAAGTGGTAATACACCAGAGAGGCTGGAACCTATTGGATTGCAGTAACCTGAACTAACCACACAACTAGAAGTAGCCGTGGAGCGTTCCTACGTTGATCCTAGACGCCTCGTCACAGCCTGAGAGATAACTACACCTAAAGGCAGAAAGATGAAAGCTATCTGCCCCGGAGCAGATCCCCAAAGAAAATAGGAAGCCCTCAAACATGTAATGGCGGTTAGACAAGAAGAAAGCACGGACACAGACAGAAAATAGAATGAGCAAACGCTGGGGCCCAATCTGTCTAGACAGAAAAGTACAGGAAAGAATTCTGACTGCAACCCAACAAAAACCCTAACAAAAATACCAACACTTCTGATTGCCAAAAAACCTGAGATCACACGATATCATCCACCTAAATCAGATCTCTGGTGTAACAAAACGCTAACAAAACTCAGAGAGCATTCTTTATTCGCCAAACTAGAGAAATGTGTCTTCATGATGGAGGAGATACAGTTTCTGGGGTATATTTTGTCGGCTAAAGGGTTTCGTATGGATCCTTCTAAAATTCAACCCATTAAGGAATGGGTACAACCCAAGTCTCTAAAGGCACTGCAGCGATTTCTGGGTTTTGCTATCTACTATCGTTAATTTATTAAAGGTTTTTCCGAGATAGCCAAACCACTCACTGATTTGACTCTGAAAGGGGCGGATGTGGTTAACTGGAAGCCTGAAGCACTTCATGCATTTTCTGCCTTAAAGAAATGTTTTTCCTCTAACCCGATATTGGTTCAGCCTGATCTGGACCGCCCCTTTATTGTTGAGGTAGATGCCTCTGAAGTTGGAGTCGGAGCAGTGCTATCGCAAGGCACTGCATCCCTCACTCAACTTCGTCCGTGTGCCTTCTTTTCCCGAAAATTCTCTTCCACCGAGAGGAATTATGATATAGGTAATCGGGAATTGTTGGCAATCAAATGGGCCTTCGAGGATTGGAGCCACTTCCTCGAAGGTGCCAAACATAAGATCACTGTAATTACTGACCACAAGAACCTGACCTACTTGGAGTCAGCAAAAAGACTGAGTCCTAGACAGGCAAGGTGGGCCTTGTTCTTTTCTAGGTTTGATTTTGTTATTACTTTTCGACCGGGTACTAAAAATGTAAGGGCTGATGCCCTTTCTCGATGTTTTTGCCCCTCACATGTTGAGGACTCTGAACCGACTCCAATACTAGCCAAGGGAATTGTTATTTCAGCTGTGTCCTTGGATTTTCTGAAAGAAATCCGTAGATCCCCAGAACAGGCCCCTGACACTACTCCTCCCCAAAAACTATTTGTCCCGGCCACATTCCGCCTTCAAGTTCTGAAGGAATCGCATGATTCCGTCCTTGCAAGGGCATCCAGGCATCAAAAACACCATCATACTTGTAACTAGGAATTTTTGGTGGCCAACTATAGTAAAGGACTGTAAGGACTATGTACTGGCCTGTGAAACCTATGCTCGCGCTAAGTCTCCCCATAATCTCCCTGCCGGGTGGCTCCTGTCCTTGCCTGCCCCTGAGAGTCCTTGGACCCATATCTCCATGGACTTTATTACTGATCTACCACTCTCAGAAGGGAAGACGTGTATCTGTGTGGTGGTGGATAGATTCAGCAAGCAGTGTCATTTTGTTCCTCTGTCCGGATTACCTACTTCCGAGACCCTGAGCAAACTATTCGTTACTCATGTTGTGCAATTGCATGGTATTTCTGTGAATATTGTGTCCGATAAGGGCACCCAATTTGTTTCGAAATTTTGGAGGGCATTCTGTAAACGAATTGGAACGGAATTGTCCTTTTCCTCTGCCTATCACCCTGAAACCAATGGTCAAACCGAACACACCAACCAAGCGCTTGAGCAGAATATACGTTGTTATGTCTCTGAGCATCAGTCCGATTGGATGGAACACCTACCGCTAGCAGAGTTTGCCATGAATAATCAGTACCAGGAGTCCATCAAGACTACCCCTTTCTACTGTAATCATGGGCTGCACCCTCGCTTTGGTTCGTTCTCTTCTAGGATGTCAGATGTCCCTGGGGTAGAAAGGACCGTAGACCAGTTAAAATTATCTGGTTAGAAGTCAACATAAACTTGAAATGGGCTCAGACTAGTCAGGCTTCGTCTGCTAATAGACGGCGCTCCAAGGGCCCGGACCTGGGAGTTGGGGACAAAGTTTGGCTTTCTACCAGGAATATTAAGCTCAAAGTGCCTTCTGCCAAACTAGGTCCCAGGTTTATTGGTCCGTATGAAATTATTGAGGTGATTAATCCAGTAGCCTTTCGTCTGAAGCTCCCTCAATCATTTAAACTGCCCAATGTATTCCATAAGTCCCTTCTCAAATTGTACCACTCTCCGATTTATCCTGTCCAGTCCCCTCTTCCTCCGGTTTTGGTAGGGGGTGCTTTGGAATACGAAGTCCAAAGGATTCTTGATTCCCGCTTAGTGAGAGGATCCGTGCAGTATCTGGTGCATTGGAAGGGCTATGGTCCGGAGGAAAGGTCCTGGGTGCCTGCCAGTAACGTCCATGCCAAGGGTTTGATCAGGAAATTTCATCTCCTTCATCCCAACAAACCGGGTTTTGAGGGTCCAGAAGCCCCTCTTAGAGGGAGGGGTACTGTCACGTCGCCGTTGGACTCAATGGCTAGTGTTCCTGCCTCGGGCTGCTGGGAGGCGCCAGACTCCTTTGGCTGGTGATGACGGTGATAGGAGAGCGGTATCCTCATATGGTTCCGCTCCTTTGACGCCGGCCTCTGTAGCTGGGTATTACCATGTTTCTCCTGTGGGTAATGTTGGTGACAGAGAAGGGGTCCCTACGCAGGCGTCTGGTGGGCGCAGGCTTCGCTCTTCTGTCAGAGGTGAAGTGGTTGGTGTCAGTCATGCATCACCATCTGGCCTGGTTCTGGGGGGCGGTCCAAATGAGGTTATCAGACTGTGAGCCTGTGAGAGGTAGCCATGCCCTTCAAATGCTTTGGAGCCTGGCTTGCAGGCCGCCAGATATAGTCTCGGTTTCCCCAGTGTGCTAGTTTGTTTTTGCTATTGTATCTCTGACCTTTGCCTGGATTTCTGACTCTTCTACTGCCTGCCGACTTTGTACCTTTGCTGCCCGCCTGGTTTTGCTGCCCGTCTGGACTTCTGACTCTTCTACTGCCTGCCAATTTTGTACCTTTGCTGCCCTCCTGGTTTTGACCTTGACTCCTGACTATTCTTTCTGTCCAGTTTATTATTCCCTTCCTAGCATCCTTCCTGCCCCGGTACACTACTCTCATAGGCAGCTACCCCCTGGGTTTCGCTGTAATTCCAGATCCCTGTATAGGGGTAAAGGGTCTCGGGGTTTCTCGGGGTGCTGTCTTATCTGCAGTTCAGACCTGCAATGGGCGGACGTCACAACTATATACAGAGCTCCTGTGTATAATGTCACTAATGGTAATAACAGTGTCAATAGTATTGTGGTTTTTATTAATGATCATTATTGTAGTATTCGGTCATTATGGGGTAATGGTAATATCTGGCCTGGTCATGGTGTGACTGTATTTATTCCCTGTATGTGGCATTATTCATTCACTATGTGGTGATAATATGTGGTCCGACCATGGGGTGGTGGTATTTGTCCCTTGTATGTGCTATTATTCGGTCACTATGTGGTGAAAATATGTGGTCTGGTCACGATGTGGCAGTATTTCTTCCCTGCATGTGGTGTTATTTGGTCATTATGTGGTGGTAATATGTGGTCTAATCATGGTGTGGTAGTATTTATCCCTGTATGTGGTATTATTGGTCACTGTGTGGTGATAATGTGTAGTCTGGTCACAGTGTGGCAGTATTCTTTCCTTGTTTATGGTATTATTGGTCTTGGTATAGTGGATTATGTTGCGTATGGAGGTCACTTGATCTCTCTGATATCAGTAAGGGGAAGATTCTTGATTTCAAATAGAGAGTAATTACTTTGCGTTTAACCCCTCCCTATCCTGTGACTATTATACAGTAGCAAATAAGAAACTTACAGGGGTTCTACGGTGAAAACAAGTAATCACCTATCCTAAGGACATATTCACCAGTTTAGTATTTGGTCCAGATTTTACATTATTATTTGTAAGCCAAAACCAGTAATGGGTGATAAATGCAGAAGTGGTGACGTGTTTTTATTATACTTTTCCTCTGATTGTTCCACTCCTGGTTTTGGCTTACAAATGCTGATGTAAAATGCTGACCAAATACTGAACATGTGAACGTGGCCAAAGGAAAAGTATTAAGTTATTGATTGTTGGCAATCCGATTGCGGAGACCTGCCCTGATCTGCAGAATGTGCAACTTTTATCCCCATTAGTGTGGAACGCCATGTAAGACTTGACCACTGATACATTCCTTCCCTAAGTGGCAGAACTTGGCTTTTTCTAGAAGCCCACAAAGAGTATGAATGAAGCTGCGGTCAGACATCCCATCTGTCGCTCACTTTTGAAATGAAAATAAAAGTAATCTGTCAAGGATAAAAGTTCCCCATTCTTCCAATCCATGTGGTTTCCATTGGTTAGATTCCAGCAATCAATAACTTATCACCTACATAACCTGTGGATCGGTGGAAACTTGTTTTTGTCAAAGAATCCTTTAATGCAAACTACCCTAATTGTACATCCCAGTTATGGTGGCACAAAGTAGATGTGCAGGAGCCTCCTGTTTATTACAGGTGATGCTCCACTATAACAAGGATAGCGGCTAACCAGTATTTGCATATACAAGGATAACGGCTAACAGGTATTTGCATATAGCTGTAGGGTGGGCCCCTAGAGTCCATTCCCTCTGTGGTCCCAAGACACCCCATTCTGACCCTGCTCCTAACATAAATCTAACATATATAATTGCCTTATCCTGTCTGTCTGTTCAGGAAATCCTGCGTCGCTGATTGGTCCGGCCGCGGCCAATCAGTGCTGCGGGATTGAAATCACTGTGAAAGCTGCCCATGTGATCCCCTCAGTGCTGCTGTAAGAACAGAGGCGCTCGGCAATACACAGCAACTTTATCCTTGCCGTACATGTGGCCTGCCACCTGATGCGACAGCGGGACGCAGCCATTGAGTAACCCGGGGGGATGATGCTGGAGGTCCAGCGGCTCGCTGGCGCCATGCTGCTGGGTGGCCATGCTGCAGAGATGAGATGAGGCGCCCCCACACACGAGGTGACCGCTCACCGACCGCACTCCATGTCCCCAAGCTCCGGCATGCTGAGCGCCTGCTCAGGTCCGCACAACCCGCGTACACACAACCCGCTGCTGGCCTCTGAGCCTCCTGCATAACACGTCGCATTTGACCGTACAGAATGCACACATTGGCCGCTCCACAACGACACCAGGCAGCGTGGTCCCCATGCAAATCACGGCAGCGGGCTTGGTGCTGTGCGCGAGCTTTAACCCTTCTGTCTCTCAGTCAGAATGAGAGCAGGGCCGGGTCTTAGCAGGTTATTCATGTATACAACTAGAGTGCAAAGGTCGAGTGTGCAGATAAGATGTCACTGCAGGGCAGAGGCAGTGCTGGTAGGGGCACACCACAGCTTTATCAGGAGGATTCTGCTCTAGAAGTGGCAGGAGAGCGCTCAAAAGACTGAGCAGGTGCATTTGTATGTATCATCGTCTTGCTGTTCACATGTTCAGTCTTTTTAGCGTCTTTTAACCACCTAGGGTATGTGCCCATGATATCGCTGCTGTATAGGGCATGTGCAATCTAATATATATAATCGTCTTATCCCATCTGTCTGTCCTTCTGTCCAGGAAATCCCGCGTCGCTGATGACGTAATTACAAAATTCATTAGGGGCCCCGGGGGATAAATTGGGGGGTTAATTTAAAGTAATGCACAACCCATTTAAATACTGCTTCGCTGCTTAGTCGTGCCCGGTCGGCCGCATACATATTCTAGAATACCTGATGCGTTAGAATCTGGCCACCATCTAGTAAAAACATAGTAACCCTTAACTTGTCAGCTGGCACAACACTTTATTAACATAGCCATATAAAACGTAATGTTACAAGTTAAGGATTGTTCCATGTGTACAGAATCAGAACATCAATAACAGCACAAGAATCCATCACCAGGACCTCCATCAGTACAGAAATACATTACTAGAACACCCATTAGTACAGAAATACATCACCAGAGCCATCAGCAATACAGAAATCCATCCGTATAACCACCATCAGTACAGCAACATAGCATCAAAACCCTCATCAGTACAGGAATACCACCCAAGAACCACCATCAGTACAGGAATACATCACCAGGACCACCATCAGTGCATGAATACTTCAATAGGACCACCATCAGTACATGTCACATCATAATGTCCGGTCAGAACCATATACATTTGTATCACATGAACCTACAACTTCCAATACGTCTTTAGCAATGGTAAGGAGATACTGGGAATTGTTGCTATCAGTCATCATCAGACTGTGGCCCATACAGGAACTACAGTAATGATGAGAATTACAGTCATGGACAAAAGTTTTGAGAATGACACAAATATTAATTTTTACAAAGTCTACTGCTTCACTTTTTCTTATGGCAATTTGCATATACTCCAGAATGTTATAAAGAGTGATCAGCTTAACAGCAATTACTTGCAAAGTCAATATTTGGCTAGAAAATGAACTTTATCCCCCAAAACACATTTCAACATCATTGCAGCCCTGCCTTAAAAATACCAGCTAACCTCTTTCAGTGATTGCTCCATTAACACAGGTGTGGGTGTTGATGAGGACATGGCTGGAGATCAATCTGTCATGATTAAGTAAGAATGACACCACTGGACACTTTAAAAGGAGGCTGGTGCTTGGCATCATTGTTTCTCTTCTGTTAACCATGGTTATCTCTAAAGAAACACGTGCAGTCATCATTGCAATGCACAAAAATGGCCTAACAGGGAAGAGTATCGCAGCTAGAAAGATTGCACCTCAGTCAACAATCTATCGCATCATCAAGAACTTCAAGGAGAGAGGTTCCATTGTTGCCAAAAAGGCTCCAGGGCACCCAAGAAAGACCAGCAAGCACCAGGACCGTCTCTTAAAAGTGTTTCAGCTGCGGGATCAGGCTACCAGCAGTGCAGAGCTTGCTCAGGAATGGCTGCAGGCAGGTGTGAGTGCATCTGCACGCACTGTGAGGCAGAGACTCTTGGAGCAAGGCCTGGTCTCAAGGAGGGCAGCAAAGAAGCCACTTCTCTCCAGAAAAAACATCATGGACAGACTGATATTCTGCAAAAGGTACAGGCAGTGGACTGCTGAGGACTGGGGTAAAGTTATTTTCTCTGATGAATCCCCTTTTTGATTGTTTGGGACATCAGGAAAACGCCTCATTCGGAGAAAACAAGATGAGCGCTACCACCAGTCTTGTCTCATGCCAACTGTTAAGCATCCTGAAACCATTCATGTGTGGGGTTGGTTCTCAGCCAAGGGAATCAGCTCTCTCACAGTCTTGCCTAAAAACACAGCCATGAATAAAGAATGGTACCAGAATGTCCTCCAAGAGCAACTTCTCCCAACCCTCCAAGAGCAGTTTGGCGATCAACAATGCCTTTTCCAGCATGATGGAGCACCTTGCCATAAAGCAAAGGTGATAACTAAATGGCTCAGGGAACAAAACATAGAGATTTTGGGTCCATGGCCTAGAAACTCCCCAGATCTTAATCCCATTGAGAACTTGTGGTCAATCATCAAGAGACGGGTGGACAAACAAAAACCTAAAAATCTGACAAAATGAAAGCATTGATTGTGCAAGAATGGACTGCTATCAGTCAGGATTTGGTCCAGAAGTTGATTGAGAGCATGCCAGGGAGAATTGCAGAGGTCCTGAAGAAGAAGGGTCAACACTGCAAATATTGACTTGCTGCATTAACTCATTCTAACTGTCAATATAAGCTTTTGTTACTCATATGTTTGCAATTATATTTCTGTCTGTGATAAAAACATCTGTCAAACACACATAAAAACCAGAGGGCAGCAGATCATGTGAAAATATAATATTTGTGTTATTCTCAAAACTTTTGGCCATGACTGTAGTCAGTATCACAAATAAACATTTACATCCAGGTACCTTATAGATGACGTCTCTGATTGGAGTTATTCTCTTTCTTTTCTTCATCTTGTCCAGATGCTATGATGTCTTTTCACAGCTACAGCTCGTCTCTGCAGACTTTCATTTTCTCTGGTGTTTTACAGCACATTCCCACACTATACTCTTAAAAACAGCAGTGTCATTATAAAGCTCCTGAATAAAAATATATGCCCTACGCTGAACCCCTGAATAATTGCCCCTCACTATATTCCCTGCAAAAAATATGACCCCACGCTGTCCCTCTTATGGTACATTCTTGGCCCCCTCTTTACACTGTCCTCTAACACTGGGGCCACCTTAACGGCCCAATCTCTATACTGTGCCCCCTCATAACATTCCCCCTCCTTGGCATACTGTCCCACCATGCTACCCCCACACTACTCAGTCTCTATTCTTTGCCCACTCACACTTTTTTCCACCATACTGTTTCCTCATCCTACTCCCTATATGATGCTCCAGTATATGATGAGCCCCATATATTGCTTCAAACATGAAAAAAAATTGAAATACTCACCTCTTTTCGCTGGCCATTGCTGTGTACCGGACTACTCAGCGTCGGCGTCTTTTGGCTCCTGCATTGACGTGATGTCATCGCGCCCTCTGACCTGAACATCACAGTCAGAAGATGCGGAAGACGCCGCAGTGGTGGAGCAGTGGGAGGTAAGTATAGGCAGTGCCAGGGCCCTGAACAAGCTGGGGGGTCCCCACTCGCAGGCACCGGTACAGGCACCGGGCCCCCATAGCACACTGGTGTCTCTGACTGCGAGTGAACCCCCAGCCTGCTCAGGGCCCTGGCACTTGCCCAGGTGCACCGGGTGATGACGCTGGCCCTGCTGTCATGCACGCAGGTGGCGCACATGGTTTGTGGACCCACTGAGCCACAGGGACAGGCCAGCCTAGGAAACAGCGTAGCTAAGCAGCTACCAGGTGTTCGCTTGAACTCCTGATAATGGAGACAGACTGGGCTGCAGGTAGATGCCAGGTACCACTCTTAGGCAGCCACCGATAATGCAGCTGCCAATCCCAGGATCGGGTTCGCTGAGACTGAGAGACGTGACCGACCGAAGTCATTGACTAGCAGGATACAGGAATAGACGGACTGTATGAACAATTTGGATCTTGAACATATTTTATTGTTGTCATAAGGACATATCAGAAAACAGTTCTGGAGCTGAACGCACTAGGACCAGGGACTGCGGACTCACGACTGGTCGCACAAAGACCAGGGATTCGGGAATAGGTACCGCTAACACAGTTTCAGGATTAAAATACTGCCAAAGTGGTCACAGAAACATGGACAAACTATACTAGCCTAATGGGAACACAGGATACGGAAATACCTTTAACAAACTAAGGACATGGGGACCTGGTAAGGCTACATGCAGTTGCATACACCAAGAACACTAAGACCAAACTATAAGGGTTGCTCAGGTACCTACCTATTTGAGAGGGTGCCTTTATACAAGATGCCTCCCAGCTATTGGCTTGGAGACATATTACAGATGTTCACTTTAACTAAATGCCTCGCAGCTGTAATCTAGGGGCATTTTCCATGTGCGCGTGCTGACCCTTTAAGCACAAGGGATCACGCGCGCACTAGGCGTGCTGCCTGAACACAGTGCAGCGTGCACAAGAAAAGGAAGAGGAGTATCATGAGGATGCTGCTGTGGCCAGGGCGGTGAGTATACTGGTGTCCCTGCATGGAGGGTGGAGAGGAAACATGCGGGGTCGCCGGGCACAGATGTTGCAAATGTTACATACAAAATGCAGTGATTAAAGTGAAACTGTCTCCAGGTTTGGCCAATACGAGTTACAGTCACTGCCTGTCAGTTCTGATATACACGATTCTATAATGCTGTATATCTGCCCCCAACCGGACCTGTAAGAGAAGAAAAATAACTTTTATTATACTCACCTGTGGGGCAGTCCGGACCGAGGGGTGTCACTCTTCTTGGTTCGGTGCCTCTCATCTTTTTCCTCCTCCTGCTTGCTACATGTGGATGTCGCATCCCTGCATCATCCGCACAGTCTGCGTGGCATCGCGCTCCTGCGCAGGCGTACTTATCTGCCCTATTGAGGGCAGTGCAAAGTCCTGCAGTGCACAGGCACTGGGCCTCTCTGACCTTTCCCGGCGCCCGTGCACTGCTGTACTTTGCTCAGCCCTCAACAGGGCATATAAATATGCCTGCGCAGGAGTGCTGTGCAGAACAGGCTGTGTGGATGATGCAGGGACACATCAGCCACATGAAGCAAGCAGGAGGACGGCATCACAAGAAGATGGGAGGCGTCGGACCAAGAAGACCACCCCCCGGAGCGGAGTATAATAAAAGTTATTTTTCAGTTCTTTCAGGTCGGGTTGGGGGCAGATATACAGCATTAAAGAATGCTGCATATCAGCCCTGAAAGGGCTCATATCGGCCAAACCTGGAGACACGTTCACTTTAAGTCAAATCCCCTTTTTATCTGGTTTAAGGTATGATTTTCATATTGCCCACACCTGATACAAGCCACAGGTGAGTTTGAATGGGCATCACATGCCTGAAACAAAGTTGCTTATTCACAATTTTGGAAAGCCCATTTTTGGAGTTTTGTACGAAATTATGTCCAATTTGCTTTTTATCTCAGTTTTTTTTGTGTTGTGATATCATACTGTATGGAGTCTGTGAGAGGACCATCATACTATATGGTGGCTGTGAGTGAACATTATACTATATGGGGGCTGTGGAAGACCATCATACTGTGTGGGTGGACCATCATATAGTGTGGGGGGGCAGCATTTACCATCATATGGTGTTGGGGAACCATCATACTGTGTTAGTGGTAGTGGTGCTCATCATCCTGTGTGGGGTTTGTTGGGCCATTATGCTGAGTAGGTGGAGGAATGTTGGAACTTAATTCTGTGTGTGGGCAATATTTAAGGCATCATACTCAATAGGGGCCATGGAAGGCATATCATAGTGGGTGAGAACACTAAGGGGCCGCAATAGGGGCAAAATAGCTGTGTAAGTCTGGTAATATATATACAGTGGGTTTGGAAAGTATTCAGACCCCTTTAAATTTTTCACTCTTTGTTTCATTGCAGCCATTTGGTAAATGCAAAAAAGTTCATTTTTTTCTCATTAATGTACACTGCACTCCATCTTTACTGAAAAAAAACAGAAATGTAGAAATTTTTGCAAATTATTAAAAAAGAAAAACTGAAATATCACATGATCATAAGTATTCAGACCCTTTGCTCAGACGCTCATATTTACGTCACATGCTGTCCATTTCCTTGTGATCCTCCTTGAGATGGTTCTACTCCTTCATTGGAGTTCAGCTATGTTTCATTAAACTGATAGGACTTGATTTGTAAAGACACACATCTGTCTATATAAGACCTCACAGTGCATGCCAGACCAAATGAGAATCATGAGGTCAAAGGAACTGGCCAAGGAGCTCAGAGACAGAATTGTGGCAAGGCACACAACTGGCCAAGTTTACAAAAGAATTTCTGCAGTACTCAGGGTTCCTAAGAGCACAGTGGCCTCCATAATCCTTAAATGGAAGAAATTTGGGACCACCAGAAGTCTTCCCAGTCAGTCTGAGCAATCATGGGAAAAGAGCCTTGGCGAGAGAGGTAAAGAAGAACCCCAAGATCACTGTGGCTTATATCCATAGATGCAGTAGGTAGATGGGAGAAAGTTCCACAAAGTCAACTATCACTGCAGCCCTCCACCAGTCGGGCCTTTATGGCAGAGTGGCCTGACGGAAGCCTCTCCTCAGTGCCAGACATATGAAAGCCCGCGTAGAGTTTGCTAAAAAACACATGAAGGGCTCCCAGCCTATGAGAAATAATATTCTCTGGTCTGATGAGACGAAGATAGAACTTTTTGGCGATAATTCTAAGCAGAATGTGTGCAGAAAACCAGGCGCTGCTCATCACCTGCCCAATACAATCCCAACAGTCAAACATGGTGGTGGCAGCATCATTGTATGGGGGTGTTTTTCAGGGACAGGATGACTGGTTGCAATTGAAGTAAACATGAATGTGGCCAAGTACAAAGATATCTTGGATGAAAACCTCTTCCAGAGTGCTCTGGACCTCAGATTTTGCCAAAGGTTCACTTTCCAACAAGACAATGACCCTAAGCACACAGTTAAAATAACAAAGGAGTGGCTTCAGAACTACTCTGTGACCATTCTTGACTGGCCCAGCCAGAGCCCTGACCTAAACCCAACTGAGCATCTCTAAAGAGACCTGAGAATGGCTGTCCACCAACATTCACCATCCAACCTGATGGAACTGGAGAGGATCTGCAAGGAATAATGGCAGAGGATCCCCAAATCCAATTGTGAAAAACTTGCTGCATCATTCCCAAGATGTTATGTTTTGGTAGCTGAGGAGAGCAGGCAAAAAAGGCAATACACCAGAGAGGTTGGGATCTATGGGATTGCAGTACCCTGACTAACCACCACAACTAAAGGCAGCCGTGAAGCGTTCCTACGTTGGTCCTAGACGCCTCGTCACAGCCTGAGAGGCTAACTACACCTAAAGATAGAAAGAGTAAAGCTATCTGCCCCGGAGCAGATCCCCAAAGAACATAGGAAGCCCCCAAACATGTAATGGCGGTTAGACAAGAGGAAAAACAGACACAGACAGAAAATAGTATGAGCAAACGCTGGGGCCCAATCTGCCTGGACAGAAAAGGATAGTAAGGATACTTACTGCAATCCAAAAAAACCCTAAAAAAAGCCAACGCTACTAATTGCAAAAACACCTGAGATCACACGACCTCTACCACCTAAATTAGTTCTCTGGTGTAACAATACTAAGCCGCAGCCACAAAAAAAACTGGAAAAGGCAAATGAACAAAGAACAGTGGCTCCAGAGGAACCGAGAGGCGCCCAAGCCCCCCAAGGAGGGGAACCTGGCCAACCTCACAGAAATGCAGAGAAAATTGCAAATGGCAAGCACAAAAACAAAAAACAGAAAATATCTTATCTGAGAGCAGGAGAAGAGGCAAGACTCAGCAAGCTTCTAAGTGAACCAGGAAAAAACGTTGAGACAAGAACAATTGATCACCGGCAACCATGATGGGGGAAACCTCCCTTATATCCAGCCAGTCCGTGATTCCTGATTGCCAATCCTCATTGAATGGTTCAGTACCGTTTGTAACCACCAGAGGGAGCTTCTGCTCAGAATTCATTTCTAAAACATTCATAACACAAGAAGACTCAAGGCTGTACTAGCTCAAAAAGGTGATTCTACTCAATACTGAGCAAAGGGTCTGAATACTTATGACCATGTGATATTTCAGATTTTCTTTTTTAATAAATTAGCAAAAATTTCTACATTTCTGTTTTTTTCAGTAAAGATGGGGTGCAGAGTGTACATTAACCCCTTTCTGACATCAGATCTACCATACTGTCCAGGTGACCCGGGCCTGTATGACCGTGGACGGGATAGTACATCATATGAAATCGGCACGCTCACGGGAGGAGTGCGACCAATTGCGGCCGGATGTCAGCTGATTCTCACAGCTGACACCCGGCACTAAGTGCCAGGAGCGGTCACGGACCACTCCAGGCACTTTAACCCCCGGTACACTGCGATCAAACATGATCGCAGTGTTCCGGCGGCATAGGGAAGCATCGGGCAGGGAGGGGGCTCCCTGCGTGCTTCCCCAAGACACTCAGAACAGCGCGATGTGGTCGCCCTGTTCCGAGGGCCTTCTCCCTGCAGGCTCCCAAATCCAAGATGGCAGCGGGGTCCTTCCGGGTCCTGCAGGGAGGTGGCTTGTCAGTGCCTGCTGAGTGCAGGTGCCGGAAAGCCTCCTGCACTGCCTATCAGATAGCTGATCTGACACAGTGCTCTGCAAACTGTGAGATCAGCGATCTGACACTATATAGTGATGTTCCACCCAGGGACAAAGTAAAAAAGTATATAATAAAAAAAATAAAAAAAACATTCCTAAATAAAGAAAAAAAAGAAATATTCCCCAATAAATTCGTTTCTTTATGTAAATAATAAAAAACAATAAAAGTACACATATGTAATATTGCCGTGTCCGTAACGTCCAGCCCTATAAAACTGTCCCACTAGTTAAACCCCTTTGTGAACCCCTTTTCATCATACCAATGAACAAAAAGTGGAATAACACGCAATCAAAAAGACGGATATAAATAAACTGAAAAGCTGAAAACATCATCTTGTCCCGCAAAACACAAGCTGCCACACAGCATCATCAGCAAAATATAAAAAAGTTATAGCTCGCAGAATAAAGCGATGCAAAAATAATTATTTTTTATATAAAATTGTTTTTATTGTATTAAAGCGCCAAAACAAAAAAATTATATAAATGAGGTATCGCTGTCATCATACTGACCCGAAGAGTAAAACTACTTTATCAATTTTACCACAAGCGGAACGGTATAAATGCCTCTCCCAATAGAAATTCATGAATTGCTGGTTTTTGTTCATTCTGCCTCCCAAAAATCGTAATAAAAAGCGATCAAAAAATGTCATGTGCCCAAGAATGGTACCAATAAATCTGTCAACTCGTCCCGCAAAAAATAAGACCTCACATGAATCTGTGGGCCAAAATATGGAAAAATTGTAGCTTTCAAAATGTAGTGATGCAAAAACGATTTTTTGCAATAAAAAGTGTCTTTTAGCGTATGACAGCTGCCAAACATAAAAACCTGCTATAAATAGTAAATCAAACCCCCCTTTATCACCCTCTTAGATAGGGAAAAATAAAATAAAAAAAAGTATTTCCATTTTCCCATTAGGATTGGGGTTAGGGTTGGGATTAGGGTTAGGGCTAGGGTTAGGGTTGGGATTAGGGTTATGGGTGTGTTGGGGTTAAGGTTGGAGTTAAAATTGAGGGTTTCCACTGTTTAGGCACATCAGGGACTCTCCAAACGTGACATGGCATCCGATCTCAATTCCAGCCAATTTTGCATTGAAAAGTCAAACGGCGCTTCTTCCCTTCCAAGCTCTGCCATGCACCCAAGCAGTGGTCCCCCCCACATATGGGGTATCAGCGTACTCAGGACAAATTGCACAATAACTTTTGGGGTCCAATTTCTCCTGTTACCCTTGGGAAAATAAAAAAATTGATCCTGAAATAATTTTTTGTGAAAAAAAGTTATATGTTCATTTTTTTTAAACAATCAAAAAAATCCTGTGAAGCACCTCAAGGGTTAATCAATTTCTTGAATATGGTTTTGAGCACCTTGAGGAGTGCAGTTTTTAAAATGGTATCACTTTTGGGTATTTTCTATTATATAGACCCCTCAAAGTGACTTCAAATGTGATGTGTCCCCCCCCCCAAAAAAAAATGTTGTTGTAAAAATGAGAAATCGCTGGTTAACTTCTTATAACTTCCTAACAAAAAAAAATTTTGGTTCCAAAATTGTGCTGATGTAAAGTAGACATGTGGAAAAATGATACTTATTTAGTATTCTGTGCGCCAGATCTCTGTGATTTAAGGGCATGAAAAATGAAAGTTGAAAAATTGCGAAATTTTCAAAATGTTCGCCAAATTTCCATTTTTTTCACAAATAAACGCAAGTTATATCAAAGAAATTTTACCACTAACATGAAGTACAATATGTCATGAGAAAACAGTGTCAAAATCACTGGGATCCATGGAACTGTTCCAGAGTTACTACCTCATAAAGGGACAGTGGTCAGAATTGTAAAAATTGGCCCGGTCATTAACGTGCAAACCATCCTTGGGGGTAAAGGGGTTAATGAGAAAAAAAATGAAAGTTTTTGCATTTACCAATTGGCTGCAATGAAACAAAGAGTGAAAAATTTAAAGGGGTCTGAATACTTTCTTAACCCACTGTATCTCTCCCTGTCTTAAAAAGTTGGAAGGTACAATATGTTCTTCTGTGACAGCATCTATGTGCAGTGATAGGACTTTTGCTATATGGACCTGTGATTAATATGTATGCCCCTCCTCAGGTGCATTATTACAATAAAAAGGTA
Source organism: Oophaga sylvatica (assembly GCA_033576555.1). NCBI lineage: Eukaryota > Metazoa > Chordata > Amphibia > Anura > Dendrobatidae > Oophaga > Oophaga sylvatica. Next base: position 223,254,062 of record JARQOD010000003.1, on the reverse strand, counting down.
CTGGGGATCATTATTATAAGGATGCACAATGTGGGGGTCATTATTATAAGGAGGCACACTTAGGAATAATTATTATCAGAGATACACAGACGGTATTATTATTGTTATAAGAAAGCACAGAGATGATTGTGTTATTATAAATAGGTTGGGGGTAATTATTATAAAGGGTCAAGGGGAATTATTATTAAAAGGAGGCATGGGGACATTATTTCTATAGAGCGCTGTATAACTGTTCGGAGTCACAGGATATCATTATTACTATGAGGAAGGAAACAGGAAACATTACTCTGTAGGGACTCAAGAGGAGCACTGTTATCATGTGGGACATACCTAATAGAAGGGTACTACTACTGTATAGGGCAAAGAGCGGGCATTATTGCTGTCTATAATCTGATCTCATAGCACTATATCATAGTTATTAAGGTTTAAGGAAGACTTTAAGTCCATCTAGTTCAACCCATATCCTATCCTAACCTGCCCTAACATGTTGATCCAGAGGAAGGCAAAAAAAAACCCATGTGGCAACAGTAAGCTTCACATTGAGGAAAAAAATTCCTTCCCGACTCCACATACGGTAATCAGACTAGCTCCCTGGATGAATGCAATATCTAGGAAACTAGTGTATATAACCTGTAATATTATACTTTTCAAGAAAGGCATCCAGTGCCTTCTTAAATTTTAGTAGGGAATCACTCATTACAACATTAGACGGCAGAGAGTTCCATGACGTTGGTATAGTCGAGCTGTTTACTCGTACGGAACCAAGGACTCCCAACATTGAGCCCCTTCCCCATTATCAGGATACCCCTGATATCCTTCCACCAATAACGACAGACAGTAAATCTTTGGATGTATATGGCCACAGCAGCCTTTATTTAAATACAAACAATATTAACAATAATTAACAATATAATAACAACATCAGGGAGGAGTCCTTGAAGCTACAAAGATCATGGTGAATTGAACCAATATCCTGTGAACAACACCCAACCTCTTACTCCCAGCCGTTACCCCACAGGCTCGGGAGCACCACCATTGAGGTGTGCTGTTCACCCAATTACTTGGGGATCCGCCCACTCCATGTGAACTCCCCTTCCACCATTCACCAGATCACCACCACGTAACTTCAAACAGTGGAGACCCTAAACAGAGTCCCCACAAACCAATTTCCACCAACTTCAAGGACTCTCTACCCACCCCCTTGAGCCGCCATGACCCAAAATTATACAAAATAAACAACCTCATAACAGGGAGGGAGGGCGGGACTACTGATGGGGCAAGACAGGAACTGACACCTTACTCCACCCCATCACTGCCTTATAAACCCCCCACCACCCCCTCTCATTTAAATGTTCCTCCCTCTTTGTAAACCCCTCCAAACCCCCGTCATGCCAGCCTCCGCCCACGCCTCTTTCTTGTTGGGAGGGAGGCTCTGCTCCGGCCATTACTTGACGTTGGTATAGTCGAGCTGTTTACTCGTACGGAACCAAGGACTCCCAACATTGAGCCCCTTCCCCATTATCAGGATACCCCTGATATCCTTCCACCAATAACGACAGACAGTAAATCTTTGGATGTATATGGCCACAGCAGCCTTTATTTAAATACAAACAATATTAACAATAATTAACAATATAATAACAACATCAGGGAGGAGTCCTTGAAGCTACAAAGATCATGGTGAATTGAACCAATATCCTGTGAACAACACCCAACCTCTTACTCCCAGCCGTTACCCCACAGGCTCGGGAGCACCACCATTGAGGTGTGCTGTTCACCCAATTACTTGGGGATCCGCCCACTCCATGTGAACTCCCCTTCCACCATTCACCAGATCACCACCACGTAACTTCAAACAGTGGAGACCCTAAACAGAGTCCCCACAAACCAATTTCCACCAACTTCAAGGACTCTCTACCCACCCCCTTGAGCCGCCATGACCCAAAATTATACAAAATAAACAACCTCATAACAGGGAGGGAGGGCGGGACTACTGATGGGGCAAGACAGGAACTGACACCTTACTCCACCCCATCACTGCCTTATAAACCCCCCACCACCCCCTCTCATTTAAATGTTCCTCCCTCTTTGTAAACCCCTCCAAACCCCCGTCATGCCAGCCTCCGCCCACGCCTCTTTCTTGTTGGGAGGGAGGCTCTGCTCCGGCCATTACTTGACGTTGGTATAGTCGAGCTGTTTACTCGTACGGAACCAAGGACTCCCAACATTGAGCCCCTTCCCCATTATCAGGATACCCCTGATATCCTTCCACCAATAACGACAGACAGTAAATCTTTGGATGTATATGGCCACAGCAGCCTTTATTTAAATACAAACAATATTAACAATAATTAACAATATAATAACAACATCAGGGAGGAGTCCTTGAAGCTACAAAGATCATGGTGAATTGAACCAATATCCTGTGAACAACACCCAACCTCTTACTCCCAGCCGTTACCCCACAGGCTCGGGAGCACCACCATTGAGGTGTGCTGTTCACCCAATTACTTGGGGATCCGCCCACTCCATGTGAACTCCCCTTCCACCATTCACCAGATCACCACCACGTAACTTCAAACAGTGGAGACCCTAAACAGAGTCCCCACAAACCAATTTCCACCAACTTCAAGGACTCTCTACCCACCCCCTTGAGCCGCCATGACCCAAAATTATACAAAATAAACAACCTCATAACAGGGAGGGAGGGCGGGACTACTGATGGGGCAAGACAGGAACTGACACCTTACTCCACCCCATCACTGCCTTATAAACCCCCCACCACCCCCTCTCATTTAAATGTTCCTCCCTCTTTGTAAACCCCTCCAAACCCCCGTCATGCCGGCCTCCGCCCACGCCTCTTTCTTGAGGGGAGGGAGGCTCTGCTCCGGCCATTACTTGACGTTGGTATAGTCGAGCTGTTTACTCGTACGGAACCAAGGACTCCCAACATTGAGCCCCTTCCCCATTATCAGGATACCCCTGATATCCTTCCACCAATAACGACAGACAGTAAATCTTTGGATGTATATGGCCACAGCAGCCTTTATTTAAATACAAACAATATTAACAATAATTAACAATATAATAACAACATCAGGGAGGAGTCCTTGAAGCTACAAAGATCATGGTGAATTGAACCAATATCCTGTGAACAACACCCAACCTCTTACTCCCAGCCGTTACCCCACAGGCTCGGGAGCACCACCATTGAGGTGTGCTGTTCACCCAATTACTTGGGGATCCGCCCACTCCATGTGAACTCCCCTTCCACCATTCACCAGATCACCACCACGTAACTTCAAACAGTGGAGACCCTAAACAGAGTCCCCACAAACCAATTTCCACCAACTTCAAGGACTCTCTACCCACCCCCTTGAGCCGCCACAACGAGGGCCCATTGAAACCTCAATGGCCCGAGAACCCCTAAACCCGCAAAGCTATGGCCCTTTCAATACCTTCCTGAATACCCAAAGCCCAAATATCCGAACCAACGGCATTCAGATGAACCCCATCAGCCAACCAAAAATCACCTTCACCCTTCTCCAAATCAAAATGCCGTACAGACACGTTACCGTTCCAGGCCATGAAAGAAGACACAGCCCGATTAACCTTTATCCTGGCCTTGTTAATCTTAGCCAGGGACCTCATGTTCCGCCAACGCCTGCGTGGAACAATTTCAGACCAAACCAAAATGACCCCCGGATATAACACCCATAACCGCAAGCAATCCTGCTTAATATCTTTTACTAATTCCCGGAAGGGTCGCACCGCAAGATCATTCCCCCCTGCATGGAGTACCAAAATATCAGGAGCACGGTCCAAACGAGCGCAACCATGAATTTCCGGCAGCACTCTCCTCCACTGCATTCCTCGGAAACCGAGCCATCGCACCACCACCATAGACCGGGGAAATCCTAATTGCCAACCATCAGTCCTGACGTCAGCACGCAAAGCTCCCCAGTGGACAAAAGAATGACCGAAAATCCAAACCAGCAGGGGGGCGATACCTTAAACGAGAAACAATGCTAAACATACCAAAAGAATACCTTCAAAACTATTACCAATAATCACAGGCCCCAAACAGAAAGGCCGACACCCCCACATCGCGAACTAAGGCCTAATATAACTCCGAAATCGATTAGACTTCCAACCCCCAATACGTTGAATCGATGACGCACCCAAACCCCTACCCGCCGCTTCAGTCGCAGCACCAATACGGAAAGAATGAGTCCCAAAACGAGAGTCATCCAGACCCAAAGCTCGTATGGACTTTTTGAAAATGGCGTTAAACTGATACCTAGACAGGCTACCGCCATCAGCATGGCACAACAATGAACCCCCCACTCCGGGGCCCAATTCCCAAAAACTCTTCAAACATAGCACCGGACACATCAAATACTCCGGTACACTGCCCAACACTACCCGACGGCCTTTTCCCTCCTGATCCGTCTTGGACCTTCGCAGCCAAAATTCAACACCACCCGCCGTCAATAACACGTCCTTAGCCAACAAACCGCCTACCCCCTGCTTATTACACGAAACCAGCTCGCCCACCCGCAAGGCCCCAAAAAATGCCAACGAAAAGGCCAAACGGAATAATAGAACCTCAAAACGAGAGGAACACAACGTATCCAAAATAAAACCCAACTGTTCTAATAAAGCAAAAGAAACCGGGCGCCTCGTGTCACCAAGCCCCTTTGTTCGACAAAAACCTTTCGCCGCTTGCTGTACCAAAAAGGTCTTAGACAAATCAAAACTCCCACGCAAACGAAAACTAAAAGATAATGCTGCCAAAACCCGCGATACTTTGGCACAAGACCATCCTTCCCTCGCTCCTTGCCCCAACCAAGCCAACAAAGCCCTTTGTTGATCCATCCCTTGTCCCATAATTAGAGTTTCCGCTAAAAACTTCTCCCAATTAAGCCACACTGCCTGATAAGCCGCCCAAGTTTTTGGGGCCAAAGACGCCCTAATCAATGACTCTGCGGACCGTAAACCACCTTCCACAGCTCCTCCGGGCAGGCTAAACCTTCGTACTCCGCTTCTGGGGCCAACGATCCCACTGTAAACGAGAAAGAGAATCAGCTATATCGTTCTTCACTCCCGGAACATGCGTCGCCGTCACGTGCGCATTTAATGCCAGACACAGCAAAACCAAATGTTGCAAAACACGAACGACAGGAGGAGAGGATGCAGTAAGCCCATTAATTGCACAAACAACTCCCATGTTATCACAATTGAACCGCACCCGACGATCCCGAAACTCCTGCCCCCATAAATGCACCGCCACAAGAATCGGATAAATCTCCAACAATGTTATGTTGCGCACAAAGCCCTCTGACACCCACTCCTCAGGCCAGCGAGATGCACACCACTGCCCCTTGAATATAGGCTCCGAAACCAACACTGCCAGCCGCGTCCGTAAACAACTCCAACACATCATTCCCAACAACCTCAGCCATGACCAATGAGCGCCCGTTATATCCTCCTAGGAAAGAATCCCAAATAGCCAAATCCGCCTTAAGTTCACCAGACAACCGTATGAAGTGATGAGGGGCTTTTATCCCTGCCATAGCGCTAGCCAGCCTACGTGAAAAAACTCGCCCCATCGGCATCACTCGACATGCAAAATTCAGCCTCCCTAGCAATGACTGCAAATCCCGCAACGACAACTTCTTCAAACGGCGCGCTCTTCCCACTTCAGCCCGTAAAGCCAACAACTTTTCCTCGGGCAATCTGAACTCCCATGCCACCGTATCGATGACTATCCCAAAAAACACAAACAAGTAGATGGACCCTCAGTCTTACCAGGCGCCAAAGGAACCCCAAAACGCTCCGCCACCCACTCAACAGCTCTCAAAATCCCATGACAGCGCGAAGAGTTTGCCGGGCCCACACACAAAAAATCATCCAAGTAATGAATAACTGATTCACACCCGGACACCTCGCGCACCACCCACTCCCGAAAGGAACTGAACGCTTCAAAATATGCACATGATAAAGAACACCCCATGGGTAAACACCTGTCAACAAAGAACCCGCCTTCCCAAAAACAACCCAGTAGCTTCAAGCTATCCAGATGCACCGGCAAAAGCCGAAAAGCAGATTCGATATCAGTCTTAGCCATAAGGGCCCCTCGACCGCACTTCCTCACCCACCGCGCAGCCTCATCAAAAGAGGAATAAACCACCGAACAAATTTCAGGATCGATACCATCGTTCACCGATCTCCCCCGCGGGTAAGAAAGATGCTGAATGAGCCGAAACTTGTTCGGCTCTTTCTTTGGAACAACGCCCAACGGGGAAACCACTAGATCCGAAAAAGGTGGCGACAAGAAAGGGCCCGCCATGCGACCCAACGAAACTTCCTTTGCCAATTTTTTCCCCCACCACCTCCTTATGTAATAGGGCCGAACGCAGATTCCTAAGTACCCGCAGGATAACAAACGGGGGATGTGGAATAACAAAACCATCCCTAAAACCATTATACAACAACGCCGCCTTCTCCTTGTCCCCATATCTATTTAGATAAGGGACCATCCTTTCCAGTCTCACTGGAGTCTCTCCCTTGTGAATTACCTCCCCCAGATTTTTGCTTCCCTTTTTTAAAACACTTTGACGCACCGTGAGAGGCGCCGCTGCAGTTGGAGCAAACATGTTTAAATTTGCACCCCGCCCCAAATTTACACTGGCCGTCATTAAACTGCCAGCACACCCCAAATTTGTTTCCTCCTGCTTGTCCTTGACCACTTCCTCCAGCTGCCCCCGCATTACTGCTACTCTGGCTGGCGCCCCCCGTTCCCCCAAGAAAGGAATGCCCAAACTTATTCTGTGCAATGACTCTCATCAACAGACCAATGTCCTTCTGATCCCAACGAATCGCCGGACGAACCGCCTTCCTTTGCCTGAACTGCTCGTCATACCGCAGCCAAGCCTGCCCCCATACACCCTATATGCCTCCCCTATAGCATCAAAGTAGCAAAATAAAGCCGAACAATTATCGGAAGCTTTTTCCCCAATAACACTTGCCAAAATGGCAAACGCTTGTTGCCAATTAACGAACGTCTGAGGAATCAAACGCCACCTCCGTTTCTCCTCCTCATCTTTCTTACTATCCTCCTTCTTACTTTTATCCAAATTAAATTTCTCTAAAGGTAATAAAGAGAATATTTCAACATACTCATCCTTCCAAATACGCTCTTTCACCTCCTTCTTCAAATGCGCCCCCAAAGGGCCCTCAAAACAAACATACACCTCCCCGTGCGCCCTATCATCTAAACGCACCCGACACTCCTGCTCCTGCTCGGTCTGCACCGACACAGATATGGGCTCGGCACTCTGCCCCTCCTGCTCCGTAACGCCCGAAACCAGTTGCCCCCCAACCTGCGACCCAACCCAAGCCGACACCGGAGACGGAGAACCAAAAGCCCTCTCTAACCGTGACAGCAAATTGCACACATCAACCAACATATCCTTAACCCCAGCTGCCTCAGCAGCCCCCCCAACACTATTACCGACCCCCGAACGAACTACCCCAAACGGTGAAGAAGACAAAAACGAATGACGGACACTTGACACAGAATTATACTCACTGGGCTGCGAGGGTGCTGTGAGCCCCCCAGCCGGATAACCTGGCTCCAAAGATGCATCCCCACTGCCTTGATCCGACATCACGACTCCGCTGCTTTGATCCTGACGTCCAGAAACCCCACCGGGACCTCCAGCAGACAAAGGCCTGAACCCCGAGAGAGATCCAGCCCGCTGGTCCTGAAATAGCAATGACAACTGGGTCGCAGTAGCACCTGATGATACTACCGAACCTTCAATGGCCTCAGCTCCAGCAACGGCAGAGTAGGCAGGCCGCCCCTGATTCGCCACACCGCGAAGGCCCCCCGAAACATCTGGTAACCCAACCACTATGGGGGATAAAATTTGCTGACCCGAACTGCCGACCGAGGCATCGGCCGCCGACATTCTGAACCCGTCAACGGAGGCAGGCCCCGGTGCAGCAACACTGACACTGTGGCCCCCCGACGAACCTAGGACCCCACCGCTAACCAGGAGGGGGAATTGTTGATCTGATAAGCCGGTCAACCCATCAGCCGCCGACGCACCTGCATCGCTGTCCAAAGCAGGCCGCAATGCAAACTAATCGCAACTGCGACCCCCCTGAAGACGCAGCTCTCAATGAACGCCCGTTGTGTAGCGGCTCCACCACCGACGCACCTGCCATGCTGCTTAAAGCAGATCGCACAGCAATGCGATCGCCACTGCGACCTCCCGAGGACGCAGCACTTCGACGACGCCTGGCGCGTAACGGCTCCACCACCGACGCACCTCCGATGCTGCCTGAAGCAGGTCGCACAGCAATGCGATCGCCACTGCGACCTCCCGAGGACACAGCACTTCCACGACGCCTGCCTTTTAACGGCTCTGCCACCGACGCACCCGCGATGCTGCCTGAAGCAGGTCGCACAGCAATGCGATCGCCACTGCGACCTCCCGAGGACGCAGTACTTCCACGACGCCTGGCGCGTAACGGCTCCGCTCCCTGGCTAGCACGCGACAGAGGAGAGGTTACCGCCGCAAGGCCTCGCCGGCTGAGCGGATTCCTCCCAGGCCTGGGCCTGCTTGCCCGAGCGCCGCGTGACACCCGGCCTGGAGGGGCCCGTGAGGGGCTCCTGCGCCGACGCGAGGCCTGAGGAGCCTGGTCAGGCGAAAGTCGCTCTGGAGGCCTCACCCGTCTTGGACGCCTCTCCCGCTGCGCTGCCCCAGATGATGGACCGGACGCTCCCTGGACAAGGATCGCAACCTGCGCTTCCAGCCATCCCGTCGGCTGCGACAAGGCCGCAGACCTGAGTTGCTCCAGCGCTGCATTCACTGACATGGTGAGCTGTACTACTGATGGGGCAAGACAGGAACTGACACCTTACTCCACCCCATCACTGCCTTATAAACCCCCCAGCACACCCTCTCATTTAAATGTTCCTCCCTCTTTGTAAACCCCTCCAAACCCCCGTCATGCCGGCCTCCGCCCACGCCTCTTTCTTAAGGGGAGGGAGGCTCTGCTCCGGCCATTACTTAGTCTCACTGCTCTTACAGTAAAGAATCTGTGTCTGTGATTATGACTAAACCTTCTTTCCTCCAGACGTAGAGGATGCCCCCTTGTCCCCTTCACAGGTCTTAGAGTAAAAAGATCATTAGAAAGGTCTTTGTACTGTCCCCGCATATATTTATACATTGTAATAAGATCACCCCTAAGCCTTCGTTTTTCCAAACTAAATAACCCAAGTGTAATAACCTGTCTTGGTATTGCAGACCCCCCAGTTCTCTAGTAACTTTGGTCGCTCTTCTCTGCACCCACTCCAGTTCAGCTACGTCTTTCTTATACACCGGAGACCAGAACAGTACACAGTATTCTAAGTGTGGTCGTACCAGTGACTTGTATAGAGGTAAAATTATGTTCTCCTCATGAGCAACTATGCTTCTTTTAATGCATCCCATTATTTTATTTGCCTTTGCAGCAGCTGCCTGACATTGGCCACTAAATGTGAGTTTGTCGTCCACTTATTCACCCAGGTCTTTTTCAGTGACAGTTTTGCCCAGTGTTTTACAATTAAGCACATAATTATATTACGTTGTTTGTTCTACCCAAGTGCTTGACCTTACATTTATCCCCATTAAAGCTCATTTGCCATTTACCAGCCCAAGCTTCTAGTTTACATAAATCCTCCTGTAATATAAAATTGTCCTCCTCTGTATTGATTACCCTGCAGAGTTTAGTGTCATCTACAAATAATGAAATACTACTCTGTATGCCCCCTACAAAGTCATTAATAAATATGTTAAAGAGAAGCAGCCCCAATACTGACCCCTGTGGTACCCCACTGCTAACCATGACCCAGTCCGAGTGTGCTCCATTAATAACCACACTTTGTTTCCTTTATCGTATGTGTAGGTTGTGGGAATGTGAGGAGGGTCCTGGAAAAGCAGTAATCAAAGGATGTCTCTGTGTTACACTTTGCAATAACGAGTTATGGTTGGAAGAAGATGTTACGATGGTCTGTGCTGAATGGAAAAGAAAAGGGAAAATGAATGACTATTATCATCGAGAACATCACTGGTGAGAACCTGTACAGTACACACATACTATATGGTTTACAGAACACTGATGTACTGGTGATATTGGTGATATTCCTATTATACGGTCACTGTATGGTGGTGATATTAGTCCTACCACAGTGGTTTTGATTAATGATTAGTGTTGAGCATTCCGATACTGCAAATATCGGGTATCGGCCGATATTTGCTGTATCAGAATTCCGATTCTGAGTTCCGATATTTTTGTCATATCGGATACCGGAATCTGAGTTTTCCGACAAAGTCTATGGGGAGTTCCTGTGTCACAGAACGAAGTACGTGACACAGGAACTTCCTGAAACTGTCACTGTCAGTGTCGGTCGGGTCTGTCAGGTGTCAGTACTCAGCAGAGTCAGCACTTACCTGGCAGAAGATCCCCTTCGCCGGTGGTCACATCCTCCTGGATGGCCGCCATTACCCTGTCCCTGGCGGTCACGTGCAGAATCTCGTGATAACTGCAGTGACTGCCGGGTACTGGGTAATCTCGGCCAGCTGTACTCTCGCAACAGCTGGCCATAAACCAGTCCGGATGACGTCACCGCCGGGGACGCAGCTCTGGTTAGCAGCTCTGCTCTATGTGGATGTAAGGCTCAGCCTGTCATCCAGATGTAGCAGAGCTGGACTCATCATGGGACATTCGTGATTTTGGACTGCGTCGGACAGGGAGTATTTGTGTTGGTTTGTTATTTTTGTTTTTATACAGGAGAACGATGGCGTCGCAGGATGAGCGTGTAATAAAAATAATGAAAAGTGTGTGGTGTTTTATTTCATTAAAATACTTTTTCTGGCTGTGTCTTTTTTTAAACATTTTCAAACTATGATTAATAATGGATCGGTGTCTTATTGACGCCTCTCCATTATTAACCGGGCTTATTGTCACCGATCAATCAAAGGTGACATTAACCCCTTATTACCCCGCTTGCCACCGCTACAGGGAAAGTGGGAAGAGCCGGGTAAAGTGCCACAATTGGCGCATCTTTGGATGCGCCATTTGTGGGGCTGCTGCAGCCTGGTATTTTTAGGCTGTTGAGGGCCAAAATCCATGGGCCTTGACAGTCTTTTAATACCAGGCCGCAGCAGTCTGCATTTTACTTGGATGGTTAACAAAAATAGGGGGCTCCCCACGCCATTTTTTTTTGAGGGGTTCCCCTATTTTTGTTACCCAGTCAAGCTAAGCAGACTACTATGGCCTGGTATTATCAGGCTTGCAAGGTCCATGGATATTGGATCCTTACCAGCCTGAAAAACCAGGCCTCAGCAGTCTGCTTCATCTGGCTGGTTAACAAAAATAGGGGGGACCCCACGCCATTTTTTTCGAGGGGATCCCCTATTTTTGTTAACCAGCCAAGATAAGCAGACTGCTGTGGCCTGGTATTATCAGGCTTGCAAGGTCCATGGATATTGGCTCCTTAACAGCCTGAAAAACCAGGCCTCAGTAGTCTGCTTTATCAGGCTGGTTAACAAAAATAGGGGGGACCCCACGCCATTTTTTTTTTCGAGGGGATCCCCTATTTTTGTTAATCAGTTCACTTCAGGTCAGCCGGCATTCCCTCTGATGCTGTGGCTGTCCCTGGCTGACCTGAAGTGAAAGTGGGAAGCAATCAATTATGCTAACCACTTCCTCTCCTGTCAGCCAGGAGAGGAGCTCATTCATTCCGGGGTTTACTGTGAGACTGTCAGCATTAGCTGCGGTCTCTGCAGTAAACATTAACCCTTTCAGAAGGATTACATCGGGGGACCTGACTGAACATCGTATAGGTAAGAATAATGTTGCTTTATTATTTTATTTTTATTACAGGTGAACAAGGGCTTCGCAAGGAATGGCAGTAAAATAAAATCTTGTCAAAAACTGTGTTTATTTCATTAAAATGATTTTTAATTAAAGTGTGTGTGTTTTATTTGTATTTCATACAATAGGATTAATAATTGACAGTTGTCTAATTGACAGCTCTCAATTATTAACCTGGCTTAAAGTCACCTTTCAATAGCAAGGTGGCTTTAACCCCTTATTAACCAATTCGCCACCGCTACAGGGCAATTGGAATAGACGGGCAAAGTGCCAGAAAGGGCAAATCTAATTATAGATTTGCCTTTTCTGGGGTTTCTGGGGGCAGATGTTAGTAGCCGGGGGGGGCCAAAAATAATGGTCCCTCTCTGGGCTTTTATTATCTGCCCCCACTCGCTGGCTTTGTCTGTCTGGTTGAGAAAATAGGGCGGGAGCCCACGCATTTTTTTTCAACAATTTTACACCTCATATATATATATACATGTCATTGAATTTGTGACACATATATACAGTGCCTACAAGTAGTATTCAACCCCCTGCAGATTTAGCTGGTTTGATAAGATGCAAATAAGTTAGAGCCTTAGAGATTTATTAAGAGAAGCATAAATCTTACAAAACAAAAAGTTCTGTTGCTCAGTTGAATTTTAATAAATTTTAAACATAAAAGTGTGGGTCAATTATTATACAACCCCTATGTTTAATATTTCGTGGAATAACCCTTGTTTGCAATTACAGCTAATAATCGTCTTTTATAAGACCTGATCAGGCCGGCACAGGTCTGTGGAGTTATCTTGGCCCACTCCTCCATGCAGATCTTCTCCAAGTTATCTAGGTTCTTTGGGTGTCTCATGTGGACTTTAATCTTGAGCTCCTTCCACAAGTTTTCAATTGGGTTAAGGTCAGGAGACTGACTAGGCCACTCCAACACCTTGACTTTTTCCCTCTTGAACCAGGCCTTGGTTTTCTTGGCTGTGTGCTTTGGGTCGTTGTCTTGTTGGAAGATGAAATTACGACCCATCTTAAGATCCTTGATGGAGGAGCGGAGGTTCTTGGCCAAAATCTCCAGGTAGGCCGTGCTATCCATCCTCCCATGGATGCGGACCAGATGGCCAGGCCCCTTGGCTGAGAAACAGCCCCACAGCATGATGCTGCTACCACCATGCTTGACTGTAGGGATGGTATTCTTGGGGTCGTATGCAGTGCCATCCAGTCTCCAAACGTCACATGTGTGGTTGGCACCAAAGATCTCGATCTTGGTCTCATCAGACCATAGAATCTTGAACCAGTCTGTCTCAGAGTCCTCCAAGTGATCATGAGCAAACTGTAGACGAGCCTTGACATGACGCTTTGAAAGTAAAGGTACCTTACGGGCTCGTCTGGAACGGAGACCATTGCGGTGGAGTACGTTACTTATGGTATTGACTGAAACCAATGTCCCCACTGCCATGAGATCTTCCCGGAGCTCCTTCCTTGTTGTCCTTGGGTTAGCCTTGACTCTTTGGACAAGCCTGGCCTCGGCACGGGAGGAAACTTTCAAAGGCTGTCCAGGCCGTGGAAGGCTAACAGTAGTTCCATAAGCCTTCCACTTACGGATGATGCTCCCAACAGTGGAGACAGGTAGGGCCAACTCCTTGGAAAGGGTTTTGTACCCCTTGCCAGCCTTGTGACCCTCCACGATCTTGTCTCTGATGGCCTTGGAATGCTCCTTTGTCTTTCTCATGTTGACCATGTATGAGTGCTGTTCACAAGTTTGGGGAGGGTCTTAAATAGTCAGAAAAGGCTGGCAAAAGAGATCATTAATCCACACATGTGAATCTCATTATTCTTGGTGCCTGAACTACTTCTTAATACTTTAGGGGGACCAAACAGAATTCTTGTGGTTTGAGGGGTTGAATAATAAATGACACTCTGAATTAACTTTTAACGTTTTAAAAAAAAAAAAAAAAAAAAAAAAATTAAAACAAAAATTTTTGCTGCAGTGCATTTCCCACTTCCAGGCTGATCTACAGTACAAATGTCACAATGCCAAGTTAATTCCGCATGTGTCAACCAGCTAAATCTGCAGGGGGTTGAATACTACTTGTAGGCACTGTATACAGCACAGACCAAAAGTTTGGACACACCTTTTCATTCAAAGTTTTTTCTGTATTTTCATGGCTATGAAAATTGCAGAATCACACTGAAGGCATCAAAACTATGAACTAACACATGTGGAATTATACATTACACTTTACAAAAAAGTGTGAAACAACTGAAAATATGTCTTGTATTCTAGGTTCTTCAAAATAGCCACCTTTTGCTTTGATTACTGCTTTGCACGCAGAAAAGGTGAATGGATGGATTCTACAAGCCTGGTTCCCACCGTGAAGCATGGAGGAGGTGGTGTGATGGTGTGGGGGTGCTTTGCTGGTGACACTGTTGGGGATTTATTCAAAATTGAAGGCATAGTGAACCAGAATTGGCAGCAGCATGCTATTCCATCCGGTTTGCGTTTCGTTAGACCATCATTTATTTTTCAACAGGACAATGACCCCAAACACACCTCCAGGCTGTGTAAGGGCTATTTGACCAAGAAGGAGAGTATTGGGGTGCTACGCCAGATGACCTGGCCTCCACAGTCACCAGACCTGAACCCAATCGAGATGGTTTGGGTGAGCTGGACCGCTCACTGCTTCATTACGTGCCTTACTGCAGGGGTTATCTACGTAATTCAGTGCCCTTGCAATAAATTATACGTTGGGCGTACTAAACGTAGGCTTCTGGATCGCATGAGGGAACATTTTAATAATATCAAAAAAGGTTTTATAGGCCACCCACTCTCCAAGCATTTCTCTGAATATCACAACAAATCTGTACGGGGGATTCACTTTTGTGGTATACAGGTAATTCAGAAAAATAAGAGGGGTGGGGATTACATCAAAAAAATGTCTAGGATGGAATCTCACTGGATTTTTACCCTGGATAGTTTGGCCCCCACAGGGTTAAACCAGGAGATTGAACTATATGTGTTTTCTTAAAAAATTTTTTAACGTTAACCAATGTCTATTGCCAGTGGCGCATTTTATAATACCCTTTTTAATATACTCTCATAGTTCATCCCTACCATATAACAGTGGGTCGAGTGTTAGATGCACACGCATAAGCGTATAGAAAATTATTCAAACACTCATCTTGAGAGTTGTGTTATTACTAGGATTTTAATAATACTATTTTATTTTATTTTATTTTATTCATTTAGTGGGTGTCATAATTAAACTGTTTAATAGATACATTTACATTTATGTAGGGTACAAACACACATTTTAATTAAATAAAAATAAAAGGTTTATGTTTTAGTAATTTAACAGTTAGCACCATTTGTACCCCAAATATTATCTGGTTTCTATGGGGTTAACACCTCAACACTATCCACACATGTTCTACTATCAGCACCTCTTTCTAATTCTCTTTTATAAGGAGGAGGGGCGAGGGGCTTCTATATGTATAAAAGGCTGGTCCAACAATGGGTCTTAATCCCTGATGAAGAAGGTCCGTGTACCTTTGAAACGCGTCGGATGTTTTTGACCCTTCCCGCCTCCTATACTCAGGTGACATCACCATTTTTTGTCCCGCCTCCTGTCCCGTCCGCTTCGGACCAGCGGCGCCTCGTGGCCTGAGGACGCCACGCAGCATCCGGACTGTGAACGCTTCCACACAGCAAGTCTGCTCCAACTACAGGGAGGACGCTCCCTGCTTCAGCACCGTTGTGTGCCTCATCTGTGTGCGCGGTCCAGGAACTAGCTGCACGAAGCCAGGACTTCCTCCTTTTCTGATCCATTCCCCTGCAATTATGCAAGTAAGCACACTGCATTGATATTCATATATATTTGACTCTACAGCATTGTTACATTCATATCCCACCGAGAAATTCTGATCTTGTGCGGGGATTTCTTCCTATATAGACCATTTTGGAGGCGCAGGTAGTTGTTGTATATTATCTTTTGATTTACTTGTACCATCCTTTGGGCATTTTAAGTCAGTTATTGCGCAGTGGCTGGCTCAACTCCAGCAGCCTCCATATAGAGTGAACATATATTTTGTTTTCACTTGTTGAGCCCCCAATTATTTCAGGTAGCGCCAGTGTAATCTATCTTTTATAATTCTACATGTGTTAATTCATAGTTTTGATGCCTTCAGTGTGAATTTACAATTTTCATAGTCATGAAAATACAGAAGAATCTTTGAATGAGAAGGTGTGTCCAAACTTTTGTTCTGTACTGTATATATATATATATATATATATCACAATGACATGTATATATATATATATATATATATATATATATATATCTAATATATAAAGCTGAATGTATGTATGTGTGTATGTATGTGGGTATGTTTGTCCGGGATTGGAATCCGCACCGTCGCACTTACGGGCATGAAATTTTGCACGCCCGCACGTCTCGACCCGAAAGAGTCCTAGGCTATGTTTTGAATCGAAATTTTAACCCCACGCGTTCCAAATCGCCAAACAATTTTGGCCCTATCTACATAATGGGGAGAAAGCTGAATGCTTGTGTGTATGTCCGGCATAGGAATCTGCATTTACGGGCATGAAATTTTGCACACCCGCACGTCTCGACCCTGGGAGCGTCATAGGCTAGGTTTTCAGTCGAAATTTTAACCCCGCGCATTCCAAATCGGCAAATAATTTTGGCCCGGGATAGGAATCTGCACTGTTGTACTTACGGGCATGAAATTTTGCATGCCCGCACATCTCAACCCCAGGAGCATCATAGGCTATGTGTTGAATGGAAATTTTAACCCCCGCACGTTCCAAATCGCCAAACAATTTTGGCCCTATCTACATAATGGGGAGAAAGCTGAATGCTTGTGTGTATGTCCGGCATAGGAATCTGCATTTACGGGCATGAAATTTTGCACACCCACACGTCTCGACCCCGGGAGCGTCATAGGCTAGGTTTTGAGTCGAAATTTTAACCCCGCGGATTCCAAATCGGCAAATAATTTTGGCCCGGGATAGGAATCTGCACCGTTGTACTTACGGGCATGAAATTTTGCATGCCCGCACATCTCAACCCCAGGAGCATCATAGGCTATGTGTTGAATGGAAATTTTAACCCCTGCACGTTCCAAATCGCCAAACAATTTTGGCCCTATCTACATAATGGGGAGAAAGCTGAATGCTTGTGTGTATGTCCGGCATAGGAATCTGCATTTACGAGCATGAAATTTTGCACACCCGCACGTCTCGACCCCGGGAGCGTCATAGGCTAGGTTTTGAGTCGAAATTTTAACCCCGCGCATTCCAAATCGGCAAATAATTTTGGCCCGGGATAGGAATCTGCACCGTTGTACTTACGGGCATGAAATTTTGCATGCCCGCACATCTCAACCCCAGGAGCATCATAGGCTATGTGTTGAATGGAAATTTTAACCCCCGCACGTTCCAAATCGCCAGACAATTTTGGCCCTATCTACATAATGGGGAGAAAGCTGAATGCTTGTGTGTATGTCCGGCATAGGAATCTGCATTTACGGGCATGAAATTTTGCACACCCGCACGTCTCGACCCCGGGAGCGTCATAGGCTAGGTTTTGAGTCAAAATTTTAACCCCGCGCATTCCAAATCGGCAAATAATTTTGGCCCGGGATAGGAATCTGCACCGTTGTACTTACGGGCATGAAATTTTGCATGCCCGCACATCTCAACCCCAGGAGCATCATAGGCTATGTGTTGAATGGAAATTTTAACCCCCGCACGTTTTGGTGTGTGATTTTTATGTGCAGAATAAATTTTTGTTAACATAGTCTATTTTGTTACAGCTAACAGAAGTTATTAATTAACCCGGGCGAAGCCGGGTACTACAGCTAGTATATATATATATATATGTATTCTATGTGTGTATATCTAGTGTTTACAAGGAAAGAAAGAGGTTTTTTAGTTCCGATATTTCTGTCCCATTGACTTGCATTGTGTTTCCGGTATCGGATCAGCGATACCCAATACTTTTTGAGTATCGGGCCGATCCAATCCGATCCGATATTTTAGGATATCGGGCAGTATCGCTCAACACTATTAATGATCTGTATCACAGTATTACTTTTTCTGTGTATGCTGGTGATACTTGGTTATGGTCCGTGGTACTTGTTATATTGTAATATTATTATTGTGGTATTATTATTAAGTCTTGTATAGCATTATTACTGGAAATACATGTCTCTTAGTAAATCTTGTTTTCTTGCAAGCAGGGTAATATAAGTAATAAACCCCCCAATCTGGGGAAAGGGATGGAGCCAGCTTGGGCCTGTATGCTTTCAGAGATGAATTTTAGTTCTAATCCATCCCTGCTGGAGACACATTGTAAAAGCTTGTGAAAAGTCCTTGCAGACAAAAAATGGGCAGACAATGGTCCTCAATATTAACCTTACTCTAGGTGGAAGGAGCTACAGCACAGGGCCTGACATATCACTGGTGCAACCTATGAGGCTGCACAAGGGCCCAAGAGGTAAAGGTGCCTATTTCTAACTCCAAAGCAGGTGCAAATTTGCATTTTTAGAAACTATTGGGCTGCAAAGGGCCCATATATTGTTCTTGCACAGGGGCCCTTTTCTTTCTGTGTCCACCAGTGCTACAGCCTCGTGGAGTACTCTAGGAGAAAAAAATCTAACACTTTCCTAGAATCCAGTAATGTTTCTTTGCTGTTTTGCTAGGTCCAAATTTGTTACAAAATAGGCAGTTCTTGAAGCCCACTCAGCTCAGAGAACTTGCTCCTGCAGTGTGTCCTGCTGTCTCCATAATCATAGTCATCATCATCGTCATAATCCTCCACACATTATTTACATTATTACTATGGGGGTCTGGCTATTATAAACAGATGTGTATAATCATGGGTCTGTAATTTGTAGGGGTGTATAAAAGGGGCCTGCTCTGTCATCTGAAAGTTTTAGTGAGTCTAACCTAATTTTTAGAGGTCTGTACATACTAAAGGGAATCACCTATAATTTTTGAGGGATCTGATTACAAAACCAAATGTATTTATACTTAATTGAAGATATTTAAAAGTGTGCGGATAATAATGCAGCTTTTCGGAACTCCATATTTTCTTTAAATGGGATATAATTCTCACAGAACTTTCTAACAATCATTAGCACTTGATGTAATTAAAATTTAAAAATCAGCTAGCCAATTAATGTACATAACACCATCTTCTTACCCTTCTCTCCCCCTCCCCGCCCTTGTACTTGGAGCTCGTACTTTGTGGAAAATCAAGAAACCCCCACTAGGCAGGTATTACAGATTACAGTAATCATCCAGCCTGTGGGTGCGGGTTTCACTAGTGACACTTTCCTTGATACAGTGCTCTTAGATGCACACACGCAACACATCCTGTCACTGCTCTCCTGGGAGTGTCAATTATATAGAACCTGTTGGTCCACAACTACTTAGCTCTCAGCCCAAGTTACTTTTCGGGAACTTCTGCAGCTTCAGACACTCAGGAAGGGCTGGAATAATTGGCTCGCTCTCAGAATAAGGTAGCACTTCACAAACATACACTGCTCAGCACTGGTACTGACACTTCATCTCTGACCTGCTGAAGGTAAGGACTTCATACTTGTCCTTCAACGCTTTAGCCTGATGGCACATATGCTAAAATAATTACATAGTAAGTCGATCATGTATAGACTTTTTTGTACTTTTTTTTTTTTTTAGTTTAGTCATCTCATCATCTATTTAGGGTTTTACCTTATGACATCCTTGTATCTAAAAAGTCAGTTTTAAATATTCTTGCATCTTAATAATACATATTCATTAGTGTAAATGTACCATCACAACTTTACTCCACTCAATCTGGACTTAATATTCACTTCAGCTGATACAGTGTTTAAACAATAGTTATTGTTGGAAATACATACTGGATATTTAGGAATTTGGTTTGGTTTGACCTTGCCCATTCTTTACTTTGGGTCCATCTCAGATCTTTTATATGTGATTTTCTAGCTGCCGTCAAAAGGTTACAAAATTTGCAGCCTGTTGTTTTTTTAATGCTCTGTACATACAGTATATTAGCTGGATTAAAGTGTGAATGGACTGTTCTGTTTACTGATGTGGTTCTCAAGATTATGAATAATCAAGCAGATGGTATTAATTGTCCTATAACTTTCATATTAATACGTTTTGAGGTGCAGGCTATAAGTATGTTTACAGGCATTGGTTTGGGACCCTTGGTGACCTTGTATTTCAGACAAGTAGCAGGAACGTCTTTTAGGAACAAGTACTTTGAACAGCTCTGACGTTCAAGTAAACCAAACTAAAAAAAAAATAGGACCCAAGATATATGCATGTACTATATATATACAGTTGCAATCAAAATTATTCAACACCCATTGCAAATTAAGTTTGTTATAATAATTTAAATACTTGACTTTGCTTTTTGTATCCTTTTTCTTGTTTGTGCAAGAACAATGATCTCTTTTTTAAACTTTTTGGACCACTGTCTTGCAACTGTACATTTTCTTACAAGTACATTTTATGGACTAAAGTATAGAAAAATACTACTTACTCTCTAAATTCAGGTTTTTCTCTCAGTCCCATTGCAATAGATGTATAAAATAAACCACCTAGCCATAGAAATGGATAAATAAAATCATAGAAGTTGATTATAGTCTGAGCAATTACATTAAACATGCAATATCCACCAACAGGTTTATACCTGTAATTATAAACAGCAACTCTAAAAAAGTTACATAAATTACCCAAAATGATCAAAGCACCAATGGTAGGATAAAAAGTGTATACAATAGCCAGTCTACAGCAGACAATAGAAATGTTTATCCTTAAATATCTGCTCCAGTTGGAATGACATGAGACTGGAAGAGCATTTCAGCGCAAGCTTTCATCAAGCAATGAAACATCATGAGTCGGTGTTAAACGAACATCCAGTTATTGGCGCAAACCTTCATCACTCTCTGAAATGACCATCACCATTGCAGCAGAAGTAAACATTTATGGTTAAGCATTTCTATTGCACCATATGACTAACTAATGTGTACACTTCTAATGCTAACATCAGTGATTTGATAATTTTGCACATACTTTTACAGAGCTGCTATTAATATTTACATTTGTAATATATAAGCCTAATGATTTCCCATTTAATTGCTCAGACTGTAATGCACTTCTACAATTTTGTTTAGCCATTTTTATGCCAATTCAGTTGTTATGATCCATCATCACATTTGAAACCATACAGGAACCACAGTACTGATTAGACATAGTATCATAAATAAACATTTACATCCAGGTACCTTACAAGCAATTTCTTCTCTGATTAGAGTCATTCTCATTCCTTTTTTACTCCATCTGGTCAAGACATCAAAATGGCTTTTCACATCCACAGTTTGCCTTTGCAGACTTTTCTCCAGCCTTGTGTAGCAAATCCTGACTCAATGATCTTTAAAATAGTGGTATTATAAAGCCCACTGAAAAAAAATATCTGCCCATGCTGTGCCCCTGAAAAAATTATTGCCCCTCACTGGCTTCCCTATAGCTAAACATTACCCTACACTGTCCCTCTTATTGAACATTTATATAAAATATTGCCTCCTCACCATTCCACCTCATGAACTACAATCACCACAACATCCCCATTTATGAACTGAAACCACCAAACCATCCCTCATATGAACTAAAATCACCACACTGTCCTCTCTTCTTATGAAGCATATCCATGTTCTGCAACTCCCACTTTGTCCCCTAATGAACTCCACCCGCCTCACTGTCCATCGTAATAAGGTATATCTGCCATGCTATCAGCTCTTATGAACTGTAACCACTAACACCATTCATCTATATGAACTATAACTGGCACAAAATCCATCGATATGAACCCTAACCTATACACTGTAGCTACTTATGAACTATGACTGCCACACTATCTGGCTTATGAACTATGATACTACGTCATCTTTATGAACTATAAACACCACATCTTATTAATTATGATGCCACACCATTCACCCTTATGAACTACAAATGCCTCACCAACTTTGATGAACTATGGCCTAAACACTGTCTTACCTCCACATTGTTCTTTCCTTATTAAATATGGCCATCACTTGATGCTGTCCTCCACTTCTCCACTGTTTCTTCTCATGCAGTCCTTTTCTCCAAACTGTTTGCCCTCACTGGCCTCTTTCAATGCTGTCCCTATCTTCAGATTGTCCCCGATTCTGAATTCTTTCCAAACTTTACCCCTATTACATGATGCTCCCGCCATATTGTGCCTTTTCTTTATATTGTGCCATCACACTCACCCCACATGGCCCCTTTCTATACTGTACTGCCTTTTCACATCTTCACACTATGCCCTCAAACTGTCCTGTTATGAATGTGCTAGAGATGGTTTCTGAGCAGAGGCTCCCTCTGGTGATTACAGACAGTACTGAACCTTTCAGCGAGGAATGGCAATCTGGGTTCACTGACTGGTCTGATATAAGGGAGGTTCCCTCCCATGATGGTTGCCGGTGATCAATTGTTCTTGTCTCAATTGTGGTTCCTGGTTCATTTGGAAGTTTGCTGAGTCTTGCCTGCATCTTCTGCTATCAGATAAGATATTTTCTGCTTTTATTTTTGTGCTTGCTTTTTGCATTTGTTCCCTGCACTTCTGTGGAGGTCAGCCATGTCCCCTCCAGGGGGCTTGTGCTCCTCTCAGTTTATCTGAAGCCACTGTTATTTGTTCATTTTCTTTTTCCTGTTTTTTCAGTGGCTGCAGCTTGGTTTTGTTCACACTGAGATCTGATTTAGTGGGTGGCGAGATCGTGTGATCTCAGTATTTTTGTAATCAGAATTGTTGGATTTTTGTAGAGTTTTCTGGGTTGCAGAAAGTAATCTCTCCTGTCCTCTCCTATTAAGTCAGCTTGTGGCCTCAGCGTTTGCTCATTCTATTTTCTGTCTGTGTTCGTGCTTTCTTCTTGTCTAACCGCCATTACATGTTTGGGGGCTTCCTATTTTCTTTGGGGATCTGCTCCGGGGCAGATAACTTTCATCTTTCTGCCTTTAGGTGTAGTTATCTCTCAGGCTGTGACGAGGCGTCTAGGATCAACGTAGGAATGCTCCACGGCTACCTCTAGTTGTGTGGTTAGTTTAGGAATCTGCAACCCATTAGTTACCAACATCTCAGGTGTTCGGCTGCCCGGCTGTTGTTCCTGTCCTCCTCAGCTACCTAACATAACATTATCACCGGCCAAACTGAAAATTATATGGTACTCACAGAAGGGAAAAATAGTGTGGAAAGAAAAAAGTTGTCAGAGTTGTCAGAGATTTTTTTTTTTCTGTTTGTTGCATTTTTTCCCTCTTTTTCTCTGGGTGCTGAGGAGGATTTTTTTTTCTTTCTCAATGGAGTTTGCACAGTTGTCTGGCCGTGTGGATCAGCTTGCCACTGAGGTTGGAGTATTGCTACCTATCTTGCTAGGTTGCCGGTTGTGGAACCTAGGATTCCCATGCCAGATTTGTTTTTGGGGGATCGGGCTAAATTTCTGAATTTCCTATTTTCTTTGGGGATCTGCTCCGGGGCAGATAGCTTTCATCTTTCTGCCTTTAGGTGTAGTTATCTCTCAGGCTGTGACGAGGCGTCTAGGATCAACGTAGGAACGCTCCACGGCTACCTCTAGTTGTGTGGTTAGTTTAGGAATCTGCAACCCATTAGTTACCAACATCTCAGGTGTTCGGCTGCCCG
The DNA here is from genome assembly GCA_033576555.1 of Oophaga sylvatica. NCBI lineage: Eukaryota > Metazoa > Chordata > Amphibia > Anura > Dendrobatidae > Oophaga > Oophaga sylvatica. Next base: position 223,230,396 of record JARQOD010000003.1, on the reverse strand, counting down.
GCTGTTGTTCCTGTCCTCCTCAGCTACCTAACATAACACTTTCCCCCCATGTTGCCTCCTTTCCATACTGTGCAACCTCTTCATACTGTGCCATCACAGTGTTTTTCTCTCTCCATACTATGCCCTCATATTGTTCCCCTCGTTTTAGTCCTCTCTATTTTGTATCTTCACACTATCTCTCTCTGTATATCTACCCCAATCTACAGTAAGATATAAATACAAGTGAATGACACAAATACAATTTAATGCAGGAAGCAGGAAACCAAATTGTCACCCTGTGTTCTACAATTTGCCATTTAAGCAACAGGTTTGAGGAAACATGGGAGAGCTTGCCAAATCGAATCCACAGCTTCAGCATACCAAGATATTTTGAACAATTGTAAGTTTTCAATTTTGTTGGGACAGATTGGGGAAGGCCCTTTTCTGTTCCTGCATAATTGTGATCCAGTGGACAAAGCAAATTCCCTTAAAGTCGGTTTCACACGTCAGTGTGTCCGGTACGTGTGGTGACAGTTTTCACATTTACCGGAGACACTGACACACGTAGACCCATTCAAATGAATGGGTCTGTGCACATATCTGTGTCTTCTCACGGACCGTGTGTCCATGTGCTCCACATGTCGACATGTCCATTTTTGTGCATCTGCACCGATCACACGGACCCATACAAGTCAATGGGTCCATGTAAACACGTACTGCACACGGATAGCGTCCGTGTGCCGTCCGTGTGATATCTGTGTGCGTTTTTAAATTCATAGGGTTAAAATTGAAACAAATTGTTTCAGTACACGGACATGAACACACGTACAGCACATGGATGCCACACGGATGTGAAAAATGGACACACTGACACGGATATCTCCGGTACCGGTTTTTCCGGTGCCGGAAATATCAGGACGTGTGAAACCGGCCTAAGGTATGGTTGGATGATGTTAGTTTCAAAGAACTTGAATGGCCATCACAGAGATCTGACCTCAAACCCATCAAACACCTTTAGGATCAACTAGAACTGAGATTTTGAGCCAAGCCCCTAGTCCAACATTAGTATCTGACCTCACAAATACTTGAGATGTATTTTTTTAGGCTTGAGAGAGGCCAATTATGGCTGAAACATTGCTTATTTGTTTTCCAATTTTACCTAATATGGAATAAAGTTCAAGTGTTTTTTATTAAGAACCTGCTGTTTTGACGCCTTGGCTTCTCTGAATTTTCTACGTTGTTTATGGACTTGGTGGGAGACCCTGCCGAGCTAAGAACAAGTTTGGTCAATGGTGCATATGAATCTACTATTAACCTCACAAATGCTCTTCTGGATGAATGGGCAAAAATTCTTGCCAATGCCCTCCAAAATTTTATAGAAAGCCTGGGATATAATAACTCTAGTAGGTGTAAGGTATTGGTGTAATAATAGTGTTTGTGGAATAATTTATATAGAAACAATACATATAACCTCCACACTTAATCAGTAGGATGGTCAAAGAAAATGAAAGGAAGGAGCCTTATGGATCCAGAGAAAGGTGTATTGCTTGGATTTGGTAATGATCAATGGTAGATCATTTTGGTAGTGTTCACTTAGCATTTCACTGAGAATTACAATATGATATAATTATTGACTTAGGTTTTACTTAGTAAGAATATAAATCTTCCAGTACCACTGATTTAGATAGAATAATTACTGTCTTGTACCATCCGTTTTCTTTGTCAACAAGTTTGTAAAAATTAGTGGAGGGGAACGTATTAGATCATTAAAGGTGGAATTTAAGTACATCTTCCCCACCACTGATCTGGCTGCACTATAAGTAGAAGGATTTTTTGTTGCTCACCTACCATAGCAATTTGAATAGTATTTAATATCATATTTAAATACAACACTTTACATGGAGCCTGTAGAGCTATCGGGGGGGAACTTTATGTCTGAAAAATATTGATGATAGCAAAGAACGCTTTACTAGGGCAGGTCATTTGTTTGAAACTGAATTATTAAAAACTCAGGAGTCTCAAGATTTAAAAACTTTCTACATCAAACATGTTTGTCTGAGTGCTATTATCAAAAAAATTACAGACTGTCTGTTAACCCCAATACTGTCTCAATTTTCATACTTATTCAAAAGTACACAAGAATTTCTCACTTTCAGGCCTATCTCACTTTCAGGCCCAATGCTCTCTGAGTCCCTCCTCCCTCTTACAGACATATCTTCACTTCATGACACAGATTCTGCTGCCACCTTTTATAACACTACAATAACAGCAGCACTTGATTCGGCCGCCCCACTCACACATAGCAAAACTTGTATAATCAACAGGCAGCCCTGGCTGACCAGCCTCACCAAAGAACTGAGACGGGCTTCCAGGGTTGCTGAGCGGAGATGGAAGAAATCCCGCTCTGCCGAGCACCTAACCGCATACAAGCAGTCCCTCACCAGCTTCAAGTCCACGCTCACTGCTGCAAAGCAAACTTCTCAGCTCTCATATCCTCCCTGTCTCACAACCCTAAACAGCTCTTCAACACTTTCAATTCTCTACTCTGTCCCCAGCACCTCCTCCTTCTCCTCTAATTTCTGCTGAAGACTTTGCCTCTTTCTTTAAGCAGAAGATCGATACGATCAGAGAAAGCTTTGGCCCACAGCCCCCATTGCCCCTCTTAGCTGCTCAACCCTCTTCCTCCAAAACCAACTTCTCCACCTTGACAGAAGATCAGCTTTCCACCCTCCTATCAAGATCACACCTCACCACTTGCATGCTTGACCCGCTCCCATCCCACCTCATCCCTAGCCTCGCCACAGTCTTCACCCCTACTCTAACACACCTCTTCAACCTCTCACTTACAAATGGTGTCTTCCCCTCATCCTTCAAACATGCCTCGATCACACCCATTCTCAAAAAGACCTCCCTTGACCCATCCTCTGTGTCTAGCTATCGCCCGATATCTCTTCTCCCTTATCCCTCAAAACTACTGGAACAGCATGTCCATCTTGAACTGTCTTCCCACCTCTCCACCTGCTCCCTCTTTGACCGCTTACAATCAGGCTTCCGACTGCATCACTCAACTGAAACTGCCCTAACTAAAGTCACCAACGACCTACTAACCACCAAGAGCAAGCGACACTACTCTGTCCTCCTTCTCCTGGACCTGTCTTCTGCCTTCAACACTGTGGACCATTCCCTCCTGCTACAGATTCTCTCATCTCTTGGCATCACAGGTTTGGCCCTATCCTGGATCTCATCATATCTAACAAACCGAACATTCAGCGTCTCCCTCTCCCACACCACCTCCTCACCTCGCCCCCTGTCTGTCGGTGTTCCTCAAGGCTCAGTTCTAGGACCCCTACTCTTCTCCATCTACACCCTTGGCCTGGTACAGCTCATAGAATCCCATGGTTTGCAGTATCATCTCTACGCCGACAACACGCAGATCTATCTATCTAGACCTGACCTCACCTCCTTACTGATCAAAATCCCACAATGTCTGTCTGCTATTTCTGCTTTCTTCTCTGCTCGCTTTCTAAAACTGAACATGGACAAAACAGAATTCATCATCTTTCCCCCATCTCACTCTACCCCCCCACCGACCTGTCCATCAACGTCAATGGCTGCTCACTTTCCCCAGTCCCGCATGCTCGGTGCCTCGGAGTGATCCTCGACTCTGTCCTCTCTTTCAAGCCACATGTCCAAACCCTTGCCTCCTCCTGCCGTCTCAAACTCAAAAATATTTCCCGGATCCGTGCATTCCTTGACCATGAAACTACAAAAACACTAGTGCATGCCCTCATCATCTCCCGCCTCGACTACTGCAACCTCCTACTCTCTGGCCTTCCCTCTAGCACTCTGGCACCACTCCAATCCATCCTGCACTCTGCTGCCCGACTAATACACCTGTCTCCCCGTTATTCCCCAGCCTCTCCTCTCTGCCAAGCCCTTCATTGGCTTCCTATCGTCCAGAGGCTTCAGTTCAAAACCCTAACCATGACCTACAAAGCCATCCACAATCTGTCTCCTCCATACATCTGTGACATGGTCTCCCGGTACATACCCACACGCAACCTTCGATCCTCTCAAGATCTCCTCTACTCCCCTCTTATCTCTTCTTCCCACAACCGCATACAAAGCTTCTCCCGTGCCTCTCCCATACTCTGGAACTCTCTACCCCAACACATCAGACTCGTGCCTACCATGAAAACCTTCAAAAAGAACTTGAAGACCCACCTCTTCTGACAAGCCTACAACCTGCAGTGATCATCAGTCTACTGAACCACCGCACGACCTGCTCTACCCTCTCCTAGTGTATCCTCACTGATCCCTGTAGACTGTGAGCCCTTGCAGGCAGGGTCTTCTCTCCTTCTGTACTTGTGTGTGCCTTGTATTGCTCATGTTTACTGTACTTGTCTATATTTGCCCCTCTTCACATGTAAAGCGCCATGGAATAAATGGTGCTATAAAAATGTATAATAATAATAATAATTATTGTGGGGATAGGGTGAGTCAATGAATGTGTGGTTGCTTAGCTGGATCATTGTCTACAATTTTTGGTCCTCCAAACACCCAGCTACTAATGGGATACTAAAAATGTTTTTTATGTCATGGATAAACTCCATTGGTATGAGGATTATGAGTTTGCCTCATAGGATTTTGCCAATTTATTCATCTATACCCCAGGTTTTAGGCATCGAGCTTTTGAAATATTACTTAGATACTTAGAGTACTTAGAGTAATGAACTTAAGAGCTTCATTATAATGTTTACATCCTATAAAATTATATTTCATTTAACAGGGAGTATTATTTGCAAACGAAGGGTGCCTAAATAGGGGCAAAATAGCACCCTCATTTGAAAATATGCTTAAGGCTGCTTGGGAGGAATGTTTTTTGTTTAGTGCTGGTTCTCCAATTATTGGTCATATCAAATGGTATGTAAGATTTATTAACAACTGCCTTTTAATTTGGCATGGTACTAAGGATGCCTTTTCAGATTTTGTCACATATACTGTATATGATATGAATTTAAGATTCAATTCAGTATTTCTGTATTTGACAGACACAGGACTTCTTTCCTGGACATTGAATTGTCATGCCAATTGTCAATTGCGGTATCTCAATACGGGAAAAGAGGTGGCTGGAAATTCTCTTAGCTACATAATGTCATTCAAAGCATGTGAGATAAAGTATCTCTTATTGTGATTGAGTAAGTTTAAGAGTCCGTGAAGGCACAAATTATAGCACTTTTGAAGTAAACTCGGAAATACTTAGGAATGTCTAAGAGCATTATTTGATGAGGCTGAAATTTAATACAGAGTGATCTCATTAAAGCATAAAGTCCTGATAGATGTTGAAGTAAATCCAAACAGGATGTGACATTTGTGAATCCATAAATCAGACAGCTTCCTGAAGTGAAGTGTATTATGACTAAATCTTAGCCCATTTTGTAACAGTACGCGTAGTTAAGAGAAAGTCCAGGTATTTAAATAGTATCTAGGCAATCACCAACTTTAGGCTGAACAGACAATCTTGGTTGTCATGTACTGGCTTCTATAAATGTGACTACCAAAAGTGTACAAATAGGGAAGAACTTAGTTCATTTTTCCAATAGTTGGGTGGTTCATGATATAAATTGCCACTTGTACAATGTGTTATCTAAAATATGTGAGTTGCACATTAAATGCCTTAAAGGTAGGTAAAAATGAGAGTTATGCGAGTAACCCTAATACTATTCTCTTGCCATTTCAAGCAGCAACACAATGGGGATAATTTTAATTTGATGTTCAGGGGTATAGTAAAAGTTTACCGCCCTGGACATGTGTATGGCAGTATGTGTTAGGGTTCGAGTTCCCGCTGCTGCACAAGGGGAGTCTCAAACCAGTCCCGCTGCGGTCCCCCATCCATCTCCGGCCGCAGTGGAGGCTGCTCAGCAAAGACATCGGTCCCAGCGTCTCGCCCGGTCTAATGCTGTGCAGAGACTTGCTGCTGCCTCTTCAGGTTCTGATGTTATAGCCAGTACTGGTCAGCGGCGAGCAGACGTCTTTAGGTCTAAGTCCTTTGTTGCTTCTGTGTAGCCCAGCTGTGACTGGAGCCACATGTTACCCTGGAAGATGCACGAAAGGTAAACCCACAACAACCCATAAGCACACAACACGCCACATTTTCCTGGTGCCACCAGAGGGAGCCCTTGGAGACGACAGCAGGGAGATGAAGGCACTCTAGCTGAGAGTTAGCTAGTCGTTGGTTTTACCTCAGAGTGTCAGTTTTACCTCAGCAGGGGAGATTAGAGCAGACTGTGAGAGATTCTAGTCAGAACGGCAGTTACCTCAGACGGGCTGAGAGGGAAAGACTAGCCAGAAAGAAAAAGCCTGAAGACTTCAGCAAACACTCAGTTTAGGAGTGGAGTCCAGTAGTAGTGGGAAAGATTACCACTTAGCCTGGTCAAAATTGAGTTTACTGAGAGACCTTCAGTGAGCGTTTTAGTGAGTAAGCGTGCCGACGCTTGGAGAGCGGTGAAGATAAAGAAAGCTGACATCTGCTGCTAGCTTGTGCTTATGATAGTGGTGAGAGTAGGACGAAAGGCAGGTAGAAGAAAGAAGAGAGAGAGTGACAGAGATTAACCAGCATTGATAGCTTACCTCCACTCTGCACCACCGGACACCGGGTCCGCGCTTGCCAGCATCTGCACGACTGGTAGGAGACACCGGAGACCCTGCTGGACTACAGGTCGCAGGGGCCCAACAGTGCTGATACGTAACCAGGGTCAGGAAGAACAGGAGTCTGGCCTGATCAGCCATATAAAGACTTAGTTCTGTCCACAAGAAGGCCTCACTACAAGGTCAGCCGGGCGTAGCTGAGAAGACGGAATTAGGCTTTGTTTTATGCAAGTCAGAAACTCACACACTTAAAGGAGTAAGGAGGCCCTACACCTACTCAGTGGGATTACTGGACGTGCATCCTCCACCCAGACAGCTTCCCGGGTCGTGCCTACAACTTCACCATCAGTAAAGGTACAGAAAGAGACTTTCTTGTGTGTGTCTGCCTTATTGCTCCTGCACCCCTATATTACACCACCATATACCCTGAATGATCAGTCTCGCCTGTGGGAGACTTAACACCTTGCTGCCCAGTAACAACCCCTCAGAGGATCTACCCTGCAGCGCTGGTCATCCTGACCAGGAACCACAGGTGGCGTCACGAACATTTCTACAAACTTATAATCCCCTGTAAATATCCCCTTTTTAGTGAGCGCCCAGGGCAACGGACCGAGCTGTGCTACCCGTGACATCCCCAGTGAAGTGAACGGGCTCGGTGAAGAGTACCCCGCAGGCCCTGGCTACGTGCGACTCACTTCGTCTGAGCATGCCCAGGGTGAGATCTCCCATTGGAGATCAGGGGTCACATGCTCAGACACAGCTGCCACTCCTATTGGTCCTTCAGGAAGGTCCTCTGGCTGTTGATGTTCTGAAGCAGCCTCCCATTGGTCCTTACTGGAAGGTCTTTTTCTCGTGGCTGCTATAAAAGGCTGTCCTTACCGCACGGACGTGCGCTAGGATCAATTGCATTATGTGCTTTGCACCAGTGTGATCATGTACGCATGTGGTTAGGGCTCGGCTGAAATAAGACCCTAGAATACCGGCACCTCCGGTGAGGAGATATGGATGCACGTGGTCAGGGCTTGGCTTAAATAAGCCCCTAGAATACCGGCTTCTCCGGTGAGGAGATTGCTTGATTGCGTTGCCGTCTGCATGATCACGGGCTGCTATCCGCACAGCAGTTATCTGTGTATCCCTGTGGGGTTAACAGGACACAGTACCTATCTCTGCGTCTTTACCTCAGCGACTCTGTGGTGTAACAGAGTTCGCTTATATCGCCATATAGCGCAGCGGTAATCCCGCTAGCGGCTCTGTGGATTAACAGAGTTCACACTATCTGCCACAGCGCGCTACGGCGTTTATTTTAGAGACTCTGCGGGATAACAGAGTTCGCTACTTACGCCATTTTACTAGCAGCAGGCTCTGCCTGCACGGTGGACCCCGGGATGCGAACGCACCTCTCTACATCTTATATTTGGTGCGTTCCGCAGACCCTAACAGTATGGTAAAGAAATATAACGAATAAAGGAGCATCCAGCCAAACTGGTTAATTGTATAAAAAAGACAATTTTATTAATAATATATATAAACACACATGAATAAAAAACTTTTCACAAATATATATAAACATATGAACAGATGAAGGTATGATGGTGATATAGCAACAAAAGTACCTGTGGTACACTAATGGGTAAGACACAAATGCTCAAAAAAAAAAATTTAGCCACCCTGTCACCATCTAAGGGGGGGCACAGTATGTATAAGAAACGAGTGTAAATTACAGTGTGCTCCCTCCAACAACAATAGGAAATCAAAGGTATATAAAATGTATTGGTGATAGGCTGAGATCATTAGCCTGCAATAATATATCCCAAGTGGGAATTTGTGCATCGAGCAGGTAAGTAAGATGGTAGAGTGAGGATTGCCCTGTCTCAATGGACATTAGACTAGTTAGAGCATTAGGAAGAGTAATGCTTACCCATATTGTGTAACAGCAGGAACGTGCCCCGACGCACGTTTCGCATGTAGCTTCCTCGGGGGGCAGTGTGGTATGAAGTGCAGGGTGCTCTTTATATAGGGGAGGGATAAATAACTCCGGGTGTATAATATTATCCATCAGGCACATGTGCGCATGCGACCGCCGTCACTGGGGCGGCATGCGAGTCGCTTCCGGCGCTCCAGATGACGCTGAGGGTCCAGGAAAGATTTCCTGTGACGTCAGGACCCCAGCGCCATCTTGGTGGAGACCTTCGGCGACTCGCCCCGCCTTTTTTTTTTTTTTTTTGAGCATTTGTGTCTTACCCATTAGTGTACCACAGGTACTTTTGTTGCTATATCACCATCATACCTTCATCTGTTCATATGTTTATATATATTTGTGAAAAGTTTTTTATTCATGTGTGTTTATATATATTATTAATAAAATTGTCTTTTTTATACAATTAACCAGTTTGGCTGGATGCCCCTTTATTCGTTATATTTCTGTATGCAGGGAGTTGCCATGTTTCCACTGTGAAACTACAGTCATGGCCAAAAGTTTTGAGAACGACACAAATATTATATTTTCACATGATCTGCTGCCCTCTGGTTTTTATGTGTGTTTGACAGATGTTTTCATCACAGACAGAAATATAATAATTGCAAACATATGAGTAACAAAAGCTTATATTGACAGTTAGAATGAGTTAATGCAGCAAGTCAATATTTGCAGTGTTGACCCTTCTTCTTCAGGCCCTCTGCAATTCTCCCTGGCATGCTCTCAATCAACTTCTGGACCAAATCCTGACTGATAGCAGTCCATTCTTGCACAATCAATGCTTTCATTTTGTCAGAATTTTTAGGTTTTTGTTTGTCCACCCGTCTCTTGATGATTGACCACAAGTTCTCAATGGGATTAAGATCTGGGGAGTTTCCAGGCCATGGACCCAAAATCTCTATGTTTTGTCCCCTGAGCCTTTTAGTTATCACCTTTGCTTTATGGCAAGGTGCTCCATCATGCTGGAAAAGGCATTGTTGATCGCCAAACTGCTCTTGGAGGGTTGGGAGAAGTTGCTCTTGGAGGACATTCTGGTACCATTCTTTATTCATGGCTGTGTTTTTAGGCAAGACTGTGAGAGAGCCGATTCCCTTGGCTGAGAAGCAACCCCACACATGAATGGTTTCAGGATGCTTAACAGTTGGCATGAGACAAGACTGGTGGTAGCGCTCATCTTGTCTTCTCCGAATGAGGCGTTTTCCTGATGTCCCAAACAATCAAAAAGGGGATTCATCAGAGAAAATAACTTTACCCCAGTCCTCAGCAGTCCACTGCCTGTACCTTTTGCAGAATATCAGTCTGTCCATGATGTTTTTTCTGGAGAGAAGTGGCTTTTTGCTGCCCTCCTTGAGACCAGGCCTTGCTCCAAGAGTCTCCGCCTCACAGTGCGTGCAGATGCACTCACACCTGCCTACTGCCATTCCTGAGCAAGCTCTGCACTGCTGGTAGCCCGATCCCGCAGCTGAAACACTTTTAAGAGACGGTCCTGGCGCTTGCTGGTCTTTCTTGGGCGCCCTGGAGCCTTTTTGGCAACAATGGAACCTCTCTCCTTGAAGTTCTTGATGATGCGATAGATTGTTGACTGAGGTGCAATCTTTCTAGCTGCGATACTCTTCCCTGTTAGGCCATTTTTGTGCATTGCAATGATGACTACACGTGTTTCTTTAGAGATAACCATGGTTAACAGAAGAGAAACAATGATGCCAAGCACCAGCCTCCTTTTAAAGTGTCCAGTGGTGTCATTCTTACTTAATCATGACAGATTGATCTCCAGCCATGTCCTCATCAACACCCACACCTGTGTTAATGGAGCAATCACTGAAAAGAGGCTAGCTGGTCCTTTTAAGGAAGGGCTGCAATGATGTTGAAATGTGTTTTGGGGGATAAAGTTCATTTTCTAGCCAAATATTGACTTTGCAAGTAATTGCTGTTAAGCTGATCACTCTTTATAACATTCTGGAGTATATGCAAATTGCAATTAGAAAAAGTGAAGCAGTAGACTTTGTAAAAATTAATATTTGTGTCATTCTCAAAACTTTTGTCCATGACTGTATGTATATTATTGTTACCTATGGTTTTGGTCTAAACACAGTATGGTAGTGTGTTTGAATGTTCAGCTGTGAGGGAAGGTGTCCCTGCGACCGCTTGGTTCCACATAGGTGGTTGCTGGAGAAGACTATGGGCATAAGTGCTCTGCATGTGCTAGATGCATTATGGATACTTAATAAACCAAGACTGATTTGGCATCAACAAAAAAACCTCATTAATAAAAACCTAGGATGCACCATATGACCAATGGGATATCGTGGTGCTGAACATCAGAAAGAGAATAAATGTAAATGTCTTCAATGAGATAGGAAAAAAGTTTCACTATCCCATGAAATAGATCCTTAATTACACATGCATTAGAAGCTGGTTGCACGGGGACGAGGGTAGCGCTGTGCAGAAGGAACATTTTGTGGATCTATTTTATGGGATGGTGAGTGTCACTTTATTCCTACTACCTCATTGAAGACATTTGCAGTGTAGGTGCTTCCTTTGCTTTTCTGCTAACATCCTGCTCTGCCGTGCGCACTAGTATGGGGTGTCGGTCGAGATATAGCAGTAGTTTTAGTGTGGTCACTGAGTGAGGCATTGGTGGCTAGTGGCTCCTGACCTCGCACAGTTGGCTGTGGCTGGAGACTGTGGGAGGTATGTGGGTTTTGATTTTCTCCTTGCAGCCAGACATCAGTTTGAATCGTTGCATACATTTGAGGCATTGTTTGCCTGCTGATTGATAATCTGGAGTGGGTCCCCACCTTTTATTTGGTGGTCAGTGTTCATTTAATAGAGATACTGTTAGACAGAGGCAGACATACCATTGGTCCATTCTGTGCAGCTCCACAGGTACCTACAGTCAGTGGTAAGAAGGCCCATTTCTATCTCCATAACAGGAGGAATTTAGATTAATGAAACCATTGATGTATAATTTGCATAAAGCTCACAAGATGTACAGAATAGTAAGAATGTACCATTTGAGGGATAAGAATTTTGGCTCATTTGATCATATACTCACTCTGTTACTGACTGGACAGCATGAGAATATTACAGTGGCTTGCAAAAGCATTCACCCACCATCTTGGCATTTTTCATGTTTTGCAGCCTCACGACCTGGAATTTCACTGGGTTTTTTTTGAGGGGTTGCATCAGTTCATGTAAAGAACATGCCTACAGCTATGAACATTTGTTTTTGCTTTTTTTGTGACGCAAACAACAAATAGGGCAAAATTACTGAAAACTTCAGGGTGCAAAACTATTCACCCCTAAAGTCAGTACTTTGTAGAGCCTTCTTTTGTGGCAATTACAGCTGCAAGCCGCTTTTGATAAATCTCTATGAGCTTTCCACATCTTGTCACTGGGATTTTTACCTATTCCTCAAGGCAAAACTGCTCAAGCTCCTTCAAATTAGATGTTTTCCTCTGTTGAACAGCAATCTTCAAGTCTCACCACATATTCTCAATTTAATTAAGGTCTGGGCTTTGACTGCTCAAAAACATTTACACATTTCCCCTTAAAGCACACGAGTGTTGCTTTAGCATTATGCTTTCAGTCATTGTCTTGTTGGAAGGTGAATCTCCATCCCAGTCTCAAATCACTGACAGACTGAAACAGGTTTTGCTCAAGAATATCCCTGTATTTAGCACTGTGTGGCCCAGCTGCGCTTGGTACACATGTTCCCAGGAGTATGCACAAAAAGGTAATTACAAAACCTGATATTCATTCACACTTCACATTTCCCAGGAGCCACCAGAGGGAGCCCCTTAGATTCAGGTATTTAGGGGCGTGGAGAAATGTAGCAGTAGGCATTCTAGCCAGACAGCTATTCTAGTTGTTGGTTGTACCTCAGACAGTTCAGATCTCCTCAGGACACCAGAGTGAGAGGATTCCTGTCAGAGCTCAGTCTGAGCTAGAGAGAGGAGAGACAGAAGACAGGGAAGGAAAGATTGCAAGCTGATATCTCAGAACAGACAGACTGCTAGTACCCTATGAATGTGGAAAGTGACTCTCGGAGCAAGCATGTATTCAGTCTGACGAAATGTCCTGAGAGCTGCTCTGGACAGAGTCTTGGAAGGAAAGAAGGAAGGGGACTACAGTTTGCAGAACATCGAGTTAACTGAGAACAGTCAGTGAGCTGGAAAGTAAGAAAGCTGACAACTACACCCACTGCTACCCGTGCTTATGTTAAGGGTAAGAGTGAGGCGACGGGCGAGTGGTGACCCAAGAAAGGAGTGACTTCGGTGACAGATCACCTTCACTCGACTAACCGGACACCGGGGTCCGAAGTATTGCTAGAACCTTTACGGCTAGTGAGAGAAACACCGGAATCCTTGCTGGACTTCAAGTCACAGAAGGTAGCCCTAAGTGTCGATACGTAACAGGAGTCAGGGGGAACAGGACGGAGTCAGCCTGATCAGCCACAACGGCTTAGTTCTTTCCAACATCTGGTCACCAGAGATAGAAAAGGCTCCACCACAATGTCGACCGGGCGTAGCTGTTATACATAGAGTTGAATTTCGCTTCACGCAGGTTGGAAACTCACACATTAAAGGGAAAGGAGGCCTTAAACTCACTCAGCGATTACCTGAATGTGCATTCTCCACCCTGACCAGCTTCCCGGGAAATACCTGCAACCTTCAA
>JARQOD010000003.1:223201045-223217017 GCA_033576555.1 Oophaga sylvatica | reverse complement strand
TTCCACTGTTTGGCAGATCGGGAACTCCCAAACACGACATGGCATCCAGCCAATTCTGCGTTAAAAGTCAAACGGCGCTCCCCCCCTTTCCAAACTCTCCATGCACCAAACATGGTTTCCCCCCTATGGGTTCAGCGCACTCAGGACAAATTGAACAATAACTTTTGGGAGTCTTTTTCCCCGGGGAAAAATAAAAATTGGGGGGTGAAAAATCAATTTTGTGGAAAAAATAAAATTTTTTTAATTTTACGGCTCTCTTTTAAAATTTTTGGTGAAAAGGGGGGTTCAAATTTTCCCAAGACTAATAATTTTCCTTGGGGGGTCTGTTTCCCAAAGGGGGTCACTTTGGGGGTTTCCACTGTTTTAGGCACTTCGGGGTCTCCAAATGCAACAGGGCTCCCTTAAATTCCACCAATTTTGGTTAAAAGCAAATAGTGCTCCTTCCTTTCCGGCTCTGCCATGCGCCCAAACAGGGGTTCCCCCCCACATAGGGGGTATCACTACTCAGGAAAAAATTGGACAACACATTTTGTGGTCCAATTTCTCCTGTTACCTAGGGAAAATAAAAAATTTTGTGAAAAGAAAAAATTTTTTTTGTGGGAAAAAAAAAGGTTTTTTTATTTTCATCCCCGGGCATTATAAACTTGTGTGAAGCCTTGGGGGTTCAAAGTGTCACCAAAGTTTAGATAACCCTTGGGGGTCGCTTCAAAATTGGGTCATTGTGGGGGGGGTTTCCACTGTTTGGCTCTTGGGGCACTAAAAACGGAACATGCCCCCCATAAAATTTTTGCTTTCCAAAAACGTTCTGCTTCTTTTCCAACCCCTGCCGTGCCCCCCAAACATTTCCCCCCCCATTTGGGGTATCGGCTCAAGAAAAATTTGGGACAACAATTTTTTGGGGTCCAATTTCCGGGGAAAAATCAAAAATTTGGGGATAAAAATCTTTTTGTGGAAAATTTTTTTGTTTTTTTTTCACCCCGGCTTTATAAATTTTTGTAAAACATTTTGGGGTTTTAAAATGCTCAAAAACGATCTGAAGTTCCTTAGGGGTCTATTTTTCCAAAATGGTGTCACTTGTGGGGGGTTTCCACTGTTTAGGCGTATCAGGGGCTCTCCAAACACGACATGGCGTCCAATCTCAATTCCAGCCAATTTTAGTTTGAAAAAGTCAAACGGCGCTCCTTCCCTTACGAGCTCTGCCGTGTGCCCAAACAGTGGTTTTCCCAAACATTTGGGGTATTGGCGTATCAGGAGAAATTGCACAACAAACTTTATCTGTCCATTTCTCCTTTTACCCTTGTTGAAAATAAAAAAAGTTTGTAAAGATCATTTTTGTGGCTAAAAAGTTAAATATTAATTTTTTCCAGCCACGTTGCTTCAGCTCCGTGAAGCACCTGAAGGGTTAATAAACTTCTTGATGTAGTTTTGAGTACCTTGAGGGGTGCAGTTTTTATAATGGTGTCACTTTTGGTATTTTCTGCCATATAGACCCGTCAAAGTGACTTCAAATGTGAGGTGGTCCCTAAAAAATGGCTTTGTAAATTTTGTTGTAAAAATGAGAAATCACTGGTCAACTTTCAACCCTTCTAATTTCCTAAACAAAAGAAAATTTTGGTTCCAAAATTGTGCTGATGTAAAGTAGACATGGGGGGAAATGTTATTTATTAACTATTTTGTGTGACATATTTCTCTGTTTTAAGGGAAAAAAAATTCAAAGTTTGAAAATTTGAAATTTTTTAAAAATTTTCGCCATATTTGCGTTTTTTCAAAAATAAACGCAAGTTATATCGAAGAAATTTTACCACTAACATGAGAGTACAATATTGTCACGAGAAAACAATCTCAGAATCGCGAAGATCCGTTGAAGCGTTCCAGAGTTTTTAACCTCATAAAGAGACAGTGGTCAGAATTGTAAAAATTGGCCCGGTCATTAACGTGCAAACCACCCTTGGGGGTGAAGGGGTTAAGAGAAAACCTAATACTAACAAATGGGGAGGTTTGTAGTTGTTTTAAAAGAGTTCTAAATCGTACCAGGCTGGAGGGTTTTATGAGGCCCCAAAAAACAGCTGTTTGATCAGATTAGCAGAGTATTAAGCCAAAATGTTCGGTAGTCCAGCTCCACCATAAATTTTTTGATTATGAAGAAAATATTTAGACTTGAGAGTCCTCAGTGGTTGATACCTTTTAATGGCTAACTGAAAAGATGGTAACAAATTGCAAGCTTTCGAAATTTGTTACCATCTTTTCAGTTAGCATTAAAAGGTATCAACCACTGAGGACTCTCAAGTCTAAATATTTTTCTATCTATGGCTAACACGGTACGAAGATACACATCTTTCCTATATCATTGATTATGAAGAACATTTTGAGCCACTCTGGCTTTCTTCCTACCCCAAATAAAATGATAAGTGAGCTTTGCAAACGGGTAAAGAATGAGGAGGAGATTTTCAAGCATGTATTTTTCAATATGAAAGATAGAGAGAGAGGGAGCGGACCACGGCAGACCACCAATCAATAGAGTTCGATTATGATCATTGTTGTGCCGACATCACGGATAACTTTAGTTGGGGCCTTGATGGTAGGCGTCCAAGTTTTTTAAATCAATACAATTCTTCCAAATCACACAGTATCTATTAACATCAGCCGGTGAGATGGCAGTCATATGCTCCATCCTTTAAGGAGGGAGATCTGCGCAAACCATTCCTCCACAATGGGTGGGTCTCTGCTTTTCCAGTGTCGTGGAATGACATTCTTAGCCACCTGTATTAGGTAGCCTATTGATGAGCTTTTATAAGTACGTTTACTTATTGGTAACATTGATAAAAGGAGGGCTTCGGGCGTATTATGGGATAGTCCAACCAGTTATTTTCTCAATCATGGGAACCACTTTGCCCAAAATACATTTATTATAGAGCATGCCCACCATATGTGTGACTTTGTCCCTTACCCCTCCCCGCATCTCCAACATCTATCTGAGACCACTGGATGCCATCTATGAAGGACTGCTGGTACCCAGTACCATCTAGGGATAATTTTGAAGGAGGTTTCCTGAGCTTTGGACCCTATTGAGGTTTTTGTGTTAGAAGAAACATTTATCACAGAAGGACTTCCCCAGTTCCCTTTCCCATGCACCGCATAATCCTGGCCTATTGTCAGTTACCTGGGCAATGAGGAGATTATACAGTAGGGAGATGGAGTGTGTAGGGGGTGACAATGATAGGCTCAATTTTTCAAAGTTTGTGAGATCTCTATGAAGATGTGTGCACTTCTTCACAGTTGAATAGAAGTGTTGTAACTGGCTATATTCAAAATTTGCCTTCGGGGTAGTGGCTCTTCCCTGTAACAAGTCATTGAGGGGGAGCAGCGAAGTATTGGAGATGACATGAGAAAATAATATCGGATGGGATTTATTTCAACCGAGAAATCAATTTGCAGATAGTCCTGGTGGGACATCTGGATTATCTGAAATCGGGAGCAAGGGGCCCTGGGGGTCGATTGAGGATAAGCTTTTCAAAGCCAAAGCAGTGGCATAAGTACTATATGACATGAGGCCAAGAGAGGGGACAATTAAATGGGCGCACCATGGGAGAGTGCTAAGAGCTTTAGGACAAATGGATTGAGCTATTTTGACCCACAATTTCCCCTCCGAATGATGGAAGAAGTCAAGGATTCTAGGTGTACTGCTGCCATGTAATACCTTCTACAATCCAGAATGCTAAGGCCTCCCTGACGAAGCAACTGCGAAACGTGCGTTGGAGTGGTGTGTGCTGGGGCATTAGTGTGTCATCACTGGTTGGTATTTTCCCCTTTTACCACATACTAATTGTGCACTATTGATGTGGTCCTCTGGTGTGTGTATATTTATTTTAGCAAAATTGAGAGTATTTGACTTTCCATTAACTT
Source organism: Oophaga sylvatica (assembly GCA_033576555.1). Lineage (NCBI taxonomy): Eukaryota > Metazoa > Chordata > Amphibia > Anura > Dendrobatidae > Oophaga > Oophaga sylvatica. The sequence goes on along the minus strand of JARQOD010000003.1, from coordinate 223,213,114 downwards.
GGCACTTTATTTTTTCATCAGTGATTTAATTATGTTTACATACCTATTTATTTTGCACTATTATATATGAATTTTTTGTTAACATTATTTTTTAGCAATGAGCACTGTGTTACTTTGAATATAGAGGTGTTTTTAAACATTTACTTTTTACACTTATATTCATGAAATTTATATTATTAATTTCATATATTTTTTGTGTATGGTCACCTTAGTATTTTAGGGGTATATTTTATATTGATTTAATTAGTTCAAGTTTTTCATTTTTTATATATATTTTTATTATTTTGTACCGATCAGTCTGACACATGAAGCCCTGCACACACTAATATTGATTTTATTATGTAATGTTTGTCTATTGTGTCTTCAATAAAAATATATATTTTTACATTTGAATTGGTTGTGTTCATCTAATTTTTAATAAAAAAGGTTGTTATTATTTATTATTTTTTATAATTATTTTTAATATATATATTATATTTTTTTATATATATTTTTTATGAATATTTTTTATTGGGATTGTACCCCCTTTGTTTGTGTCTGATCAGAACGTCCCCTGAATGCGTGGACGCCCACTTTGCCCAGATAAATCTGCAAAAGCTAATGCGTAGTCTTTTACAAAAATTTGAGGGAATTACCATGGAATGGTTTGGAAGAGGTATAAGAGTTTAGGTAGGACATTCATTTTTAGTATATTTATTATGCCGAACCTGGAAAAATCCTTCACCGTCCAAGAAGTAAGATCTCTATGGAGTTGTTCAATAAAGGGCCCAAAATTAAGAAAAATTAGACGGGAGAGGTCTCTATGAATACGAATTCCTAAGTATTTGATACCCTGTGAGGGCCACGCATAGGGAAAGTTGGACTGGATGGAATCCTGTATGGATTTGGGGAGGGAAACATCGAGGGCCTCAGACTTCGCTGCATTGATTTTAAAATTTGACCATGTACCAAAGTGATCTATTTCAGCCATAACAGCAGTGATGGATATATGTGGTTGAGTGATATATACTAGGACATGATTCATCAGCAAATGCAGAGCATTATTGGGGTTATCGTGAATTGATGAGAGCAGGTGCTCCATCACTAGGATGTATAAGAGAGGGGACAGAGGACATCCCTGCCTTGTCCCATTGGTGATTATGAAAGGTGATGATAATGTTCTTCAGCCTAGCTGACGGATTGCGATACAGGGCCATGATTTTGGCTATAAAGGGTCCCCTACCCCAAACTTTTTAAGAGAATAATATATGGGGTGCCAGGAGACTCTATGAATGCTTTCTCGGCATCCAACGAGAGTATCCAATTACAAATTTTTAACTGCATTTAGCCCAGACAATAATTTTGGGCCTAGCAGCAGTGTCTGCTAGTCAGCAGATTAACCCAGCTGTTAAGCAAGCTACACCACCTGTACTTTGGACACTTAAATTTTTCAAAGGAAATGCTTCGGGCCCCCGGGACACTCAGTAAAGAACATCGGGGAGGCACCCCAAGGCACAGGGGCTGTGAGTGGTGGTAGGACGCCTTGTGGTGGACCGCCAAGCTCGATCCTTATAAAAACTTTTTAACTGCAGCAGCTTTACTGGACGCTACTGGAGCTGGCATTACCGCAGCTGCTGGCATGAGACTTGCCCTCCAATAGATCCTTGTAAAAGGATTTAAAGTGTACTCATTCAAATTAGAGAGACAATTTAAAAAAAAAAGATTACACCTGCCTCCACCTCAGGGGGGCTCGCTCGACCCACCAGCGGACAGGCACCAGTATTGGGAGAGGGGGGCTGGCCGTCAGGGTCCACCGCAGCTCTGGCACAAACCCGGCGACACGCAGGTCGCACGGGCAGGAACGGACTGGCCGTGTCAGGTTGGCACTTTTTTGGTTTTAGAAGGGCATGACATGCCTATATCTGTGTCTCCCCTCCTTTTACTCCTCCAACTCTTTTCTTTTCGCATGACTATATGTACTTGTCACTTTTCCATGTGTTAGTTGTGTCTTCTGAACAGTTTGTCAGCTTTTGGACACCTTTGAAGTGTTTTCTATGTGTTTTCTTTGTGTTTCTATGTGTTTTGGTTTGCCTGCCATTGGTTTTAACGGTGTTCGACGGTGTTCGACGAACAGTTCGATGAACAGTTCGTCGAACACACTGGTGTTCGGAGAACCAAACCGAACTCGAGCACTACAGGGGTGGCTCAACATTATAATAAGATATTATTATTCAAGTCCTTTCCCTTTACTTGAACCATAATATGGTAATACTTGCAATACTAAATAATAATGGGTCTCTGTATACAAATGATAGCCTATTGAGTCACGTTATTTAGTATATATTTATTTTTGCTGTACAATAACGACTCAGATATCTATTTTGCCATCTAGTACATTAAGTACTGTAATAATGCAATCTGCGGGCAAAGCATACTGCGCGTGCGCAATTCAAGATTGCAATGCGCAGGCGTGTTATATGGAGGGCAACGACTACAATTCCCAGAAATAATGGAGACAGCTGCGAACAACATGTTAAGGCAAGTACCCAAAACACCGCCCATCTGACCTGACTGCCATCATTTAAATATCCCGCCAATTTAGGGTGACAGATCCCTTTAACTGCTTTTAGTAATTGTGTGTGGTTTTGCATATACTAAAAAAATGTGTGATTTTTTTTATGGTGATCCCTGCTTTTATGCATGTCTCCCTGTTCTTGTTCACTTACTGGCTACTTTTGTGACATGCCGCAGGTTGAAAATATTAACTAAATGCTTGATGGTGCCCTCCCTTCGGTTTTCATGCACAGTGCCTTTCACCAGAAGTTGCGTCTGAATCACGTATTTCAGAGATTTACATGGAAACCCTGATGCAAGCGGTCAGCGCAGAGTGCAAGAAAAATGTGTGCCAAGCCTTACTGTGATCTTTGGGAGGCAGAAGGAAAAAGTCAACAGCAAGTGAAGAATTGTTTTTATTTTATTTATTTTTTACGCCTTTCCTCATAAATGATTAGGTGACTTTATTCTTTGGGTCGGTGCAATTACAGAGATACCAGCGTTATATCAGGTTTTTATGTTTGGCTGCTGTCACACACTAAAAGACGCTTTTTATTGCAAAAAATAGTTTTGCATCACCATATTTTGAGAGCTATAATTTTTCATATTTTAGCCGACAGTCATGTGAGATCTTGTTTTTTGCGGGACGAGTTGACATTTTTATTGGTACCATTTTCGGGCGCATGACATTTTTTGATCGCTTTCTATTTTGATTTTTGGGAGGAATAATGAACAAAAACCAGCAATTCAGAATTTTTTGGGGGAGGGGATTTAAGCCCATTCCGTGTGTAGTAAAATTGATGAGGCAGTTTTATTCTTCGGGTCAGTACGATTACAGCGATACCTCATTTATGTCACTTTTTTACGTTTTGCCGCTTTTACACAATAAAAACTATTTTAAAGAAAAAATAATTATTTTTGCATAGCTTTATTCTGAGAGCTATAATTTTTTTATTTTTTCTCTGATGGAGCTGTAAGAAAGTTTTTTTTTGAGGGACAAGATGACGTTTTCAGCGGTACCATGTTTATTTACATCCGTCTTTTTGATCGCGTTTTAGTCCACGGTATGCTGTTCGGCGGTATGGTGATAAAGCATTGTCTTTTGCCTTGTTTTTTATTTATTTTTTATGGTGTTCACTAAAGGGGTTAACTAGTGGAACAGATTTATAGGTCGGGTCGTTGTGGATGCGGCGATACCAAATATGTGTACTTCTATTGTTTATATTTTTTTCATGCAAATATTTATTTATAGATTCAATATCTTTTTATTTTATATATACTGTATATCTATATATACAGTATATATATTTACAATTATTAAAAAAAAAGTACTTTTTTTTACTTAGCCCCACTATGGGACTATCATTTTTTGCAGGCAGATTGATTCTACAGCATGGGGAGGCTGGGTAAATATTTATGACCTGTGCAATTTTGGGGTTTGCCTGTTACTTTTTGGGTCTCATAAGGGTATTTTTGATCTATGTTTATTCATATTACTACCTTGTTCATTATGATTGTATGTATCTCGGCTACTCCAATTTAATATTTGCGTATTACACATGATTATATGTTTATATTTCTGCTGGTCATTTATGTACGTTTTTTAATAGTCCAGGTGACCCACCAGTCTCTTTGCGGTGTTCACTGGATTTTTTATATTACATATTGATATATTTACAATAAAAATACTTCTTTGATACATTATTTGAGTCTTTTTATGACTTTCTGTTCTTTTTGGTGTAGGTTCACATAGCGTTAATGCAGTCCGTTCAACGCATAGCGTTGACGGACTGCATTAACGCTAGTGTCATTTTGTGATCACGTTATGCGATCACGCTAGCGCGGCGTCTGTGTCTCAGTTATCAGTGACGGACCCCGAACGCTGCAGACCGCGTCCGAGGTCCGTCACAGAATGACGGCACATCGCTAATGCATGCCGATTTCGGCATGCGTTAGGATGCGCTATTGCTATTGTGGGCAATGGCGCCGTTAACGCACCGTTACATAGCGTTAGTGCCGCTATGTGACTGATGCCGTCAGCGCATTGCCCGCAACGCAATGTGAACCCGGCCTAAAAGTGCTGGGAGTGGTGCGTGACCACTCCTGGCATTTAGTGGCCGGCGTGAGGTGTCAGAATCAGCTGACACCCGGCGGCAATCGCCCGCACACCACCTGTGTGCGCAGGTGTTCGCACAGACGTAATAATCTGATCCTGGTCAGATAGGCCCAGGTCACATGGACGGGTAATGACATCTGATGTCAGAAAGGAGTTAAACAGATGTGCAAATAAAAAAATGTTTGTGCGATGCACACTTTGTGGGATGGAAAGTCACAGCTAAATTTCCGTTTTGTACGAAATTTTCTTTCATATTTAATATATAACAATGGTCCACCCTTCACAAAAATGATTGAAGAAAAAATTAAAAACCTCAATGCAGGAGATGACAAGTAAACACATTGTTTCAGACTACCTGTGGCTTGCTGCTGTTCTCAAGTGGATTAAGTATGAAGAAAGAAAATGTGTACTTGTAATTCAAGTGCATCAGGATAAATGCCAGCTCCACCATATCACTGATGAATCACACTGGCACGCTGCTGGCTCTTCTGCTATCTCTCCCCCTATCAACTGAATCTTTGTAAGGCCAGGATCACACATGCAAGAATCACGGCCGAGTCTCGCATGTGAATTCCCAGCCCTGGCGACGGCACTCGGGAGCGGAGCGAGCTACCGCATAGAAATACATGCAGCCGCACACTCCACTCCCGAGTGCCGGCGCCAGAGCTGGATATTCACAAGCGAGACTCGGCCGTGTTTCTCGCATGTGTGATCCCGGTCTAATATTCACAGGCTTTCTCTTGTTATTGTTATTGCTGAGCTGTGAGCTCTGTTATCTACTCACTATGCTAAATCATCCATAAATAGCTGCTGTATGCCCTGCTTCAACTTTTATACACGTTATGGTAGTCCATCCAACTTGGTTGAACAATACTACGTGATGTGACAACTGCAAGGCAGGAAACTGCAAATTTCATAAAACTCGACTTTAATTTGATTTGCATCAATTAATCAATTAATTCATCTCTATTTTTTTCCATTTGTACTATCTGCGGCACAGTCTCCTCAAGATCTGTTCACATTGATTTACATAGGTTTCTTTAAATAAAAAAATGCTTTTGTATAGAGTTCTTGTATGTACAGTGGGTACGGAAATTCAATTCCTAATAACAAGTATTGAACATACCGGTCAACGTACAGTGGGTACGGAAAGTATTCAGATCCCCAAGGTTACAAAAGAATTTCTGCAGTACTCAGAGGTTCCTAAAAGCACAGTGGCCTCCATAATTCTAAAATGGAACAAGTTTGGGACCACCAGAAGTCTTCCTAGACCTGGCCGTCCAGCCAAACTGAACAATCGTGGGAGAAGAGCCTTGGTGAGAGAGGTAAAGAAGAACCCCAAGATCACTGTGGCTGAGCTCCACAGATGCAGTAGGAAGATGGGAGAAAGTTCCACAAAGTCAACTATCACTGCAGCCCTCCACCAGTTGGGCCTTTATGGCAGAGTGGCACAGCGGAAGTCTCTCCTCAGTGCAAGACATATGAAAGCCCGCATAGAGTTTGCAAAAAAAACACATGAAGGATTCCCATACTATGAGAAATAAGATTCTCTGGTCTGATGAGACTAAGATAGAACTTTTTGATGATAATTCTAAGCGGTATATGTGGAGAAAACCAGGCACTGCTCATCACCTGCCCAATACAATCCCAACAGTGAAACATAGTGGTGGCAGTATCATGCTATGGGGGTGTTTCTCAGCTGCAGGGACAGGACCACTGGTTGGAATTGAAGGAAACACGAATGCGGCCAAGTACAGAGATATCCTGGATGAAAACCTCTTCCAGAGTGCTCTGGACCTCAGACTTGGCTGAAGGTTCACCTTCCAACAAGACAAGGACCCCAAGCACACAGCTAAAATAACAAAGGAGTGGCTTCAGAACAACTCTGTGACCATTCTTGATTGGCCCAGCCAGAGCCCTGACCTAATTCCAATTGAGCATCTCTGGAGAGACCTGAAAATGGCTGTCCACCAACATTCACCATCTAACCTGACGGATCTGAGAGGATCTGCAAGGAAGAATGGCAGAGGATCCCCAAATCCAGGTGTGAAATACTTGTTGCATCATCCCCAAGAAGACTCATGGCTGTACTAGCTCAAAAGAGTGCTTCTACTCAATACTGAGCAAAGGGTCTGAATACTTATGACCATGTAATATTTCAGTTTTTCTTTTTTAATAAATTTGCAAAACTTTCTACATTTCTGTTTTTTTTCAGTCAAGACGGGGTGCAGAGTGTACATTAATGAGAAAAAAAAATAACTTTTTTGAATTCACCAAATGGCTGCAATGAAACAAACAGTGAAAAATTTAAAGGGGTCTGAACACTTTCCGTACCCACAGTACGTTGAACCAGTCTGTTCAATACTTGTGATTAGGAATTGAACTTTTCTTTTTCTGGCTGATTTGCTTCTGCCTTTTGTTTTATTTGTTTTGCCATTGTTTAGATAAATAAAAAACAAGAGTCTAAAATATACCTTTCACCATCCTCTTCATTCTCCTTGTTTGCCTTGATGCACATTTCTCTTTTTCTACTGCACTATGCAGCATGTAGTATGTATTTTATCACTGGTTTCTTTGTATTATGTTATTTACTAGAACCCAGCAGTTTCTATTTAAACTTAGGAAGTTAAAATCCTGAAAGTTGAGTACACCTACTGAAATGATCACTAGACAAGTACGGTCTTGACAGATCAAACATGAAATTGCTCTTGATGGCTGATGAAACCTGGCAGGGATGTCTTTAGAGTGCATTATGCGGAGGAGGAAGGAACTTGTGGAGATTACACATGATATTTAATGAGATTTCAGAAGGACATATGATTATCATGGTGAGCCAGTAATAATAAGTTTGAATTAGCAGAGTCCTGAAGGCCGTGCACCTCAATGTAGTAAAATAGAATGTAAACATGAATTAAAGATTCGTAGCTAATGCTAAATATATGCAGTATATGTGACTATGCAAATGGAAGGTGGGGGACCTAGTATGGCTTTTTCATTGGGTTTCAGAGGCTTCATGTTATGCCTCCTCATGAGTGGTTGCAATATATATTATTTTTTGTGTACAAGTTACATACAAAGTAGTCATTGTGGGGTGCAGAGTGTACATTACCCCTTAAGGACCAAGCCATTTTGTAGGTTAATGACCAGGCCTTAATTTTGAAATCGGACCACTGTCACTTTATCTGCTTATAACTCTAGAACTCTTCAATGGATCCCGCTGATTCTGAGAATGTTTTTTCGTGACATATTGTACTTCATGTTAGTGGTAAAATTTCTTCGATATAACTTGCGTTTATTTATGAAAAAAAATGAAATAATAATTTTCAAAATTTAATTTTTATGCCCTAAATCAGAGAGATATGTCACAAAAAATAGTTAATAAATAACATTTCCCACATGTCTACTTTACATCAGCACAATTTTGGAACCAAAATTTTTTTTTGTTAGGAAGTTATAAGGGTTAAAAGTTGACCAGCGATTTCTCAGTTTTCCAACAAAATTTACAAACCCATTTTTTTAGGGACCACCTCACATTTGAAGTCACTTTGAGGGGTCAATATGACAGAAAATACCCAAAAGTGACACCATTCTAAAAACTGCACCCCTCAAGGTGTTCAAAACCACAGTCAAGAAGTTTATTAACCCTTTAGGTACTTCACAAGAATTGAAGCAATGTGGAAGGAAAAAATGAACATTTAACTTTTTTTCCCCAAAATTTTTCTTCGGACACAATTTTTTTTACTTTGTCAAGGCTATCAAGAGAAAATGAACTACAATTTTTGTTGTGCAATTTCTCCTGAGTACACCGATACCCCATGTGTGGAGAAAGACCAATCTTTAGGCGCACGGCAGGGCTCGAAAGGGAAGGAGCATCATTTGAGATTTTGACTGTCAAATTGGCTAGAATCGAGAGAGATGCCATGTCACGTTTGGAGAGCCCCTGATGTACCTAATCAGTGGAAACTCCCCATAAGTTACCCCATTTTGGAAACTAGACCCCCCAAGGAACTTATCTAAATGTGTGATGAGCACTTTGAACCCCCAAGGGCTTCACAGAAGGTTATAACGTAGAGCCGTAAAATTAATAAATCATTTTTTTCCACAAAAATTATCTTTTCACCCCAATTTTTATTTTCCCAAGGGTAAGAGGACCTCAAAAGTTATTATACAATTTGTCCTGAGTATGCTGATACCCCATATGTGGGGTAAATCACTATTTGGGCGCATGGCAGAGCTCGGAAGGGAATGGGCACCATTTAACTTTTTTGGCTGGAATTGAGATCGCATGCCATGTCGCGTTTGGAGAGCACCTGACATGCCTAAACAGTAGAAATCCCCCACAAGTGACCCCATTTTGCAAACTAGGCCCCCCAAGGAACTTATCTAGATGTGTGGTGAGAGCTCTGAACCCTCAAGGGCTTCACAGAAGTTTATAACATAGAGCTGTAAAATTAAAAAATCATATTTTTTGCACAAAAATGATCTTTTCATCCTCAATTTTTATTTTCCCAAGGGTAACATGACCCCAAAAGTTATTGTGCAATTTGTCCTGAGTACGTTGATACCCCATATGTGGGGGGAACCACTGTTTGGGCGCATGGCAGAGCTCGGAAGGGAAGGAGTGCCGTTTGACTTTTTCAACGCAAAATTGGCTGGAATTGAGATCGGACGCCATGTTGTGTTTGGAGAGCCCCTGATGTGCCTAAACAGTGGAAACGCCCTACAAGTGACACCATTTTGGAAACTAGACCCCCTAAGGAACTTATCTAGATCTCTGGTGAGCACTTTGAACCCTCCAAGTGCTTCACAGAAGTTTATAACATAGAGCCGTGAAAATAAAAAAAATCATTTTTTTCCACAAAAATGATCTTTTGCCCCAAAATTTTTATTTTCACAAGGGTAAGAGGAGAAATAGGACTCCAAAAGTTGTTGTGCAATTTGGTCTGAGTACACCGATATCCCATATGTGGGGTGGAACCACTGTTTGGGTGCATGGCAGAACTCGGAAGGGAAGAAGCGCCGTTTTGGTATGCAGACTTTGATGGAATGCTATGCGGGCATCATGTTGCATTTAGAGAGCCCCTGATGTGCCTAAACAGTAGAAAACCCCCACAAGTGACCCCATTTTTGAAATTAGACCCCCCATGGAGCTTATCTAGATGTGTGGTGATCACTTGGAACCCCCAAGTGCTTCACAGAAGTTTATAACGTAGAGCAGTGAAAAAAAAATCATATTTTTTTTTACAAAAATGATATTTTTGCCCCAAAATTTTTATTTTAACAAATGTAACAAGAGAAATTAGACTCCCAAAGTCGTTGTGCAATTTGTCCTGAGCATACTGATACCCCATATGTAGGGGTAAACCACTGTGATTGCCTTACTGCGATCTTTGGGAGGCAGAATGAATAAATCTACAAAAGGTGAAGAATTGGTTTTTTTTTTACGCCGTTCCTCGTGCGGTATTAGTGATTAGGTGACTTTATTCCTCGGATCGGTGCGATTACAGCGATACCAGATTTACACCCTTTTTTCATGTTTAGCTTCTGTCACACACTAAAAGACGCTTTTTTTGTAAGAATTTTTTGTAAGAAATTTTTGCATCGCCGTATTTTGAGAGCTATAATTTTTCCATATTTCAGCCGACAGAGTCATGTGAGGTCTTGTTTTTTGCGGGACGAGCTGATGTTTTTATTGGTACCATTTCCGGGCACAAAACATGTTTTGATCGCTTTCTATTCTGATTTTTGTGGAGCCAGAATGAATAAAAACCAGCAATTCAGGAATTGGGTTTTTTCTTTTTCTCCATTATGCGTGTGGTAAAATTGGTAAGGCAGCTTTATTCTTCAGGTCACTATGATTACAGTGATACCTGATTTATATATTTTTTTATGCTTTGGTGTTTTTTACACAATGAAAACTTTTATAGAAAAAAATAATTATTTTTGCATCAGTTTATTCTGAGAGCTGTAACTTTTTTATTTTTTTGCTGATGGAGCTATATGGCAGCTTGATCGCGTGTTATTGCCCTTTTTCCAAGCGGTATGATGATACAGCTTGGAAAAAGTATAACTTACTACTTTTTTGTGTTTTTTTACGGCGTTCACTGAAGGAGTTAACTAGGGCAACTCTTTTATAGATTGGATTTTTATGGACGCGGCGATACCAAACGTGTATTTTTTGTTTATTTTTATTTTTTTTTTACATAAAAATGTGTATTTATTAGCGGAATTTTTTAAATTATTTTTATTACTCTTTAATATTTTTTTACATATTCTTTTAAAAAATACAAATTTTTTACACAGTCCCTTTATGGGACTTACACTTTTTAACTTTTGATTGATGGTATAATACATTGCAATGCTTGAGCATTGCAATGTATTATGCCTATGCAGAAAGATTCTGAAACCATGCTGTGAGCATGACAATGAAAGGGAGAAAAAGCACTACTGTAGGTTTGCACACTACACCAATATATATGTAAAAATATGGAAACTTTATTGGCACACAATAACAAACAGTGCAATATAAAACATAATTAAAAGAAGGGTAAAATCCATCCAGGAAAGCCTGGTAAAAAAATAGAACAGTAGCACAATATGTATATTCACAGTATGCCCAAAATAGCAATTGTGTGGGCTCCTACTTAATTTTCATAACCAGCAAAGGAAAGCCCACCCAGCTTCAGTGCCGGTCACTGCCAGCTGTTCCCACGCTCAGTTCTCTGTGAGACGGATGATGAACAGGGGTAACCTTCATGATGTCAAAGCTTGCAACGTGAGAATTTTCTCATGGTGCTAGCAGTGATCTCATTGAAGTTACTGCAGTTCATCAGGCCACTCAGAGTGAACTGAGAGTGGGAACAGCTGGCAGTGACCGGCGGTAACCTCTATAATGTTATCGCTCGTTACTGAAGCTGCGCCTCGAGCTTAGCTCAGTGTCTCCTAGATGTGAGGGTGAACGGTAGCATCATGCCACCATTCATCAAGACATCCAAATGTAGCAGAGATGAATTACGGTATGGGACAAATGGATTATCTTCTCCTCAGACAGTTGAGGAATATGGTTGTTTATTATTTTCATTTTGACATTAACACATTGCATACACTACATATGCATTTACAATAAAGCTACTCCCATAAAATCAATTTATAGAAGGTACAACTGCTCCACACTTACAAATAGCCAAGTTCCCATCCCCATATATATTATATATATCCAAATCCTCCTCCCCAAAAATAGGATATATAACTAAGTAATACTTCCAGACTCATTTCATACAGTTTATAGAGAAGTCAACCTCCCCCACACATAACGTATATACAGTCATGGCCAAAAGTTTTGAGAATGACACAAATATTATATTTTCACATGATCTTCTGCCCTCTGGTTTTTATGTGTGTTTGACAGATGTTTTTATCAC
>JARQOD010000003.1:223107174-223200945 GCA_033576555.1 Oophaga sylvatica | reverse complement strand
ACACATGCGAGAAACACGGCCGAGTCTCGCTTGTGAATATCCAGCTCTGGCGCCGGCACTCGGGAGTGGAGTGTGCGGCTGCATGTATTTCTATGCGGTAGCTCGCTCCGCTCCCGAGTGCCGTCGCCAGGGCTGGGAATTCACATGCGAGACTCGGCCGTGATTCTTGCATGTGTGATCCTGGCCTTACAAAGATTCAGTTGATAGGGGGAGAGATAGCAGAAGAGCCAGCAGCGTGCCAGTGTGATTCATCAGTGATATGGTGGAGCTGGCATTTATCCTGATGCACTTGAATTACAAGTACACATTTTCTTTCTTCATACTTAATCCACTTGAGAACAGCAGCAAGCCACAGGTAGTCTGAAACAATGTGTTTACTTGTCATCTCCTGCATTGAGGTTTTTAATTTTTTCTTCAATCATTTTTGTGAAGGGTGGACCATTGTTATATATTAAATATGAAAGAAAATTTCGTACAAAACGGAAATTTAGCTGTGACTTTCCATCCCACAAAGTGTGCATCGCACAAACATTTTTTTATTTGCACATCTGTTTAACTCCTTTCTGACATCAGATGTCATTACCCGTCCATGTGACCTGGGCCTATCTGACCAGGATCAGATTATTACGTCTGTGCGAACACCTGCGCACACAGGTGGTGTGCGGGCGATTGCCGCCGGGTGTCAGCTGATTCTGACACCTCACGCCGGCCACTAAATGCCAGGAGTGGTCACGCACCACTCCCAGCACTTTTAGGCCGGGTTCACATTGCGTTGCGGGCAATGCGCTGACGGCATCAGTCACATAGCGGCACTAACGCTATGTAACGGTGCGTTAACGGCGCCATTGCCCACAATAGCAATAGCGCATCCTAACGCATGCCGAAATCGGCATGCATTAGCGATGTGCCGTCATTCTGTGACGGACCTCGGACGCGGTCTGCAGCGTTCGGGGTCCGTCACTGATAACTGAGACACAGACGCCGCGCTAGCGTGATCGCATAACGTGATCACAAAATGACACTAGCGTTAATGCAGTCCGTCAACGCTATGCGTTGAACGGACTGCATTAACGCTATGTGAACCTACACCAAAAAGAACAGAAAGTCATAAAAAGACTCAAATAATGTATCAAAGAAGTATTTTTATTGTAAATATATCAATATGTAATATAAAAAATCCAGTGAACACCGCAAAGAGACTGGTGGGTCACCTGGACTATTAAAAAACGTACATAAATGACCAGCAGAAATATAAACATATAATCATGTGTAATACGCAAATATTAAATTGGAGTAGCCGAGATACATACAATCATAATGAACAAGGTAGTAATATGAATAAACATAGATCAAAAATACCCTTATGAGACCCAAAAAGTAACAGGCAAACCCCAAAATTGCACAGGTCATAAATATTTACCCAGCCTCCCCATGCTGTAGAATCAATCTGCCTGCAAAAAATGATAGTCCCATAGTGGGGCTAAGTAAAAAAAAAGTACTTTTTTTTAATAATTGTAAATATATATACTGTATATATAGATATACAGTATATATAAAATAAAAAGATATTGAATCTATAAATAAATATTTGCATGAAAAAAAATATAAACAATAGAAGTACACATATTTGGTATCGCCGCATCCACAACGACCCGACCTATAAATCTGTTCCACTAGTTAACCCCTTTAGTGAACACCATAAAAAATAAATAAAAAACAAGGCAAAAGACAATGCTTTATCACCATACCGCCGAACAGCATACCGTGGACTAAAACGCGATCAAAAAGACGGATGTAAATAAACATGGTACCGCTGAAAACGTCATCTTGTCCCTCAAAAAAAAACTTTCTTACAGCTCCATCAGAGAAAAAATAAAAAAATTATAGCTCTCAGAATAAAGCTATGCAAAAATAATTATTTTTTCTTTAAAATAGTTTTTATTGTGTAAAAGCGGCAAAACGTAAAAAAGTGACATAAATGAGGTATCGCTGTAATCGTACTGACCCGAAGAATAAAACTGCCTCATCAATTTTACTACACACGGAATGGGCTTAAATCCCCTCCCCCAAAAAATTCTGAATTGCTGGTTTTTGTTCATTATTCCTCCCAAAAATCAAAATAGAAAGCGATCAAAAAATGTCATGCGCCCGAAAATGGTACCAATAAAAATGTCAACTCGTCCCGCAAAAAACAAGATCTCACATGACTGTCGGCTAAAATATGAAAAATTATAGCTCTCAAAATATGGTGATGCAAAACTATTTTTTGCAATAAAAAGCGTCTTTTAGTGTGTGACAGCAGCCAAACATAAAAACCTGATATAACGCTGGTATCTCTGTAATTGCACCGACCCAAAGAATAAAGTCACCTAATCATTTATGAGGAAAGGCGTAAAAAATAAATAAATAAAAACAATTCTTCACTTGCTGTTGACTTTTTCCTTCTGCCTCCCAAAGATCACAGTAAGGCTTGGCACACATTTTTCTTGCACTCTGCGCTGACCGCTTGCATCAGGGTTTCCATGTAAATCTCTGAAATACGTGATTCAGACGCAACTTCTGGTGAAAGGCACTGTGCATGAAAACCGAAGGGAGGGCACCATCAAGCATTTAGTTAATATTTTCAACCTGCGGCATGTCACAAAAGTAGCCAGTAAGTGAACAAGAACAGGGAGACATGCATAAAAGCAGGGATCACCATAAAAAAAATCACACATTTTTTTAGTATATGCAAAACCACACACAATTACTAAAAGCAGTTAAAGGGATCTGTCACCCTAAATTGGCGGGATATTTAAATGATGGCAGTCAGGTCAGATGGGCGGTGTTTTGGGTACTTGCCTTAACATGTTGTTCGCAGCTGTCTCCATTATTTCTGGGAATTGTAGTCGTTGCCCTCCATATAACACGCCTGCGCATTGCAATCTTGAATTGCGCACGCGCAGTATGCTTTGCCCGCAGATTGCATTATTACAGTACTTAATGTACTAGATGGCAAAATAGATATCTGAGTCGTTATTGTACAGCAAAAATAAATATATACTAAATAACGTGACTCAATAGGCTATCATTTGTATACAGAGACCCATTATTATTTAGTATTGCAAGTATTACCATATTATGGTTCAAGTAAAGGGAAAGGACTTGAATAATAATATCTTATTATAATGTTGAGCCACCCCTGTAGTGCTCGAGTTCGGTTTGGTTCTCCGAACACCAGTGTGTTCGACGAACTGTTCATCGAACTGTTCGTCGAACACCGTCGAACACCGTTAAAAACCAATGGCAGGCAAACCAAAACACATAGAAACACAAAGAAAACACATAGAAAACACTTCAAAGGTGTCCAAAAGCTGACAAACTGTTCAGAAGACACAACTAACACATGGAAAAGTGACAAGTACATATAGTCATGCGAAAAGAAAAGAGTTGGAGGAGTAAAAGGAGGGGGAGACACAGATATAGGCATGTCATGCCCTTCTAAAACCAAAAAAGTGCCAACCTGACACGGCCAGTCCGTTCCTGCCCGTGCGACCTGCGTGTCGCCGGGTTTGTGCCAGAGCTGCGGTGGACCCTGACGGCCAGCCCCCCTCTCCCAATACTGGTGCCTGTCCGCTGGTGGGTCGAGCGAGCCCCCTGAGGTGGAGGCAGGTGTAATCTTTTTTTTTTAAATTGTCTCTCTAATTTGAATGAGTACACTTTAAATCCTTTTACAAGGATCTATTGGAGGGCAAGTCTCATGCCAGCAGCTGCGGTAATGCCAGCTCCAGTAGCGTCCAGTAAAGCTGCTGCAGTTAAAAAGTTTTTATAAGGATCGAGCTTGGCGGTCCACCACAAGGCGTCCTACCACCACTCACAGCCCCTGTGCCTTGGGGTGCCTCCCCGATGTTCTTTACTGAGTGTCCCGGGGGCCCGAAGCATTTCCTTTGAAAAATTTAAGTGTCCAAAGTACAGGTGGTGTAGCTTGCTTAACAGCTGGGTTAATCTGCTGACTAGCAGACACTGCTGCTAGGCCCAAAATTATTGTCTGGGCTAAATGCAGTTAAAAATTTGTAATTGGATACTCTCGTTGGATGCCGAGAAAGCATTCATAGAGTCTCCTGGCACCCCATATATTATTCTCTTAAAAAGTTTGGGGTAGGGGACCCTTTATAGCCAAAATCATGGCCCTGTATCGCAATCCGTCAGCTAGGCTGAAGAACATTATCATCACCTTTCATAATCACCAATGGGACAAGGCAGGGATGTCCTCTGTCCCCTCTCTTATACATCCTAGTGATGGAGCACCTGCTCTCATCAATTCACGATAACCCCAATAATGCTCTGCATTTGCTGATGAATCATGTCCTAGTATATATCACTCAACCACATATATCCATCACTGCTGTTATGGCTGAAATAGATCACTTTGGTACATGGTCAAATTTTAAAATCAATGCAGCGAAGTCTGAGGCCCTCGATGTTTCCCTCCCCAAATCCATACAGGATTCCATCCAGTCCAACTTTCCCTATGCGTGGCCCTCACAGGGTATCAAATACTTAGGAATTCGTATTCATAGAGACCTCTCCCGTCTAATTTTTCTTAATTTTGGGCCCTTTATTGAACAACTCCATAGAGATCTTACTTCTTGGACGGTGAAGGATTTTTCCAGGTTCGGCATAATAAATATACTAAAAATGAATGTCCTACCTAAACTCTTATACCTCTTCCAAACCATTCCCATGGTAATTCCCTCAAATTTTTGTAAAAGACTACGCATTAGCTTTTGCAGATTTATCTGGGCAAAGTGGGCGTCCACGCATTCAGGGGGACGTTCTGATCAGACACAAACAAAAGGGGGTACAATCCCAATAAAAAATATTCATAAAAAATATATATAAAAAAATATAATATATATATTAAAAATAATTATAAAAAATAATAAATAATAACAACCTTTTTTATTAAAAATTAGATGAACACAACCAATTCAAATGTAAAAATATATATTTTTATTGAAGACACAATAGACAAACATTACATAATAAAATCAATATTAGTGTGTGCAGGGCTTCATGTGTCAGACTGATCGGTACAAAATAATAAAAATATATATAAAAAATGAAAAACTTGAACTAATTAAATCAATATAAAATATACCCCTAAAATACTAAGGTGACCATACACAAAAAATATATGAAATTAATAATATAAATTTCATGAATATAAGTGTAAAAAGTAAATGTTTAAAACACCTCTATATTCAAAGTAACACAGTGCTCATTGCTAAAAAATAATGTTAACAAAAAATTCATATATAATAGTGCAAAATAAATAGGTATGTAAACATAATTAAATCACTGATGAAAAAATAAAGTGCCAAGTTAATGGAAAGTCAAATACTCTCAATTTTGCTAAAATAAATATACACACACCAGAGGACCACATCAATAGTGCACAATTAGTATGTGGTAAAAGGGGAAAATACCAACCAGTGATGACACACTAATGCCCCAGCACACACCACTCCAACGCACGTTTCGCAGTTGCTTCGTCAGGGAGGCCTTAGCATTCTGGATTGTAGAAGGTATTACATGGCAGCAGTACACGCTAGAATCCTTGACTTCTTCCATCATTCGGAGGGGAAATTGTGGGTCAAAATAGCTCAATCCATTTGTCCTAAAGCTCTTAGCACTCTCCCATGGTGCGCCCATTTAATTGTCCCCTCTCTTGGCCTCATGTCATATAGTACTTATGCCACTGCTTTGGCTTTGAAAAGCTTATCCTCAATCGACCCCCAGGGCCCCTTGCTCCCGATTTCAGATAATCCAGATGTCCCACCAGGACTATCTGCAAATTGATTTCTCGGTTGAAATAAATCCCATCCGATATTATTTTCTCATGTCATCTCCAATACTTCGCTGCTCCCCCTCAATGACTTGTTACAGGGAAGAGCCACTACCCCGAAGGCAAATTTTGAATATAGCCAGTTACAACACTTCTATTCAACTGTGAAGAAGTGCACACATCTTCATAGAGATCTCACAAACTTTGAAAAATTGAGCCTATCATTGTCACCCCCTACACACTCCATCTCCCTACTGTATAATCTCCTCATTGCCCAGGTAACTGACAATAGGCCAGGATTATGCGGTGCATGGGAAAGGGAACTGGGGAAGTCCTTCTGTGATAAATGTTTCTTCCTAACACAAAAACCTCAATAGGGTCCAAAGCTCAGGAAACCTCCTTCAAAATTATCCCTAGATGGTACTGGGTACCAGCAGTCCTTCATAGATGGCATCCAGTGGTCTCAGATAGATGTTGGAGATGCGGGGAGGGGTAAGGGACAATGTCACACATATGGTGGGCATGCTCTATAATAAATGTATTTTGGGCAAAGTGGTTCCCATGATTGAGAAAATAACTGGTTGGACTATCCCTAATACGCCCGAAGCCCTCCTTTTATCAATGTTACCAATAAGTAAACGTACTTATAAAAGCTCATCAATAGGCTACCTAATACAGGTGGCTAAGAATGTCATTCCACGACACTGGAAAAGCAGAGACCCACCCATTGTGGAGGAATGGTTTGCGCAGATCTCCCTCCTTAATAGGATGGAGCATATGACTGCCATCTCACCGGCTGATGTTAATAGATACTGTGTGATTTGGAAGAATTGTATTGATTTAAAAAACTTGGACGCCTACCATCAAGGCCCCAACTAAAGTTATCCGTGATGTCGGCACAACAATGATCATAATCGCACTCTATTGATTGGTGGTCTGCCGTGGTCCGCTCCCTCTCTCTCTATCTTTCATATTGAAAAATACATGCTTGAAAATCTCCTCCTCATTCTTTACCCGTTTGCAAAGCTCACTTATTCATTTTATTTGGGGTAGGAAGAAAGCCAGAGTGGCTCAAAATGTTCTTCATAATCAATGATATAGGAAAGATGTGTATCTTCGTACCGTGTTAGCCAGTAGATAGAAAAATATTTAGACTTGAGAGTCCTCAGTGGTTGATACCTTTTAATGGCTAACTGAAAAGATGGTAACAAATTTCGAAAGCTTGCAATTTGTTACCATCTTTTCAGTTAGCCATTAAAAGGTATCAACCACTGAGGACTCTCAAGTCTAAATATTTTTCTTCATAATCAAAAAATTTATGGTGGAGCTGGACTACCGAACATTTTGGCTTATTACTCTGCTAATCTGATCAAACAGCTGTTTTTGGTGGCCTCATAAAGACCCTCCAGCCTGGTACGATTTAGAACTCTTTTAAAACAACTACAAACCTCCCCATTTGTTAGTATTAGGTTTTCTCTTAACCCCTTCACCCCCAAGGGTGGTTTGCACGTTAATGACCGGGCCAATTTTTACAATTCTGACCACTGTCTCTTTATGAGGTTATAACTCTGGAACGCTTCAACGGATCTTCGCGATTCTGAGATTGTTTTCTCGTGACATATTGTACTTCATGTTAGTGGTAAAATTTCTTCGATATAACTTGCGTTTATTTTTGAAAAAAACGCAAATATGGCGAAAATTTTAAAAATTTTGCAATTTTCAAACTTTGAATTTTTTTTCCCTTAAAACAGAGAAATATGTCACACAAAATAGTTAATAAATAACATTTCCCACATGTCTACTTTACATCAGCACAATTTTGGAACCAAAATTTTTCTTTGTTAGGAAATTAGAAGGGTTGAAAGTTGACCAGTGATTTCTCATTTTTACAACAAAATTTACAAAGCCATTTTTTTAGGGACCACCTCACATTTGAAGTCACTTTGACGGGTCTATATGGCAGAAAATACCCAAAAGTGACACCATTATAAAAACTGCACCCTCAAGGTACTCAAAACTACATTCAAGAAGTTTATTAACCCTTCAGGTGCTTCACAGGAGCTGAAGCAACGTGGCTGGAAAAAATTAATATTTAACTTTTTAGCCACAAAAATGATCTTTTACAAACTTTTTTTTATTTTCACAAGGGTAAAAGGAGAAAATGGACAGATAAAGTTGTTGTGCAATTTCTCCTGAGTACGCCAATACCCCATATGTGGGGGAAAACCACTGTTTGGGCACACGGCAGAGCTCGTAAGGGAAGGAGCGCCGTTTGACTTTTTCAAACTAAAATTGGCTGGAATTGAGATTGGACGCCATGTCGTGTTTGGAGAGCCCCTGATACGCCTAAACAGTGGAAACCCCCCACAAGTGACACCATTTTGGAAACTAGACCCCTAAGGAACTTATCTAGATCTGTTGTGAGCACTTTGAACCCCAAAGTGTTTCACAAAAGTTTATAATGCCTGGGTGTGAAAAAAAAACAAAACAATTTTCCACAAAAATGATTTTTTAGTCCCAAATTTTTGATTTTTCCCAAGGAAATTGGACCCCAAAACTTGTTGTCCAATTTGTCTTGAGTACGCTGATACCCCATATGTGGGGGGGGAAACTGTTTGGGCGCACGGCAGGGCTTGGAAAAGAAGCAGTAACGTTTTGGAATGCAAACATTGATGGGGGTCATGTTCCGTTTGTAGTGCCCCAGATGAGCCTAAACAGTGGAAACCCCCCACAAGTGACCCAATTTTGGAAGCTAGACCCCCTAAGGAACTTATCTAGATCTTTGGTGAGCACTTTGAACCCCCAAGTGCTTCACAAAGTTTATAATGCCCGGGCATGAAAATAAAAAAAACCATTTTTTCCACAAAAATTATCTCTTAGTCACTAATTTTTGATTTTCCCAAGGACAGAGAAATTGGACCACAAAACTTGTTGTCCAATTTGTCCTGAGTACGCTGATACCCCATATGTGGGGGGGAACACTGTTTGGGCGCATGGCAGAGCTCGGAATGAAGAGCACTATTTGACTTTTCAACAAAATTGGCTGAATGAGTGGAGCATGTTGCCATTGTGAGAGCCCCTGATGTGCCTAAACAGTGGAAACCCCCACAAGTGACCCCATTTGGAACTAGACCCCCTAAGGAACTTATCTAGATCTTTGGTGAGCAATTTGAACCCCCAAGTGCTTCACACAAGTTTATAACGTAGAGCGAAAATTAAAAAATCTATTTTTTTCCACAAAATTGATCTTTTCACTCCAATTTTTATTTTCCCAAGGGAACAAGACTCCAAAAGTTATTGTGCCAATTTGTCCTGAGTCGCTGATACCCCATATGTGGGGGAAACCACTGTTTGGGTGCATGGCAGAGTTTGGAAGGAAGGAGCCGTTTGACTTTTTCAACGCAGAAATTGGCTGGGATTGCCATGTCGTGTTTGGAGAGCTCCCTGATCTGCCTAAACAGTGGAAACCCCCCACAATGACACCATTTTGGAAACTAGACCCCTCAAGGAACTTATCTAGATTGTGGTGAGCATTTGAACCCCAAGTGCTTCACAAAGTTTATAACGTACAGCCGTAAAATAAAAAATCTTTTTTTTTTACAAAAATGATTTTTACCCCCAATATTTTATTTTCACCAAGGGTAAACAGAGAAATTGCCCAAAAGTGTTTGTCAATTTGTCCTGAGTCGCTGATACCCATATATGGGAGTAAACTACTGTATGGGCGCACGTGGGGCTCGGAAGGGAAGTAGTGACGTTTGGATTGCAACTTGATGGAATGGCTGGGAGTCCATGTCGCATTTGGAGAGCCCTGATGCGCCTAAACAGTGGAAACCCCCCACAAGTGACCCATTTTGGAAATAGACCCCCAAGGAACTTATCTAGATGTGTGGTGAGCACTTTGAACCCCAAAGTGCTTCACAGAAGTTTATAACGTACAGCCGTAAAAATAAAAAATCCTTTTTTTTTTTACAAAAATGATTTTTTCGCCCCCAATATTTTATTTTCACAAGGGTAACAGGAGAAATTGGACCCCAAAAGTTGTTGTCCAATTTGTCCTGAGTACGCTGATACCCAATATGTGGGAGAAAACTACTGTATGGGCGCACGTCGGGGCTCGGAAGGGAAGTAGTGACGTTTTGGATTGCAGACTTTGATGGAATGGTCTGGGGGCGTCATGTCGCATTTGGAGAGCCCCTGATGCGCCTAAACAGTGGAAACCCCCCACAAGTGACCCCATTTTGGAAAATAGACCCCACAAGGAACTTATCTAGATGTGTGGTGAGCACTTTGAACCCCGAAGTGCTTCACAGAAGTTTATAACGTACAGCCGTAAAAATAAAAAATCCTTTTTTTTTTTACAAAAATGATTTTTTTCGCCCCCAATATTTTATTTTCACAAGGGTAACAGGAGAAATTGGACCCCAAAAGTTGTTGTCCAAATTGTCCTGAGTACGCTGATACCCAATATGTGGGAGAAAACTACTGTATGGGCACACGTCGGGGCTCGGAAGGGAAGTAGTGACGTTTTGGATTGCAGACTTTGATGGAATGGTCTGGGGGCTCATGTCGCATTTGGAGAGCCCCTGATGCGCCTAAACAGTGGAAACCCCCCACAAGTGACCCCATTTTGGAAAATAGACCCCACAAGGAACTTATTAATGGTGATGAAGATGTGGTGAGCGCTATGAAGCCCCAAGTACTTCACAGAAGTTTTATAACATACAGCCGTAAAAACAAAAAAATCATTTTTTTTTTACAAAAATGATTTTGTCGCCCCCAGTTTTTTATTTTCCCAAGGGTAACAGGAGAAATAGGCCAAATTGCACAATAACTCTTGGGGTCCAGAGTATGCTGATACCCCATATGTGGGGTAAACTACTGTTTGGGCGCATGGCAGAGCTCAGAAGTGAAGGAGCACCATTTGACTTTTTCAACGCAGAATTGGCTGGAATTGAGATCAGACGCCATGTCACATTTCGAGAGCTCCTGATGTGCCTAAACAGCAGAAACCCCCCAATTCTAACTCCAACCCTAACCCCAAACACCAATAACCCTAGTCCCAACCCTAACCACAAACCTAACCCTAACACACCCATAACCCTAATCCCAACCCTAATCCTAACGTTAGCGCCAACCCTAACCCTAATACTAACGTTAGCGCCAACCCTAACCCTAACTTTAGCCGCAACCCTAACCCTAACGGGAAAATGGAAATAAATACATTTTTTTAATTTTATTATTTTTCCCTAACTAAGGGGGTGATAAAGGGGGTTTGATTTACTATTTATAGCGGGTTTTTGTGATTGGCAGCTGTCACGCTAAAAGACGCTTTTTATTGCAAAAATAGTTTTTTGCATCACCACATTTTGAGAGCTATAATTTTTGCATATTTTGGCCCACAGAGTCATGTGAGGTCTTATTTTTTGCGGGACGAGTTGACGTTTTTATTTGTACCATTTTTGAGCACGTGACGTTTTTTGATCGCTTTTTATTTCGATTTTTGGAGGTTAGAATGAACAAAAATCAGCAATTCATGAATTTCTTTTGGGGGAGGCGTTTATACCGTTCCGCGTGTGGTAAAATTGATAAAGCAGTTTTATTCTTCGGGTCAGTACGATTACGGCGATACCTCATTTATATCATTTTTTTAGGTTTTGGCGCTTTTATAGAATGAAAACAATTTTATATAAAAAATCATTATTTTTGCATCGCTTTATTCTGCGAGCTACAACTTTTTTATTTTTTCGCTCATGATGCTGTGTGACGGCTCGTTTTTTGCGGGACAAGATGACGTTTTCAGTGGTACCATGTTTATTTATATCGGTCTTTTTGATCGCGTGTTATTTCACTTTTTGTTCGGCGGTATGATGATAAAGCATTGATTTTTTGCTTCGTTTTTTTTTTTTTTTTTTTTAGGGGTTCACTAAATGGGTTAACTAGTGGGACAGTTTTATAGGGGGGGTCGTTACGGACGCGGCGATACCAAATATGTGTACTTTTATTGTTTTGTTTTTTTTATTTACAGGAAAAAATGAATTTATTGGGGAATATTTTTTTTTTTTTTTATGATTTTTTTTTACACTTTTTATTTTTACTTTTTTTACTTTTTTACTTTGTCCCAGGGTGGGACATCACTGTATTTTAGCAGATCGCTGGTGTGACAGTGTGCACAGCACTCTGTCACACCAGCGATCGCTCTGGCACTGCTGCAGGCTTCCCCAGCGCCTGCTCTCAGCAGGCACTGAGGAAGCCGCCTCCCTGCAGGACCCCGGCGCCATCTTGGATCCGGGGACCTGGAGGGAGGACGGACCCTCGGAACAGCGCGACACATCGCGCTGCTCTGAGGGTCTCAGGGGAGCGCGCAGGGAGCCCCCTGCCTGCGCGATCCTCCCCTGTGCCCCGGGTACACCGCGATCATGTTTGATCGCGGTGTGCCAAGGGTTAATGTGCCGGGAGCGGTCCGTGACCGCTCCTGACACACAGTCACGGGTGTCAGCTGTGATAATCAGCTGACACCCGGCGGCGATCAGCTGCGCTCCCCACGGGAGCGCAGCTGATCGCCCATGACGTACTATTCCGTCCATGGGAATTAGGTCCAGGGTCACATGGACGGAATAGTACGTCTGATGGCAGAGAGGGGTTAAACAAGCAAATTCCTTATAGTTCCTACCCCATTCTGCAGCCCGCCATTGAGGCCTGGAAAAGGCTTGCTAAACCAAAAAAGGTTGTGATAAAATCCATATCCTCAAGAATATTCCATTATCTCTTATCCATGAATCTAGGGGATTGGTCTTGGACCCTCTCTGGCTCAAATTGGGTATTAAGAAACTGGGAGATATCTACGATGGTTCTAAATTCTATCCTTATTCTTTTATTAAAGAACATTTCCATTCATCCTCCCTATCATTTTTTCACTACATTATTCTCAAGGAACAAATTTATGTCTTCCTGCAAGTGCGCCCTCGGATTTCTGAACCGGTTTTAAATTTACTTTGCAACTTAGATCATAAAATTTTTTGGAGTCTTAACTACATTTACCAATTGTTTAACCAACCACAGCACGCAGTTGGTCAAAACACAAAACATGGTTAAATGGGAGTCGGAACTTCATTTAACGTTTGACCACTCTGTATAGGAATATGCATGTACGCTTTCCTATGCATCATTTGTTATCTCTATGGCCCTTCAAGAATCATACCACAAACTCCTCACAAGATGGAATTTTACTCCTGCATCTATATCTAAAATTAACAAAATTCATTCACTTAATTGCTGGAGAAACTGTGGTCGTTATGGTAATCTCCTACACATTTTCTGGCAATGCCCGAAAATCCGTCCCCTCTAGAAGAAAGTTTTGGGTCTTATTAATGCCATCTCTTCTAAACAAATTCTACTAACACCTCAATTGGCCCTTCTCACACTAAATACTTAAAAAATTGACCCACATTTGAGATTATTAATAGTCCACATCCTACTGGTAACCAAAACAGCATTGCTCTCTACTGGAAAAAATCAGAGTCACCCTCTTTTCAAGACATTGTTGATAAAATCACACTTCATAAATCATTTGAATATAAGCTAGCATTGGTTACTAACCACTGCGATAAATTCTTCAAAAAATGGTCCAAATGGATGGAATTGTTTCCCTAATATACGAAATGTACTTGTCTGTTTTCTTTCTTATTAGTTCATTTTATGTTATAAACTTTGTCACTAATGTACTATAGTTACAATTTCATATTGTTTCCTCCTTCACTGCCTTTCCTGCTTTTTCCTTTCCCTTTCCTTGTATCTCCCTCTTTCCCTTCCTTATTCCCTATTGTTTCCCTTCCCGTCCTTGAAAATTTGAATAAAATTATTGGAAAAGAAAAATACATGCTTGATCTGGATATTGATGGAAACCCTCCCTGTACCCCCCAATGTACTGTCGTTATGCATACATTTATAGTTATACTACCCCTTTTACTAT
The DNA here is from genome assembly GCA_033576555.1 of Oophaga sylvatica. Lineage (NCBI taxonomy): Eukaryota > Metazoa > Chordata > Amphibia > Anura > Dendrobatidae > Oophaga > Oophaga sylvatica. The sequence continues at coordinate 223,187,146 of JARQOD010000003.1, read as the reverse complement.
GTACATTGTATTTTCTTGTACTTTTTCACCACAAAAAAAAAAAAAAGAATTTGCAAAAAAATTTTTTAATTAGATCTACAGGCGGTGGCTACTCCACTGACTAGCAGACACTAAAGCTTTGGAGCAGACCTCTGATTCCCAGGCTATAGTATGAGTAAACAGCTCAGTCTAGACACTCAACCATCTGTGTTACCCCAAGCCATAGTGTATGTAGTTTCTTACGGTTAAAAGGGGGGGAAGACCCAACCCACCTGTAATTGACGATGCCAATGTCACGTAAAACACAGCAAGGGGACTCCAAAAAGAGTCTCCATTTTTTCCAAAAATTTGGGGCACAGACGACACTTAAGTAGCATCAATTGCCCCAGAGTTGCTTAAAATGTTTGGAGAGGTGATTTTAACAAATCCTCAAGCTTTTACTCTTCCCAGGATGACACAGGGGTAGAAAAGTCCTTGCGGATCCATGATTTGTTCATCTTTATGAACGTGAGTCTGTCTACATTGTCAGTGGACAGCCGCGTGCACTTATCTGTCAGCACACCACCAGCAGCGCTGAACACACGTTCAGAGAGAACGCTGGCTGCGGGGCATGACAAGATCTCCAAGGCGTGAGTGACGAGCTCCGGCCATTTATCCAGATTAGAAGCCCAAAAAGAGCAAGGGTCCAGTGACACAGTCATGGCTTCCATGTTCAGTTGGAGATACTCCTGTACCATTGTCTCTAGGCGTTGACTATGTGTCTGACTTCTTGTCTACTGTGGCCTTGCAAAGGATGGGCTAAAAAAGTGGTGAAAGGATTCCGCAAAATTGCTGTTAACACCAGCAGATACTGTGTTTCTGTTACGGTTTGAGTGCTGAAGACTCGACAGTCCCATGGTTGGCAAGTTAGAACTGTGAGATTCACTACATGCACCACTGGTGTTTTGTGGAAAAGCACATGTAAGATTCTGCAACAGTCTCTGCTGATACTCCTGCATGCTTGAATCCCTTTCTATGGCAGGAATTATTTCGGCAAATTTACTTTTGTAACAGGGATCTAACAGTGTGGCTACCCAGTAGTCAGGATTATTTTGAATTCTGACAATTCGAGGGTCATGTTGCAGGTAGTGCAGCAAGAAGGCACTCATGTGTCTTGCGCATCCAGGAGCACCAAGTCCCTGTTGTGTTGGTGGCGAGGTAAGAATCCTGCTTCCTTCCTCTGCCCTCTCCTCACAACCTCGCACAACAGAATTGTGATCAAGGTCTCCCTCATCTGATGAGTCTTCCATGCCCATCACCAGTTCATCCTCCACTTCTTCCTGGGCTCTTGCACCTTCCTCACTAGTGGAGCTTAGTATAGATGGCCTAATAGAAGGAGTACCACACACTGCTACTATGCCCACAATTATTCTACAGGCAAGATGCAGCTAAAAATTCTTTTTTATTTGAACGCTGGTGGAGCTTTGTATAGATGGCCTAATAGAATGAGTACCACACACTGCTACTATGCCCACAATTATTCTACAGGCAAGATGCAGCTAAAAATTCTTTTTTATTTGAATGCTGGTGGAGCTTTGTAAAGATGGCCTAATAGAATGAGTACCACACACTGCTACTATGCCCAAAATTATTGTCCAGGCAAGATGCAGCTAAAAATTATTTTTTTTTGAACGCTGGTGGAGCTTTGTATAGATGGCCTAATAGAATGAGTACCACACACTGCTACTATGCCCACAATTATTCTACAGGCAAGATGCAGCTAAATATTCTTTTTTTATTGAACGCTGGTGGAGCTTTGTATCGATGGCCTAATTGTTATGATTTGGTAGCTGAGGAGAGCAGGCAAAAAAGGAAATACACCAGAGAGGTTGGAATCTATGGGATTGCAGTACCCTGACTAACCACCACAACTAAAGGCAGCCGTGGAGCGTACCTACGTTGGTCCTAGACGCCTCGTCACAGCCTGAGAAGCTAACTACACCTAAAGACAGAAAGAGGAAAACTATCTGCCCCGGAGCAGATCCCCAAAGAACATAGAAAGCCCCCAAACATGTAATGGCGGTTAGACAAGAGGAAAATACAGACACAGACAGAAAATAGTATGAGCAAACGTTGGGGCCCAAACTTCCTAAATAGAAAAGGATAGGAAGGACACTTACTGCAATCCTAAAAAACCCTGAAAAGTATCAACACTACTAATTACAAAAACACCTGAGATCACACGACCTCTACCACCTAAATGAGTTCTCTGGTGTAACAAAACCAAACAGCAGCCACTGAAAAATCTGGAAAAGGCAAATGAACAAACAACAGTGGCTGAACTAAACTGAGAGGAGCACAAGCCCCGGAGGGAGGGGACCCGGCAGACCCCCACAGAAGTGCAGGACAAAATGCAAAAAGCAAGCACAAAAAACTAAAAGAAGAAAATGTCTTATCTGTTAGCAGAAGATGCAGGCACGAAACAGCAAGCTACAAAGTGAACAGGAATCAAAGATGAGACCAGAACAATTGATCACCGGCAACCCTGATGGGAGGGAACCTCCCTTATATAAGACCAGTCAGTAACACCTGATCGCCAATCTTCACAATCTTCATTGGATAGTTCAGTACTGTTTGTAACCACCAGGGGGAGCTTCTGCTCAGAATTCATTTCTAGCACATTCACAACAGTACCCCCCCTTGAGGAAGGGTCACCGAACCCTCATTTGAGCAACCAGGTCGGTCAGAATGAGCTCTGTGATACGCCCGGATGAGTCTCCTAGCATGGATGTCCGAAGCAAACACCCAAGAATTGTCCTCCTGACCATAACCTCTCCACTTAACCAAATACTGGAGTTTCCGTCTAGAAAAATGAGAATTCAATATTTTCTCAACCACATACTCCAGATTGCCCTCAACCAAAACAGGGTCAGGAGGCACAGCCATAGGAACCACTGGCTCGACAAACCTCTTCAATAAGGACTTGTGGAACACGTTATGGATCTTAAATGTCCCTGGAAGAAGTAAACAAAAGGAAACAGGATTAAGAATCTCCATGATCTTATAAGGTCCAATGAACCTAGGCTTAAACTTAGGAGATGCAACTCATAGGGATATTTCTTGAGGACAACCAGACCAAGTCCCCCACTTCAAACCGAGGACCATCAGTCCTATGCCGGTTGGCAAACCGCTGGGCCCTCTCCTGAGAGAGGGACAACCTCTCCACTACCTGGTCCCAAATCTGCTGCATACGCTCCACAACAGAGTCAACACCTGGACAGACAGAAGCCTCCGTCTGTCCTGAAGAAAATCGAGGGTGAAACCCAAAATTGCAGAAAAATGGAGACATCAAAGTGGCAGAGCTAGCCCTATTATTAAGAGCAAACTCAGCCAAAGGCAAAAAAGAGACCCAGTCATCCTGATCAGCAGACACAAAGCATCTCAGATAAGTCTCCAATGTCTGGTTTGTTCTCTCAGTTTGTCCATTGGTCTGAGGATGAAAAGCCGAGGAGAAAGACAATTGAATACCAAGTTTAGAACAAAAAGTCCTCCAAAATCTGGAAACAAACTGGACTCCTCTGTCAGACACAATGTTCTCAGGGATGCCGTGTAACCGAACCACGTGCTGAAGGAACAAAAGCACCAATTCAGAGGAGGAAGGCAACTTAAGTAATGGCACAAGATGTATCATTTTGGAAAACCTATCACAAATCACCCAGATAACGGTCATTCTCTGAGAAACAGGGAGGTCGGAAATGAAATCCATAGAGATATGGGTCCATGGTCTCTTGGGCACAGGCAATGGCATCAACAAACCACTAGAGCGAGAGCAAGGCTTGGAGCGAGAGCAAGTCCCGCAGGACTGCACAAATTCCCTGACGTCACGAGACAAAGTAGGCCACCAAAAGGACCGACTAACCAAGTCTCTGGTACCAAAAATTCCGGGATGACCGGCCAACGCGGAACAATGAATCTCAGACATCACACTCTTTTTCCACCGGTCTGGGACAAACAATTTCCCAATAGGGCAGCGCTCGGGTTTATCCTCCTGACACCCTTCCAGAGCCAGTCTCAAATTGGGCGAGATGGCGGAAAGAACTACACCCTCTTTCAAAATAACAGCAGGATCAGATAACAGGAGAGTCCGCAAGGAAACTCCTCGAGAGGGCATCCGCCTTAACATTCTTAGTGCCAGGAAGAAAGGAAACCACAAAATTAAAACGTGTGAAAAACAAGGCCCACCTGGCCTGTCTAGGATTAAGTCGCTTGGCTGATTCCAGATAAACCAGATTCTTATGGTCCGTGAGGACCACCAGCTGATGTTTGGCTCCCTCCAGCCAATGTCTCCACTCTTCAAAAGCCCACTTCATGGCCAATAACTCCCGATTACCCACGTCATAATTACGTTCAGTTGGTGAAAATTTTCGAGAGAAAAAGGCACAAGGGTTACTTTTAGAGGTCTCTGGATCTCTTTGGGACAAAACAGCACCTGCCCCAATTTCAGAGGCATCAACCTCCACCTGAAATGGCAGAGAAACATCAGGCTGCCGTAGAACAGGAGCAGAAGTGAATCTCTGCTTAAGTTTCTGAAACGCAGAGACTGCCTCAGGAGGCCAATTCGCCACATCAGAACCCTTTTTGGTCAAATCAGTCAATGGTTTAACAATAACAGAGAAATTACCAATAAATTTACGATAAAAATTGGCAAAACCCAAGAATCTTTGAAGAGCCTTTAATGAAGTAGGTTGAACCCAATCACAGATGGCCTGAACCTTGACCGGGTCCATTTCAATAACAGATGGGGACAAAATGAATCCCAGAAATGAGATCCTCTGTACGCCAAAAAGACACTTTGATCCCTTCACATACAGAGCATTCTCTCTCAAAATCTGGAACACAGTCCGAACATGTTTCACATGAGAGTCCCAGTCATTGGAAAAAATCAAGATATCATCCAAATAAACAATCAGAAATTTATCCACAAAATCCCTGAAAATGTCATTCATGAAGGACTGGAAGACAGAAGAAGCATTAGTGAGCCCAAAGGGCATCACTAGGTACTCAAAATGCCCCTCTGGGCTATTAAATGCTGTCTTCCATTCATCCCAGTGCTTAATGCGAATAAGGTTATATGCCCCCCTGAGGTCAAGCTTGGTAAACCAAGTAGCACTTTTCACCCTGGAAAATAGGTCAGAAATCAAGGGTAACGGATATTGATATTTCACAGTGATATTGTTCAAGAGACGATAATCAATACACGGCCTTAATGAACCATCCTTTTTGGCCACAAAGAAAAAACCGGCACCCAAGGGTGAAGAGGATGGTCTGATATGACCCTTCTCCAATGACTCCTTGATATAAGACCACATAGCATCATGTTCAGGTACAGACAAGTTAAAAAGGCGACCTTTAGGGAATTTACTACCAGGCACTAATTCAATAGCGCAGTCATAGCTCCTATTGGGGGCAAGGATGCAGATTTACTTTCGCTAAACACATCAGAAAAATCAGTCAAAAAGTCAGGAACATCCTGAGCCTGGGGGGAGGCAGAAAAAACAGGAGTGTTGGTATTAACACATTGGCAGCCCCAACTGGTTACAGACACAGATTTCCAATCCAAAACAGGATTATGAGACTGTAACCAAGGGAAACCCAGTACGATAATGTCATGCAGATTATACAGCACCAAAAATTTGCAACTCTCCTGATGATCAGGTTCAACCCTCATTATCACCTGAGTAGAGAACTGAGGTTTATTCTCAGCCAAAGGGGTAGAATCGATCCCCAGTTGGGGAATAGACTTCCGTAGGGGTATCAAGGGAAACCCACAACGTTTAGCAAAATCAAAATCCATCAGGTTAATAGCTGCTCCCGAATCAACAAAAGCCTGAGCAGAAAATGTGGACAGGGAGCAAATCAGGGTAACAGTCAACAGAAATTTAGTCTGAACACTACCCAAGACAACTGAACGTGCAAAACGTCTTCCCCGCTTAGGGCAGACTGAAATAGCATGAGAGGCATCACCACAGTAGAAACATAACCCATTGCGTTTACGAAACTCATGACGCTGTGCCCCAGAAGCCACTCTGTCACACTGCATGGGTTCAGAAGCTGGTTCACAAGGCAGCACTGTTCCACGCATACCTCTACGCTCACGCAAACGTCTGTCAATTTGAATCGCTAATGACATAGAATCATTGAGACCAGAGGGGACAGGGAATCCCACCATAACATCCTTTACATTCTCTGACATTTCCTTCCGAAAAAGGGCTGCCAAAGCATCGTCATTCCATTTGGTCAGGACTGCCCACCTTCGGAATCTCTGACAGTATAACTCAGCGTCCTCAAGCCCCTGATTTAATGCCAACAAGGCTTTTTCAGCTTGATCAGTGACATTAGGCTCAACGTACAATAACCCCAGAGCCTGAAAAAATGCATCAACATTACTCAAAACAGGATCCCCAGGTGTCAGGGAAAAAGCCCAATCCTGAGGATCGCCGCACAGGAGAGATATGACAATTTGAACCTGCTGTGCTGCGTTCCCTGAGGACTTAGATTTCAAGGCAAAAAACAACTTACAGTTATTTTTGAAATTCAGAAATTTAGCTCGATCCCCTAAAAACAAATCTGGCATGGGAATCCTAGGTTCCACAACAGGCAACCCTGCAAGATAGGTAGCAATACTCCGAACTTCAGTGGCAAACTGATCCACACGGCCAGACAACTGTGCAAACTCCATTGAGAGAAAAAAAAATCCTCCTCAGCATTCAGAGAAACAGAGGGAAAAAAAAAAAATCTCTGACAACTCTGACAATCTTCTTTCTTTAACACTATTTTTCCCTTCTGTGAGTACCATACAAATATCAGTTTTTGGGCCGGTGATACTGTTATGATTTGGTAGCTGAGGAGAGCAGGCAAAAAAGGAATTACACCAGAGAGGTTGGAATCTATGGGATTGCAGTACCCTGACTAACCACCACAACTAAAGGCAGCCGTGGAGCGTACCTACGTTGGTCTTAGACGCCTCATCACAGCCTGAGAAGCTAACTACACCTAAAGACAGAAAGAGGAAAACTATCTGCCCTGGAGAAGATCCCCAAAGAACATAGAAAGCCCCCAAACATGTAATGGCGGTTAGACAAGAGGAAAATACAGACACAGACAGAAAATAGTATGAGCAAACGTTGGGGCCCAAACTTCCTAAATAGAAAAGGATAGGAAGGACACTTACTGCAATCCCAAAAAACCCTGAAAAGTACCAACACTACTAATTACAAAAGCACCTGAGATCACACGACCTCTACCACCTAAATTAGTTCTCTGGTGTAACAAAACCAAACAGCAGCCACTGAAAAAACTGGAAAAGGCAAATGAACAAACAACAGTGGCTGAACCAAACTGAGAGGAGCACAAGCCCCGGACGGGACCCGGCAGACCCCCACAGAAGTGCAGGACAAAATGCAAAAAGCAAGCACAAAAAACTAAAAGAAAAATGTCTTATCTGTTAGCAGAAGATGCAGGCACGAAACAGCAAGCTACAAAGTGAACAGGAATCAAAGATGAGACCAGAACAATTGATCACCGGCAACCCTGATGGGAGGGAACCTCCCTTATATAAGACCAGTCAGTAACACCTGATCGCCAATCTTCACAATCTTCATTGGATAGTTCAGTACTGTTTGCAACCACCAGAGGGAGCTTCTGCTCAGAATTCATTTCTAGCACATTCACAACACCTAATAGAATGAGTACCACACACTGCTACTATGCCCAAAATTATTGTCCAGGCAAGATGCTGCTAAAAATTCTTTTTTTTTTTTAACGCTGGTGGAGCTTTGTATAGAGGGCCTAATAGAATGAGTACCACACATTGCTACTATGCCCACAATTATTCTACAGGCAAGATGCAGCTAAAAATTCTTTTTTTTTTTAACGCTGGTGGAGCTTTGTATAGATGGCCTAATAGAATGAGTACCACACACTGCTACTATGCCCAAAATTATTGTCCAGGCAAGATGCAGCTAAAAATTCTTTTTTTTTTTTGAACACTGGTGGAGCTTTGTATAGATGGCCTCATAGAATGAGTACCACACATTGCTACTATGCCCACAATTATTCTACAGGCAAGATGCAGCTAAAAATTCTTTTTTTTTTTAACGCTGGTGGAGCTTTGTATAGATGGCCTAATAGAATGAGTACCACACACTGCTACTATGCCCAAAATTATTGTCCAGGCAAGATGCAGCTAAAAATTCTTTTTTTTTTTGAACACTGGTGGAGCTTTGTATAGATGGCCTCATAGAATGAGTACCACACATTGCTACTATGCCCACAATTATTTTACAGGCAAGATGCAGCTCAAAATTCGTAGTTATTTGAACGCTGGTGGAGCTGGCAAAAAGTGATAGGAACTGATGTAACCTAGCCCTCAAAAGGGCTGCAATTACAAATAGTCACTACTCCCAACCTATCTGTCTATTTATTAAGAGCACAAACCTGCCTGCTAAAAGTGCTAGGAACTGCTGTAACCTAGCCCTCAAAAGGGCTGCAATTACAAACTAGTCCCACTCCCTCCCTACTCCCTAAACCTTTCTGTCGCTTTAACTCAAATTTCGCTTCCAATTTGCTGCTGCACAAGATAGCGCTCACAGCAGCAGCAGTGCCGTCTAACACTGAGCTGCAGCAGTGAGAAAATGGTAGCGACAGGGAAAATGGCTGGGTCTTATAGGGCAAGGACATGTGGCATACACAACCAATGACACATGCCCTTGCTTGTGTGAAAAAAAAAAAATTCGCTCTGTGTGTGCGCTGCTGATAGGCTGACAGACTGCACCACCCACTGGAAATGTGGGAAAGAGAAAAAAATGGAGATCTTCATTATTTCTGCAGAGATCCATCCATGCCCCTCCCCTCGCCCCTCTGTACACTCAAACTGTGTATTAACATTGATTCTCAGCATTACTGAGAAAAAATCCAGTTACGATTTTGGTGCACGAACAGTTATCGAACATAACCTTGAACAGACGGATTTTTTTCAAATCGTTCGTCAAACGGCTCGAACACCGCCCAAAACAGCTCGAATTTGAAATTGGCGAACAGTTCGATTCGAACACCGCTCATCTCTACTTATTACCAGAAAAATAATGATTGGTTCCCAATATAAATAAATCACCTGTGAATAATCAAGACATGATCATAGAGAAAAAAGCCAGCAAAATCAGATACTGAAAATACAAAGTTTGTTAAATGCAGAGCTTGGCTGGCCCAAAGTTTCCCTTAGCTATAGGTACATAATTATCATATGCAAGTAACCATGATAAATATGCTCACAGAACAGAACACATAGAAACGTGTTAGAGGAGCAGAGGCTTCTGTTGGCCCAACGCCTGTCGTCACATCTGTGACTTCATCAGGGGCAGAGAGTGTGGTTACCATATGCTCATGTCTGTATATACTAAACATATAAATTAACCCCATCGGAGTGCGGTCTCAGCATGTGCACTAAGATGCTGGAAGTGTATTACTCCACCGAATGGCACATGCGCACCGGTCGTCATGGAAGTAGGAGAACAACCACCATACTACGCATGCGTCACACAGAGAGGTGCCATACATAAGAAATAAGGCCGCGGTAGTAAGGCGCTTGCGTAACATGTTAAGCAGAGGTCTTCATGGAGACGTATGAGGCCATGATACTGCGCCTGCGGCAAACAGTGCGGCGCTATGTACAGTGGCAAATAAGTGCCTCAGTCTGGTATCAGTCATCATGATTCCACCAAACAGCACGCGCGCACTGAAGGTCACTAAGTAACAATCTGGGGAAATACAGAGACCTCATGCTTCTAAACTGGAGCAAGCAGAGAATGTCATTGAAAGATACAGTGATTGAGCTGGGCTCAAGATCCATAGTATGTCACAACAACTATATAAATGCCTCTTAAAGTACATAAAATTCCAAGATATACAAGTTTTATTAATGTACTTTTTATAACAGCAAAACAGGTGTATTGGTTATTGTGCAATAAAGGACAATATGATACGGTACATGATTCACTGCAATCAAAGCAGGAAAAATATATATTGCCAAGATTGGCTTTGCATCAAATTAGAGATCATTTCCATAATAGTGACCCCACCATAGTTGCTTTAGTTTTTATAATAGTAATCAGGATCAACAATAACACTGATGATGACTACTCCCTCATAGTATCTGGTAACAGGGAGGAATAGACTGCAATCAAAGTTATTTATCAACACCAGCAGTGTCATAACAAATCCCATAAACCCTGATCTTACATTGGGTACCAATCTATCTAAATAGGCACTGTGGATGCCGTCTGACCTGTGATCCGGCGGTGTCTGTTTCTTTAGGATTGCATAAAAGTGCCGTCAGTCACAGTTTTGTGCACTTCTGAAAAGGACACAGCTGAACAGAGGCCAGACGGAGTCAAGAGTAACTCTGCTGCATCATTATAGTGAATGGATCCCTTGGGGGTTTCATCTGAATCATGCCACTCAGAGATTTAGATGGAAACCCCAAAGTTAGAGGTCAGTGTAGAGCGCCAGATAATTGTGATCCAAAACATTATGTAAATATTCTCAATAAAGGCTTCAACTCAATCCACAAAAAAGCAATCCCTCACTCAGGTCTGTCATCTGTTAACGGAAATATAGGGGGCTTCCACATTACTGATAGTACAAAGGCTCTGGAAAAGCAAAATGGCTCCTCACCCGCTAAAAGAAATTGGGCAATCCCTCCGCTCTCAAATGCAAATGCCCCCTCCCTGCTGAGTACCTAAACCACATATTGCGTCCACGTTTGGCATTTCTAATGCAATGAGAGCCTGCCTAACTAACGGGTGCAAGCCTCCAGAAGCACAAGCTGGGCATAACGTACTGGTGACTACAACGTACTTGTAACTACAGCATACTGGTCACTACAACGGCGGTTTGCAATTTTCACTTGGCAACATTCATTGCTGCTTGTTTCTGGAAAATACCCATGGAGTCAAAATCATCACAACACCTGTAGATAAATTCTCCAAGGTGTATACTTTCCAAAATGGGGTCACTTGAGGGGGGATTCTGCTCTTCTAGCAATTAGGGGCTCTTTTTATGGAGTCCACAAACTGTTCTAGGAAAATCTGCACTCCAGGAGGCAAATAGCGCTCCGTTCCTCCCGAGTCTCTTCGTATGACTAAGTAGTACTGTACTGCCACATTTGGGCTATTGCCACATTAAGTCGAAATTGTGGGACAAATTTTGTTGCCATTTTTACCCACTTCTTGAGTGAAAATGTAAAATCTGGAGTTAAAACAAAATTTTGGTGGTAAAAATGTAGTTATTTTTTTCTTCACTGCCCAATAGTATAAAATTCTGTGGCACATTCATGGTGTCAATATGACCACTGCACCACTAGATGAATTCATTAAGAGGTGTAGTTTGTAAAATGGGGTCACATATGAATTCATTAAGTGGTGTAGTTGGTAAATTGGGGTCACTTATGTGGAGTTCTGCTGTTCTGGCACCTCATGGGCAGCAGTCTTACCCATGATTGTGGAGCCTACTGAAACAGACTAAGGGGCCTTTTTAAATGCTTAGGAAGCCTTTGCAGGTGTTTTTGGTTAATTATTTTAATTTACTGAGATAATGACTTTTGGGTTTTCATTGGCTGTAAGTTATATCATCAACATTAACAGAAATAAACACTTGAAATAGATCACTCTGTTTGTAATGAATCTGTATAATATATGAGTTTCACTTTTTGTTTTGAAGAACTGAAATAAATTAACTTTTTGATGATATTCTAATTTAGTGATAGGCACTTGTACATTATGGTGTTTGCAGATTATTAGATGTTTCTTTATGACCATAACATGATGCCACTTTACCATGTTGACTATACCCTAATAATATAATTTTCTTACTTGTCCCTGCAGTCAATTTGCAGCCTCTCAAGTATTTTTTTTTACAATAGATGATAATAATAGTACTGAAAATGCCATAATTAATCCCCTGTCCACTAATTATTGCTCCATGGTACCCAAAATGCCAGAGCTACACCAATGCCAAAGTGCCACAGAGCTAACACAGCAATGCAGGTGCAGTGTTTAATTACATAGTCTTATAGTTTGTGTGATATAAAGTTGACACATCCTTTAAATTCAGCAAGAGAAAAAAGGATATGGATGAATAAAATAGTTTAGTATAGGGAATTTAACCAGATATTATATATACTATGTTTTCCAGGACTTATGTATACATTTACAGATTTGGACGTGGTATTAAATACTGGCCTTCCTATGTGTGTATAATGGTTTTCTGAGACTTTGATTTCAACAGGCTTTCTTTTAAAGAGGCCATCAATATCAGGTAGAAGTTGGACCACCTGCCATCTAATCCTAAAAATGGGCCATAGATATCAAAATCTTGAAGAAAGTTTTAGATATAGAAAGTACAACATTTAATTCAAAGTCAAGTTGTGAAACTGAACATCATAACTAGTTAGTAATTTGTTTTAATTGAAGCAGTAAGCCTGAGTGCCAACACCTGGAAATATCTTTCCAGAAACTTTTCCAAAAATCTTTTCTTCCATTTTGAACCTGTATTTCGTTTTAGCTTTGTTTTTAAGAGCCAGGAATTAAAAAAATGGTAGTTAAAGTGTACTGCTAATGATTCACTTAAGATATGCACTTCATTATGTAAGGTAAAATTTTTGCACTGTAATTAAAACAGAAGTGTTCTGTCTCTCTTATTATCTTCATTCACTTGCAGGCTGCACACTCAAATCATATTAATGTAAGGCATACTAATAAGGAAGAGGATCTGTGACTCAACATAAATGTGTGATTTTTTAGTTTGGTGTAAATGATGTTGTGTTTCCCTTATGTTCCTGTACCTCTTCATTCCTAAGAGATGACCTCCTCTTTCCTGTATGTAAACGTAGTCTTTTCAGCCAAATTTGAAATGGTCCTCAAGAAGGATAACTGGAGAGGTGTAAGAGCAAAAGAAAAACAATCCCAGAGATTCAAAAGAACTGTAGCATTTGTGGATCGCCCGCCAGGGCAGTGGGGTACTTGGTACGGCAGCAGTGACCCAGTCCGTGGCCCTGGGCTTCCAATAAAAGGGGAATATTTATAGGGGATGATGAAGAGTTTGTATTGAAGTGTTCGTGATGACACCTGTGGTTTCTGGTCAGAAGTGACCAGCATTGTAGTGCAGATCCTCTGGGACTGGTGGTGAGATGCAGCAGAGTTGGAATAGCTCTCCACAGGCAGAGCTTGTTATCCCAGGGCAGAGGTATGTTGTAAAGGATGATGGTGTTGGTAGATGTAGCGGTGTTGGATGGGTGATGCAGGAATAACTAGAGAACACAGGTGGGTGCAGTTTCCAAGCTTTACTCACAGTTCTGGCTGCAGCACAGATGCCCGCTTGGTACCGTGTCCTCCAGGTGAGGGGCTCAGCAAACTCCCAGGTAGATCAGGATACACCTCTCCAGGACTCCCTTCATTATGTTCCTTTCTCTGTCGTCTCACTGTGCTGACTTTCCACCTTTCCTTCCTGTCCAACACCTCTCAATCAGTGTCCCAAGCCAGTAGCCGCGGACCTTGTCGGATAACATCCTCTCTGCGCTTCCTTGCTCCCTTATGGCTACCTTTTCGGAGAAAATAATTGCGGTTCAGTAGCTGAGGCACCTAGAGATGCCACTGCCTCCGGCTTGCCAGCTGAGTCTTAAAGTTCTCCTCTAGACTACTGGCCGGTGTCCCTTCTGCGACCTGGTCCCTCCACAATTGGATCGGGCCCCACGGATCAATGACTCACTATCCATGCCCTAGGACCCCTTCTGTCCTTCCAGAAGCTTCTTTCTGTTTCTATCTGTCTAACGTTCTCCGTCTTAGGCCGAGCTGCTAACAGCTCCAGGTCCCCTCCAAGACTATCTGACTAGACTCACTTTCCTGCTTTCTAACCTTCATTGCTCCTCCTACTTACTCTCTCCACCCACCGCCCATACACTCGTTCCTACCCAGCCTGGGATGAGACCATCCTCCCTTAGGGTACGTCCAGGGTGCATGACTGCTATAGTCTGTGTTGGGTGCAGGTGTTAGAGTCTTGGGTGGTGCTCCCTCCTTAACAGAGAGTGGGGTACCACACCTCTAGATGAGGTGCAATACCTCTGTGGCAACTGAACCCTCAGGGGCGCTACATTTGCACCAGGTAAAAATTTATAATAACAGTGAAAAGTTTGGACATACCTGTTCATGCAATGGTTTTCCTTGCGCTTATTGGCATGTGCACATTGTTGATTCAGAACAAAGGTTGCAAAACCACAAAAAATCACATATGGAAACAAGCCATAAAGAAACACGTGTGAAAGAAACCAGAATGTGTGATAAAACCTTAGATTCCTCAAAGTACCCTCATTTTATTCAGATGGTAACTTTACATTCTCCCAAGCAGCTTCATCAGGTAGTCATCTAGAATGGCTTCAAATGAACAAGTTAAACAAAAATTCTTTTGTGGAATCACCACCATTTGAGGTGTATGGAATCATCATTTGTGTTTTCCAGAGACAGTGTTGCTGCACAGTTCCACACAATGCTGTGTGCTATTCCACTATTGTACTCTGCTCAAAAAAATAAAGGGAACACTGAAATAACACATCCTAGATCTGAATAACTGAAATATTCTCATTGAATACTTTGTTCTGTACAAAGATGAATGCTGACAGCAAAATCACACAAAAATAATCAATGGAAATCAAATTTATTAACCAATGGAGGCCTTAATTTGGAGTCACCCACAAAATTAAAGTGGAATGTAATGTCCTTAAAACAAGTCATAATTATGCTCAGTAGTGTGTGTGGCCTCCACGTGCCTGTATGACTTCCCTACAACGCCTCGGTATGCTACTGATGAGGCGGCAGATGGTCTCCTGAGGGATCTCCTCCCAGACCTGGACTAAAGCATCTGCCAACTCCTGGACAGTCTGTGATGCAATGTGACGTTGGTGGATGGAGCGAGACATGATGTCCCAGATGTGCTCAATCGAATTCAGGTCTGGGGAACAGGCGGGCCAATTCATAGCTTCAATGCCTTCATCTTGCAGGAACTGCTGACACACTCCAACCACATGAGGTCTGGCATTGTCCTACATTAGGAGGAACCCAGGGCCAACTGTACCAGCATATGGTCTCACAAGGGGTCTGAGGATCTCATCTCGGTACCTAATGGCAGTCAGGCTACCTCTGGTGAGCACATGGAGGGCTGTGCGACCTTCCAAAGAAATGCTACCCCATACCATTACTGACCCACTGCCAAACCGGCCATGCTGAAGGATGTTGCAGGCAGCAGATCGCTCTCCACGGCGTCTCCAGACTCTGTCACGTCTGTCACATGTGCTCAGTGTGAACCTGCTTTCATCTGTGAGGAGCACAGGGCGCCAGTGGCGAATATGCCAATCCTGGAGTTCTGTGGCAAATGCCAAGCGTCTTGCATGGTATTGGGCTGTGAGCACAACCCCATCTGTGGAAGTCGGGCACTCAGACCATCCTCATGGAGTCAGTTTCTAACCATTTGTGCAGACACATGCACATTTGTGGCCTGCTGGAGGTAATTTTGCAGGGCTCTGTCAGTGCTCCTCCTGATCCTCCTTGCACAAAGGCGGAGGTAGCAGTCCTGCTACTGGGTTGTTGTGCTCCTACTGCCCTGTTGTGAATACTTTGGAGGCGACTTCTGAGCTGGGGCTCCCTCCGGTGGTTGCTGAGGGTAATGAACTAATTACTGAATGGCCTTCAGCTGGCTCTGAATGGTATGATATAAGTGACCTGAGTTCCCATCAGCCTTGCCAGTAATCAATTGTTCCTCCTGGTCTTGCTTGGAGCACAGCTTGCTTTCCTGCTCTCATTCAGATAAGTGTTTTGTTGTTTTTTTTTCTCTGTTGGATTTTCACTGCTGGTTTGCTGCTTGCAGTGGATTACAGCCTGGTCCCCTTTTTGTGCTCATTATGTGTTTGCACATTTGCTTTGTTCCTTTGTCATTTTTTATTTGCTGAGTTGTTGTGAGTTACACCAGAGATCTGATTTAGGTGGTAGAGATCGTGTGATCTCAGGTTTTTTGTTAATCAGAAGTGTTGGTATTTTTGTCAGGGTTTTTTTGGGTTGCAGTCAGAATTCTTTCCTATACTTTTCTATCCAGACAGATTGGGCCCCAGCGTTTGCTCATTCTATTTTCTGTCTGTGTCCGTGTTTTCTTCTGGTCTAACTGCCATTACATGTTTGGGGGCTTCCTATTTCTATGGGGATTCTGCTCCGGGGCAGATAGCTGTCACGCGGTCTTATGATATGTGTACGATGTCAGTAAACTATTCTTAAAAGAACAACACTCTATACAACATATAGATTAGCAACATCAGCATGTAAATATAGAATAGATTTACCTGACACGATATCCGTTGAACTCAGGGTTAATCTTGAGGACTTGATACACTGTCACAGGAAAGAGGAGGACCGGGGGTCTAACCTGACCCTAAACTGGGGTCCTAACTAATCCTCACCTTGGAGGTACTGATAATGGTTCAGAGGTCCAAGTCTCCAGCCTAACCCTGTCTCCTATCAGTCCCTGAACCCTGTAATCAGTCCTAAGAAGGATACTGATTACCACCAAAGGAATATGGGCTGATCTCTGCTAAATACACAGATTAGACATATTAGACAGACTGGAGAAAACACAGACTTGCATACACACTCAAACACAGAAGGAACATAAATGATCTGGGATATTAAACTCTAAGCAAGGTGAGCTTAAAACAACTAAGGAGCTCTTTAACTTAAGTCTATACAGATACTATCCTATCTGTGGTCTGCATGAAGAATTTCACTGGCAACTCCCAACACAGACAACCAGAGATTTAAAGGAAACCAATCAACAAATAATTAATTGCAGCCGGGAGAAACTGCACCCAGTCCCAGAACTGAGCACAGACAGAATTAACTCCCTAACTGCCAAACACAAAGAAACAGCAGCTCAGCTGTGAGAAGTCAAAATGTGCAACCGCGACGATCTTCGTGGCAATGCACACATGACAGTACCCCCCCTTCTACGAGGGGCCTCCGGACCCTCAGGGCCAGGTTTGCCCGGGTGAGTTCTGTGGAAGGTCCGCACCAAACGATCTGCGTTAATGTCAGACGCAGGAACCCACGTCCTCTCCTCTGGACCATACCCCTTCCAATGCACCAAGTACTGAAGGGACCGGCGATTCAGACGTGAGTCAATGATCTTTGACACTTGAAACTCCAAGTTACCATTGACCACCACTGGAGGAGGAGGTAGAGGTGATGGTATGACTGGTGCCACGTACCTCTTAAGTAATGACTTGTGGAACACATTGTGGATTTTAAACGTAGGAGGGAGGTCCAGACGAAATGCCACAGGATTAATTATGGAACTGATCCTGTACGGCCCGATGAATCTGGGGCCCAGCTTCCAGGAGGGAACTTTAAGTTTTATATTCCTGGTAGACAACCATACCAGATCGTTCACATTAAGATCTGGACCAGAAACTCTCCTCCTATCAGCCATACGTTTATAACGGTTCCCCATAGCACTCAGATTATTCAATACACCTCTCCACACTGAAGCAAGTGACGACGAGAAACGCTCCTCCTCAGGAACCCCAGAAGGGACCCCCCCATTGAAAGTACAAAACTGGGGATGAAAACCATATGCCC
Source organism: Oophaga sylvatica (assembly GCA_033576555.1). NCBI lineage: Eukaryota > Metazoa > Chordata > Amphibia > Anura > Dendrobatidae > Oophaga > Oophaga sylvatica. The sequence goes on along the minus strand of JARQOD010000003.1, from coordinate 223,169,462 downwards.
CAAAAAACGGGGACTTACCAGTGGACTCGCTCCGCCTGTTGTTAAGAGCGAACTCTGCCAGAGGCAAGAAAGAAGACCAGTCCTCCTGGTTCTCTGAGACAAAACACCGAAGATAAGTCTCTAGGCTTTGATTCAGACGCTCTGTCTGACCATTGGTCTGCGGATGAAAGGCCGAGGAAAATGACAATTGCATCCCCCGACGTAAACAAAATGCCCTCCAAAACTTGGACACAAACTGAGACCCCCTATCTGACACCACATCAGAAGGCAACCCATGAAGTCTCACAATCTCCCCAATGAACACCTGCGCCAGAGTTTTAGCATTAGGGAGGGCAGGAAGAGCAATGAAATGTGCCATCTTACTGAACCTGTCAACAACCACCAGTATGACAGTCTTCCCTGACGACTGAGGAAGGTCCGTGATGAAGTCCATAGACAAATGAGTCCATGGACGCTCCGGAAGTTTCAAGGGTAAGAGGGTCCCAGACGGACGGGTATGAGGGGACTTAGAGCGAGCACAAACCCCACAGGACGCGACAAAAGTTAAAACATCTTTATTAACGTTAGGCCACCAAAACCGGCGAGAAAGGAGATCTAAAGTAGCCTTACTCCCTGGATGTCCTGCTAAAGCAGAATTATGATGTGCCTCAATAACCTTTTGTCTCAACTGATTTGGGACAAACAGTCTCCCTGGAGGTCCTGCAGGGGCGTCCCCCTGAGCCTCTAACACCTCCTCCTCAAGCTCAGAACATACAGCCGACACTACCACCCCCTCCTGAAGGATAGGAATCGGGTCATCCATTTTCCCGGCCCCTGGGAAACTGCGAGACAAGGCATCCGCCTTAACATTCTTAGATCCAGGGCGATAAGTGACAACAAAATTAAACCTGGTAAAAAACAACGACCATCGAGCTTGTCTGGAATTCAGACGCTTAGCAGATTCCAAATACAGCAGGTTCTTGTGATCAGTAATGACGGTGACCGGGTGGACTGCCCCCTCCAAAAAGTGACGCCATTCTTCAAAAGCCAATTTAATGGCCAAAAGTTCCCTATTGCCGATATCATAATTCCTTTCGGCGGACGACAATTTTTTAGAAAAGAAAGCGCACGGATGCCATTTACCAGGGGACGGACCCTGGGACAATATTGCACCCACCCCTACGTCAGACGCGTCCACCTCCACAACGAACGGCTGTGATGCATCTGGTTGGATGAGAACGGGTGCCGAAGCAAAACATTTCTTCAAAGAGGAAAAAGCTTGGCAAGCTTTGTCCGACCATTTAGAAAAATCCGTCCCTTTTCTTGTCATGTCAGTGAGAGGTTTGACAACAGATGAGAAATTACAAATAAATTTCCGGTAGTAGTTAGCAAACCCCAGAAAACGCTGCAGAGCCTTAAGATCCTCTGACTGATCCCATTCAAGCACTGCTCTCACCTTTTCAGGGTCCATACGGAAACCGGAGGCTGACACCAAGAAACCCAAAAACTGAAGTTCCTGTACGGCGAATACACACTTTTCCAGTTTGGCGTATAGTTTATTGTCTCGCAAGATCTGCAACACCTGTCTCACATGCTCCTGGTGAGACACAAGATCTGGTGAGTAAATTAAAATGTCATCCAAATATACGACCACAAACAGCCCCACCAGATGACGAAAAATGTCATTAACAAAATGTTGGAACACTGCTGGTGCAGTAGTCAGACCAAAAGGCATGACAAGGTTCTCATAATGTCCCTCCGGCGTGTTAAACGCCGTTTTCCACTCATCCCCCTCTTTTATCCTAATCAGATTATACGCCCCCCTGAGATCCAATTTAGAGAACCATTTGGCGCCAACAATTTGATTGAAGAGATCAGGAATCAGAGGGAGTGGATACGGATCTCGAACAGTAATCCGATTAAGTTCGCGGAAATCCAAGCAAGGGCGTAGGCCTCCATCTTTTTTCTTCACAAAGAAGAACCCCGCGGCCACTGGGAAGATGAAGGTCTAATATGCCCTTTGGCCAGACTCTCCGAAATATAATCTTTCATAGCCTGCCTCTCAGGACCAGAAAGGTTATATAACCTAGCTTTAGGTAACTTAGCATCAGGAAGTAAATTAATAGAGCAGTCATACACGCGATGAGGAGGCAACTCCTGACACCCCTCCTCAGAGAACACATCCCCAAAGTCCTCCAAAAAAGGAGGCAAAGTACTAGGCACGACCGCACTGATGACTGTGTTCATGCAGTTACTTTTGCAAAACTCCCCCCATTGGCTTATATCTCTGGACTGCCAATTAATCACAGGGTTATGTTTAACCAACCAAGGAAGTCCCAACACAATAGGAGTAGGTAGACCCTCCAACACATAACAAGACAATAGTTCCCTATGTATTGCCCCCACCCGAAGGTCAATGTCATGAACCTCATGAACAAAGCTACCTTGGCCGAGAGGCCTGGCGTCAATGGAGAATATAGGGATCGGTTTGACCAATACACTCAGATGCATACCTTGAGCCTGAGCAAACTGAGCGTCAACCAGATTAGCCCCGGACCCACTATCAAGAAGAACAGAAAATCTCTCCACTCTCGTACCAACCACCACCTCCACTGGTACAAGGAACTGAGAAGAACTAGCGGACGAAATACATACTCCCAGGTTGTCGTCCACCACACAACCTGGGATTAACAGTTTTCCGGCGACTTTTTGCTCAACAAGGCACGGGATGGACATCCCCCAACAAAATGTCCCTCTTTCCCGCAGAAGAAACACCTTCTAGTCCTGCGGCGTACCGCCAATCCCCTCCTACGAAATGATGTCCCTCCCAACTGCATAGGCTCCTCCGAACAGACAAGGGGAACCTCAACATAAGGGACTTTAGTAGTAGGTGGAGTAACAACAGGGGGCGGAGTTACCTCGCACCTCTCCCGGAGCCGTCTATCAGTACGGATAGCTAGGGCCATAGCAGCCTCCAGTGATGGAGGAGAATCATACTGAGCCAAAACGTCCTTTAATTTGTCAGAAAGCCCATGACAAAACTGGCTTCTAAGAGCTGGGTCATTCCACTGAGTATCTGTGGCCCATCTACGGAACTCAGAAGCAAATTCCTCCGCCGGACGATCTCCCTGCTGTATCTTACGTAATTTTGTCTCAGCAAGAGAGACCCGATCTGGGTCATCATATACCAAACCCAGGGCAGTAAAAAATCGATCTACTGACTGTAGAGCCGGGGATCCCGGAGGAAGGGAGAAGGCCCAGGATTGAGGGTCCCCTTGTAGGAGCGAGATAACAATTCCCACTCTCTGCTCTTCACTCCCTGATGATCGAGGCCGAAGCCGAAAATACAATTTACATGCCTCCCGGAAGGTGAAAAATTTGTCTCGCCCACCAGTGAACCTGTCCGGGAGAGCTACTTTAGGTTCAAATCTGGTTTGCTCCGAGGGAGACAAAACTTTGGATTTAATGTCCGTCAGCTCCATGGATAATCCCTGCAACTGCAGAGCCAGCTGGGCTACTGGATCCATGGCAACTGGGAATAATTTTATGGGCCAGTGAAAATGTCACGCGGTCTTATGATATGTGTACGATGTCAGTAAACTATTCTTAAAAGAACAACACTCTATACAACATATAGATTAGCAACATCAGCATGTAAATATAGAATAGATTTACCTGACACGATATCCGTTGAACTCAGGGTTAATCTTGAGGACTTGATACACTGTCACAGGAAAGAGGAGGACCGGGGGTCTAACCTGACCCTAAACTGGGGTCCTAACTAATCCCTCACCTTGGAGGTACTGATAATGGTTCAGAGGTCCAAGTCTCCAGCCTAACCCTGTCTCCTATCAGTCCCTGAACCCTGTAATCAGTCCTAAGAAGGATACTGATTACCACCAAAGGAATATGGGCTGATCTCTGCTAAATACACAGATTAGACATATTAGACAGACTGGAGAAAACACAGACTTGCATACACACTCAAACACAGAAGGAACATAAATGATCTGGGATATTAAACTCTAAGCAAGGTGAGCTTAAAACAACTAAGGAGCTCTTTAACTTAAGTCTATACAGATACTATCCTATCTGTGGTCTGCATGAAGAATTTCACTGGCAACTCCCAACACAGACAACCAGAGATTTAAAGGAAACCAATCAACAAATAATTAATTGCAGCCGGGAGAAACTGCACCCAGTCCCAGAACTGAGCACAGACAGAATTAACTCCCTAACTGCCAAACACAAAGAAACAGCAGCTCAGCTGTGAGAAGTCAAAATGTGCAACCGCGACGATCTTCGTGGCAATGCACACATGACAATAGCTTTCATCTTTCTGCCTTTAGGTGTAGTTATCTCTCCGGCTGTGACGAGGCGTCTATGATCACCGTAGGTACGCTCCACGGCTACTTCTAATGTGGCGGTTAGTTTAGTGTACTGCAATCCAATAGTTTCCAGCCTCTCTGGTGTATTACTACTTTGGATATTTTTTGCAATTTCTCCTCAGCTACTGAAACATAACACTGCCCCCTCCACGTCTCCTGGTGTACTGGCCTGTCTCCTGGTAGCGCCTCCAGGCTCTGGACACTACGCTGACAGACACAGCAAACCTTTTTGCCACAGCTCGCATTGATGTGCCATCCTGGATTAACTGTACTACCTGAGCCACTTTGTGGGTTGTAGAGAGCGTCTCATGCTAACACGAGTATGAAAGCACAACCAACATTCAAAAGTGACCAAAACATCAGCCAGAAAGCATTGGTATGTGGTCCCCACCTGCAGAACCACTCCTTTATTGATTGTGTCTTGATAATTGACAATGATTTCCATCTGTTGTCTATTCCATTTGCACAACAGCATGTGAAATTGATTGTCAATCAGTGTTGCCTCCTAAGTGGACAGTTTGATTTCACAGAAGTTTGATTTACTTGGAGTTATATCTGTTGTTTAAGTATTCCCTTTATTTTTTTGAGCAGTGTATTAAACCAAAATATGCCAAGAACCACTGAACTAAAAATAGAGAAAGGATAGTTCATCAATACTTTATGACATGAAGGACAATCAATCCATAAAATTGCTAGAGCTTTGAAGGTATCCTCAAGTGCAGTCATGAAAACCATCAATTGCCATGATTAAACTGGCTCCCATGAGGACTACCACATGAAAGGACGATCAAGAATTAACTCTCCTTTGAGTATAATTTCATAAGAAATGCCAGCCTCAAAAATAGCAAATGTGACAAGCAGGCCTTTATGACCGAATTGCTGCAAATAAGCCACTACTGAGGATCACAAACAAGAAGAGACTTTTTGCGCCAGGCAACACAAGGATTGAACATTAGATCATTGGAAATTTGTACTAAGGTTTGATGAGTCAAAATTAGAAATTTTTGGGTGCCAACAGTCATGTGTGTGAGGTGCAGAGCAGATGGTTTCTATATTTGTGGTGCCCACCGTGAAGCATGGAGGAGGAGGTGTGATTGTGCGGGGGTGAATTGCTGGTGACAATGTTGATGATTTATGTCAAATTCATGCCACAATTACCCAGCATGGCTACAGCAGCCTTCTGCAAAGACATATCACCCCATCTGGTTTGCACTTAATGGGACTATCATTTGTGTTATAACAGGACAATGAACCAAAACACACCTCCAGACAATATAAAGAATATGTGATCACAATCATTTAACCTCAGCCTAGTTGAGATGATTTGAGATGAGCTTTATAGCAGAGCGAAGACAAAGCAGCGACAAGTACTCAGCTCCTCTCGAAACTCCTTCTTGACTGTTGGAAGCCATTCTAGGTGACTACCCGATGAAGCTGCAGAAGAGAATGTCAAGGCTGTGTAAAGCTATCATAATGACTTGTTTCACATGTTTCTTTACTCCTTGTTTCTATATCTGTTCCTTCATCACTTTGCTACCTTCTGTCTGAATCTACAATGTGCACATCCCAATAACAACAAGGAAAACCATTGCATGAATAGGTTTGACCAAACTTTTTACTGGTATTGTGCATAAATACATGTAGGACAAACATTCAAGGTCAGTTAAGCAGATTTGTTTTACCCCATAACATCTAGCTGTGTTCTGCTACCATAGGCAGTCGCTTCTAGATATTGTTAAATGTGTAATGTATAGTTTTATGGGGCTGAAACCATTGCACTTGTATCTCGTGATTTATAATATCCCCTTTTTGTACATGGTGAAATCCAATTTAAGAAGGGATAAAAGATAAAATGGTCTTCCTCACAACAATGTAATTATCAATCAAAGGCCAAAGGTCTATTTACGTCATGAAAATGCCATCTATGGTTTACAAGGAAATACGGCTATGACATTCTATGTATCTAAAAAGAGCGGAGAGTTCTGACCTATGACCTTTCCAAATTCTGCAAGGGATTTATTGAACATATTTGCATTTAAATGAGATGACTTGGGCTTTGTTAATTAAAACAGTTACAGCTGTTCCCGCAGAGTTAACCCTTTATGTTCACCCTTTACTGCCATGGAGCTTTGCCAGGATGGGTTTTGTATGTAGGGTGTCGTGAGGTTAAATAAGAGAAACTTAAAATTAAGATGGAATTAACCTTGCATAAATCCCTTTATAAGTTCATAGTAACTAAGATATGGAATCCCAACGTCATTGGCCAGTTCTGAAAATACATTACTTAATTAAGAGATGTAGAAAAGGGATTGTAGACTAAGGTTCTGTTTTTCCTTTTTTTTTCAGTTCTGGTCAGTGAAAGATGGACATTTCAAAATCTGCCCAACAAGCAATGGAAGTGCCCCCGATTAACCAAAGCCAGGAAGTGAAAGCTCCGAACTCAAGTCATGAAGACACATTGTCTCTTCCTCCAGCAGATGACAGAACTATGGGCAATTCAGTGGACCAGGCTGAAATTCCTGCCCCAAATCAGATCCAAGGCAACCATCAAGTTAACCATCAGGCACCCTCTGATATCTGGAAGAAAGGAGGCCGCTTGCTGTCTGCACTGCTGGCCATTAATGTTGGTCTGATTGCTTGCGTTCTTGTGAGCAGTGGCACCTTAGAAAAAGTCTCTGTTAAGGACACTGAAGTTCTTGCTTTTTTGGTTATTCTGATGCTGCTCTCCACCTTCTGGATGATATTCCAATTTTATTTCTCTTGTCGGAAAAATGCAGTACTCTACAAAGACTCTCATGCCGGCCCTGTATGGTTAAGAGGTAATGTGGGAATAAAATCTAAAAATTATTTACAGTAAATGTATAGGATGGAAAATTCCTGTAAGGTTTTTAAAACTTAGCCTAGTCATCAGTCTATTCTTTAAATATATTCAAGTGGAACAGACAATGATAGTAAGAACCTACTAAAGCATAGCAGGTAATAATAACATTAAGTGTCACTGCTACATGGTACTTCATCATGTGATGCATACCTCATATTGCAGCATTGCATTGCATATGGCCGCACCTCCATTGAAAAACTAATGCTCCAGGTCAGGGACGGACATAACATTGGTGCAATCTATGCAGCTGCACAGGGGACTAAGAGTTAAGGGGGCTCATTTCTACCTCCAAACGTAGGTGAAATTTGCATTTTGATAAGCTATTGGACTGTAAAGGGCCCAAATAACTTTCTTGTAGAGGGGCCCTTTTAGGTCTGTGTCCGCCAGTGCTCTAGGTTGATAACCTGAAGCATATTCCACATTAATTATTTTGCTTTATCTGGTGAAATGTACCTATATACTGTATGATAATAGTGAAAATCTTTTATTACGTGGCAGTCACTCTAACCAGTGAATAGAGCCAAAAATCACAGCCATATACTAGGGATCAGCTCCTATCCTCTCTTATATTCCTCTTATGATGATCTTATACTAAGGATAGGTCATCCATATAAAAGTCGTTGACAATCCCTTTGAGGAAAACCATAGGAATATATTAGTATTTAAGGGGTGACTGATTTGGTTAGCAGGGTCCCATGAAAATTAGATTAATATGCTGTGAAACCTAGCCACAACTGTTTATTTTCTTGCAACAATACTACAGGGAGAACAAAGTATTGCCATATGCATTAAATGCATTAGGTTGTCAATGAAGTGCATTAACATGTTGGGTCATTCATTTTTACTGCACACAAGTATGGCTAACTAATATGGGTCCTGAATTGGGACCTCCCACTTTTAACAGTTCCAAAAAGGTATTTAAATCCGACAACTCTTTTATGGTGGTTTTATTATCATAAAAAGTAATAACATAATCTAGGAAATGCCATGATTTTGTGGGGTTCAAACTCCCAGCAACTTCACCAATTTTTAGAATAAAGGGACACAGTAATGTTAAACATTTCAGTGCTTTCAACTTTTTCCTGTATCCAAATGTCATTCACTCAAAAGGACTCTAAAGGCCGATCGTCAAACCAGCATTCAGAGACATACTCGTTCCTAATTATTAGCCTGTAGAAACATGTCGTCGATCACACAGTGAATGAGAAAACCCAGAAAATAAGTGGTTTCTCTATTCATTGGCTGTTCAGACAGTTCATGACAGCATCAAATTTATTATTGGCAGCACATCACTCCATGTACATAGGCAATGTTCTACAAAGGGGCTGACATGCCGCATGTGCAGCCTGTGTGGCTTCACCGGAGCCCAGAGGTGGAGGGGGGCCCATGCAGGGTGGCTAATAATGAGATTGCCCTCATGTGCGGTGGGCAGGGAGCGATCCCTGCAGCTCCGCTGCCTAAAAGAAAAAATAGCAGCGGAGCTGCAGAGATCAGTTCTGCTTCCTGCCCGCGCTTCCTGTCTTAAACAGACAGCAGCGTGGCTGGATGATGTCACCATTCAGCGTCCGGCTGTGCCAGAGAGAGGAAGCTGCTGGCGACAGTGATGCTGCAGCTGCGGGAGAGCATGCGGAGAGGTGAGAGGTGCTGTGTGTGTGTGTTTTTTGTATGTTGTATATAGAGATGAGTGGTGGGAATGTGCAGAGAGGTGAATGGTGCTGTGTGTGTCTGTGTGTGTAGGTGTGTGTAGAGGACAATGATGAGGTGGTGGGGGAGAAAACAATGATGGAAGTTGTGAAAAGGACAATGATGGGGTGGTGAAATGGGCAAGGATGGGGATGGTAGGGGAGGAGGAAATGGTGGAGGTGGTGGAATGGGCATTGATGTGGTGGGGGGAGAAGGCAATAATGGAGGTGATGGAAAGGACAATGATGGTGGTAAAAATGGCAATAATGGGGGTGGAGGGGGAGGAAATGATGGAGGTGGTGGAATGGGCATGGATGGTGGTGGTGGAAAAGACAATGATGGTGTTGGTGGAAAGGGCAATGATGGGGATGGTGGGGGAGGAGGAAATGATGGAGGTGGTGGAATGGGCAATGATAGTGGTGGGGAGAAGGCAATGTTGGAAGTGGTGGAAAGGGTAATGATGAGGGCGGGGAGAAGGCAATGATGGAGTTGGTGGAAAGGGCAATAATGGGGATGGTGGGGAGAAGGCAGTGATGGTGGTAGTGGAAAGGACAATTATGGGAGTGGTGGGCAAGGAGGCAATGATGGAGATGTGTTATGATTTGGTAGCTGAGGAGAGCAGGCAAAAACGGCACTACACCAGAGAGGTTGGAATCTACTGGATTGCAGTACCCTGACTAACCACCACAACTAAAGGTAGCCGTGGAGCGTACCTACGTTGGTCCTAGACGCCTCGTCGCAGCCTGAGAGGCTAACTACACCTAAAGATAGAAGGAGGAAAGCTATCTGCCCCAGAGCAGATCCCCAAAGAACATAGGAAGCCCCCAAACATGTAATGGCGGTTAGACAAGAGGAAAATACAGACACAGACAGAAAATAGTATGAGCAAACGTTGGGGCTTAATATTCCTAGAAGAGAAAAGGATAGGAAAGGACATTACTGCAATCCAAAAAACCCTAAAAAATACCAACTCTACTAATTGCAAAAACCCTGAGATCACACGACCACCCTAAATAGTTTGGTGTACAAACTTAGGCGTCAGCACTCCAAAAAGAAAAGGAAATGAAGGAAATACAGAATCCAAAAAACTGAAGAGAAACCAGGACCTGGCTGATCTCACAAAGTGCAGACAAAACTGCCAAAATGCAGTCAAAAAAAAAGCAGAAAATCTTATCTGTTAGAGAAAGCAGGCAAAGACAGCAACATTCAAGTGCTCAGGAAACGCAAGTTGAGACAAGAACAAGCGATGCACCGGTCCCCTGATGGAGGGAAAAATATAAAAGACCAGCTGTAAAACTGAATGCAAATTCTAATCTTCATTGAAGGTTGCAGCAGTTTAAACTTACCAGAGGTGACTTGACCAAATTATTCTAACACATTACAACCGTACCCCCCTTGAGGAGGGACCAACCCTTACTTAGAGCACCAGTCTGTGACTCTGTGATATGCTTGCACAATCTCTGAGCATGGTTCCCAAGATAACACCAGAATTGGGAGCTCTGACCATAACTCTCCACTTTCAAATACAAAGTACCATCCTGAAGGGAATCCAAACCTTTCTGACAACATTCAGATTGCTAACCAAAACGGGTCGGAGGCGCATGGAACTCCTGCTGGATCCCCGAAAAACAAAACTCTAGCATGGTGGATCCTGAATTCCACACCGCAACCAAACTAGAAGTTTCAATATTGAACTTCAGGCAAGTATCCATATTTCCAGACACACTTGCAGATTCCATCGACCAAAAAAAGAAGCAGCAGCCAAGGAAAACACGGGTGAAAAACTCCCAAAAAAAAAAAAAAATAATCTCGACAACCGCAACCAGCTATTTTTTCACATATACTTCCTTCTGTGAGTACCACTAATTTTCAGTTTGACCTGTGATACGTTATGAGGTAAAAAATCGAAGCAGCCAAAAAAAGGCAAAAAAAGCTAGAAATCGTAAAAGATTGAATTCTGACTACCACCACAACTTAAGTTCAGCCTTGAGCTACCCTACGTTGGTCCTAAAGCCTCGTCAGCCGAGATGGTAACTGACTTGAAAGATAGAAGGAGGAAGCAAGCCCCGGCAAACATCCCAAAGAACATAGGAACCCCCTAACATGTAATGCGGATAGACACCACGAAAAAGCAGCAGACAGAAAATAGGTCTAGAGGCAACGTGGGGCTTAATATTCCTAGAAAGAAAAGGATGGAAGACACTTCACGCAATCCCAAAAAACCTAAAAACCCAACTCTACTAATTGCGTTAAAACATGGAATACACGACCCTACCACTAAATTAGTTCTCTGGTTGGAGCAAATATTCCTGAAAGCAAGGAGGACACTTACAAAAACTGAAAAAGCCAAATGAACAAATAACATGGCTCAATAAAGAGCTGAGCACAAGCCCCGGGGGGACCGCTGAATTCCCATGAGTGAGGAAAAAATGCAAAGCAAGCACAAAAATAAAAGCAAGAAAAATTACTGTTAGAAGATGCCAGAAAGACTCAGAAGCCTTCCAAGTGAAGCGAGGAACCAAGTTGAGACAAGAAATTGATGACAACGTCAACCCAGATGGAGGGAACCTCCCATTATATAAAGACAATCTGTTACACTCAGATTGCCATCTTCAAATCTTCATGAATGTTCCAGATGAAGTTTGTAACCACAGAGGAGCTTTGTACAGAATTCACTTTCTAACCATTCAAACGTACCCCCCTTATTAAGAAGGAATCTGGATCCAACTCACATCTTGGCACAGGTCGGTAGATGAGTTGTAAGCATGAGATCAGTCTGCCTAGATGGATTCCGAAGCATACACACCCAAGATTGGCTGCTGACCATAACCTCTCCACTTATGCAAAACGGGTTTCACTAGAAAAGGAGAAATCCAATATTGTGTTCAAACCACATACTCAGATTGCCCGAACAACAAGAGGGTCGGAGGCGCACCATAGGACACTGGCTCGACCCCTAAAAACATCTGGATGGGGATTCCTAGGTTCACAACCGGAACCTGCAAGATATGTAGCAATACTGACTTCAGTGGCAAGCTGACCACAAGGCAGGACAGAGGCAAACCATGAAGAGAAAAAAAATCCCAGCACAAGAAAAGAGGAGGAAAAAAAATGCAACAAACAGAAAAAAAAAAAAATCTCTGACAACTCTGACAACTTTTTTTTTTTTCACACTATATTTCCCTTCTGTGAGTACCATATAATTTTCAGTTTGACGGTGATACTGATTATGATTGGTAGCTAAGGAGAGCAGGCAAAAACGGCAATACACCAGAGAGGTTGGAATCTACTGGATTGCAGTACCCTGACTACCACCACAACTAAAGGCAGCCGTGGAGCGTACCTACGTTGGTCCTAGACGCCTCGTCACAGCCTGAGAGGCAATACACCTAAAGATAGAAGGAGGAAAGCTATCTGCCCCGGAGCAGATCCCCAAGAGACATAGGAAGCCCCTAAACATGTAATGGAGGTTAGACAAGAGAAAATACAGACACAGACAGAAAATAGTATGAGCAAACGTTGGGGCCCAATCTTCCTAGAAAGAAAAGGATAGGAAGGACACTTACTGCAATCCAAAAAACCCTAAAAAAATACCAACTCTACTAATTGCAAAAACACCTGAGATCACACGACCTCTACCACCTAAATTAGTTCTCTGGTGTAACAAAACTAAGCCGCAGCCACTGAAAAAACTGGAAAAGGCAAATGAACAAATAACAGTGGCTCAGATAAACTGAGAGGAGCACAAGCCCCCGGAGGGGACCTGGCTGACCTCCACAGAAGTGCAGGAAAAAATGCAAAAAGCAAGCACAAAAATAAAAGCAGAAAATATCTTATCTGTTAGCAGAAGATGCAGGCAAGATTCAGCAAGCTTCCAAGTGAACCAGGAACCAAAGTTGAGACAAGAACAATTGATCACCGGCAACCCTGATGGGAGGGAACCTCCCTTATATAAGACTAGTCTGTAACTCCTGATTGCCAATCTTCACAATCTTCATTGAATGGTTCAGTACTGTTTGTAACCACCAGAGGGAGCTTCTGCTCAGAATTCATTTCTAACACATTCACAACAGAGATGGTGGAGGAGAAGGCAATAATGGAGGTGTTGGAAAGGGCAATGATGGGGTGGTGGTGGAAGGCAATGATGGGGTGGTTGATGAGAAAGCAATGATGGAGGTGGTGGAAAGAGCAATGATGGGGTGGTAGGGGAGGAGGAAATGATGGAGGTGGTGGAATGGGCAATGATGGTGTGGTGGGGAGAAGACAATGTTGTAGTTGGTGGAATTGGCAATGATAGGGTGGTGGTGAGAAAGGAATGATAGTGGTGGGGGAGAAGGCAATGATGGGGTGGGTGAGAGGACAATAATGGAATGCGGGTGGAAAAGGACAATGAGGGGTGTGGCGGATTGAGATGGGAGAAAGGAGGACTTATAATGGACTTAGGAAAAGGGGAAGGTGGATGAAGACATTATTATCGCTTATTATGTCTAACACAATCCCTTAGTATATAGTGTACTCAATTATACATAGCACAGTCCCTTAGTATATAGTATACTCACTTATGTATAGCACAGTCCCTTAGTATATAGTGTACTTGCTTATTATATACAGCGCCATCCCTCAGTGTACTGTATAGTGTAGTCACTTTTTATATATAACACAGTCCCTTAGTTTATAGTGTACTCACTTATTATGTATAGCACAGTTCCTTAGAATATAGTGTACTCACTTATGTATAGCACAGTCCCTTAGTATATAGTGTACTCACTTATTATGTATAACACCGTCCCTTATTGCATACCATCCTCTCTAGTTATATATGGTGCCATCCCTTATTATATAGCTTCCTCTGCTGTTATGTACAGTGCTGTTTTTTGCATAGTGTATTCTAGTTAATTTTGTTATTCACAGTGCCCTCTTTTATTACATAGTCCCCTCGCTTTTTAGATATAAAATGACTGCTGATGGAGGAGCTGGTGACCATACGACCAGTCCATCAGCTCCTCCATTAGAAAAGAAGCTTTCCCATGCTCCATCAGCCATCATTGCATTATACAGCTAACAAGACAGGACGGTATGTAATAAAAAAACAGGGCTCTATATGATCTAATATGTAAGGGACGGTGCTGTACATAACAAGAGAGGGCACTGTATAATAAGGGATGGCAATATACATAATAAAGGAGACTATGTAATATATACTGTATGAATGTATGTGTGTGTGTGTATATATATGTAGCTTTGTCGCCATAGAAGGAAGGGAGCCCAGACACATTTCTTGCACAGGGGCCCCGAGATGTCAGTGTCCACCCCTGGTTCTACCGACACCGTGGGTCCATGTAAAAAAGCACTGCACCACTTATACATAGTCAATCGGTGCTCATTAACGAGCCAAAATCATCCCATGGGCTTTAGGCTACATTCACACATCTTTGTGTATTTTTATATTCATGTACAATGAATTGTTTTTCGCTCATGTGTAATTTATTTTGCCTCCCTTTGCCTTGTTAAGAGGAACACTCCACTTAATGAATTCGGCACCTCTTCTGAGTGGCTTGTACCTCCATTTGCCGCATCAGAAATGTTACTTCAGTCATGAATGGAGTAGCATTTCTAGCGTACAAAACATTGACCCTCTTGATGAATTTGACCTGCAGGTTATGACCTGTCCCATCCCGACTCCTCCCAAGTCACTAAATTTTTGCAAAATTTTCTGGTGTAAAAGCTTTGATAAATCGGACCCATTGTCTTCTGTTTTTGATCTAACAAAATCCCAATAGATTTTAATGGCTGAGTCTGGTACGCAAAGCGGATGGGAATACAGCATGCGCTAAGTCTCACAGCTGTTTTTAAAATGTTTGTATAGATCAATGAAACTCTATGGATCCGTATGCTGTCTAACGTCTAAATGTAGCTATAAGGTTCATTTTTAGAACAAGCACTTTAAAATTCCTTGAGAACTATGTGATTCATTTGGTCTTAACGTATATCTAAAAAATAATTTGTAAAATAGTTGACTCCTTTCAACAAACTTAAATTGCAAAATTGATTTACATTCTATTCAATAAAAGTCTTTAAGGCCACTTTGTGTTTCCTCCGACAGGCGGCTTGGTGTTCTTTGGGATCTGCAGTCTGGTTCTTGATGTATTTAAGATTGGATATTATATTAGTTATATTGATTGTGAGTCTCCAATCAAACTCATTCACCCCATGGTGCAGAGCGCATTCATAATCCTTCAGGTAACAGCTACATCTAGATGCAGATGGAATAATGTCTTCCATGATTTCCAACAATTCTATTTTAGAATTTAGTCATTTTAAATTAAGTAATCAACAGTACTCACCTCTGCTTTTCAGACATATTTTCTCTGGGTCTCCAGCAAACACTGTGTACAAATTCATACCAACATTTCCAGGTGAGTCGATGGATAGATTCTACACTGTTGATCAGAATTTTTATGAATTTCAGATAATATTCCTCTTTATCGCCTTGTTTGCTTTTTATGAGCTTACCTATGTAACCTGTTAGGGGTTCTTAGCTAGTGGCGTACCCCTGTATCTAGATGTACTTCGTGGTATGGTAGTTTCCCTCTTAAAGATGGTGATAGGATGCAGGTAAATAGATGACACTTCAATAACTTTGCTCGCAATGAGTCTTACATGTAGCAACAGCTTGGCTTCAATCTTTGTAGATATTTTATTATAAACAATGGTGAGCTGACACTTGCAATACTTTACTGACATAGACTGCTGGCAATCTGTTCAGTAGCTCTTCCTCCTTTCTGCCTCAGCCCCTGTGTAATTGTCAATGCAGTTTTTCACACACTCAATGTGCTGGACAGAGCCTGTTGCTCATTTCTCCAGTCAGGTGTTCTTTCCTCTCCATACACAAGCATCAGTTTTCATGCTCCCTCTAACTCCTCACTTAGACTGATGTTTGCTAGCTATCTCACATCTTTTTCTGCTGCTAAAAAGCTCTCTTCTGTCTGTATGCAATCAACTGTACATGTCTGACCTCTATCTTTATGCTCTTTAATAATCAGTGGAGCCAATCAACAAGCTATTAAGCTGTGGGGAATTCCGGAATTATCACAGCCATTCCAAGTATTGGCATGTCTGTGATTGGCTGGCACACCACATGACCCTGCCTGTATAATTGCGGCATTGTTCTGCTCTGATTAGAGTAGGGACAGGACAAAGATCGAATGAGGGACTGTGTTAGGTTCTGTGTGTGTACTCTGCACCCATCTCTGTGGGAGTACTGTGCCAAAAAGCCTCTGCGTATACTCTGCATGAATCTCTGTGGGAGTACTCTGCCAAAAAGCCTTTGTGTGTACTCTGCACTCTGAGTAAGTGCCAAAAAGCCTCTGTGTACTCTGCACCTGTCTCTATGGGAATATTTTGCCAAAAAGCCTGTGAGTGTACTTTGCACCTGTCTCTGTGTGAGTACTCTGCCAAAAAGCCTGTGTGTTTACTCTGCACATGTCTCAATGTGAGTACTCTGCCAAAAAGCCTCTGTGTGTGTACTCTGCATACATCTCTTTGTGAGTACTTTGCAAAAAAGCCTGTGTGTGTATTCTGCATGCATCTCTGTGGGAGTACTCTGCCAAAAAGACTTTGTGTCTACGCTGTACCAATCTCTGTGGGAATACTGTGCCAAACAGCCTGTGTGTATACTCTGCACCCATCTCTGTGGGAAAATTGTGCCAAAAAGCCTGTGTGTGTATTTTGCACCCATCGCTGTATGAGTACTCTGCCAAAAGGCCTGTGTGTTTGCTCTGCACATGTCTCTATGCGAATACTCTGCTAAAAAGTCTCTGTGTGTGTACCCTGCATGCATATCTTTGTGAGTACTCTGCCAAAATGTCTGTGTGTGTACTTTGCACACGTCTCTGTGTGAATACGCTTCCAAAAAGCCTTTGTTTGTGATCTGCACCCGTCTCTGTGTGAGTATTTTGCCAAAAAGCCTGTATGTTTACTCTGCACATGTTTCTATGTGAGTACTCTGCCAAAAAGCCTCTGTGTGTACTCTGCATGCATCTCTGTGTGAGTACTTTGCCAAAAAGCCTGTGTGTTTACTCTGCACATGTTTCTATGTGAGTACTCTGCCAAAAAGCCTGTGTTTGTACTCTGCAAGCATCTCTGTGTAAGTACTCTGCAAAAAAGCCTGTGTGTTTTCTGCAGGCATCTCTGTGTGAGTACTCTGCCAAAAAGCCTCTGTGTGTACTCTGCATGCATCTCTGTGCGAGTACTTTGCCAAAAAGCCTGTGTATGTACTCTGCACATGTCTTCATGTGAGTACTTTGCCAAAAAGCCTCTGTGTGTGTACATGTAATCTGCATGCATCTCTGTGTGAGTACTTTTCCAAAAAGTCTGTGTGTGTTCTCTGCATGTGTATCTGTGTGAGTAGTCTGCCATAAAGCCTGCATGTGTTCTCTGCATGCATCTCTGTGTTAGCATTCTGACAGAAAGCCATTTTATGTACTCTGTACGCATCTCTGTGTGAGTACTCTGCCAAAAGGCTTCTTTCACTTCTCTTCTGTGCACTTTTTTGAGGTGGAAAAATTAGGAGAGTATCAAATAGGGGACAATGATGTGGTCATGATGCTGCTGTAGCTGTTGGTGGTTGTGGTTGTGTTGCTGCTGCAGAGAGAGGACATGGTTAGCAGTGGCAATGACACCTGCGGACCATGGTCATCTGGCTTCCACATCACCCTCTTGCAAATCAGCCAAGCAGTCTGAGCCCCAAGTCATGCAGCAGTCCCTTTTGACTTTTGAGATAGCTGCGTTTTTCTGCAGTATGCAGACTAGCAAAGAAGGCAGAGCTGAGTGGAAGATGATGCGAGGTCATAGACCCCACATTGAGTGAAGACCATCTGTATGACATGTGCAGTTCAGAGGAGGAGGGGATGGCCACGCTGCCCCAGCTGCACAGAAAAAGAAGGAGCAGAGAGCAAAAGCACAGCGGGCAGCCCTTAGCCAGTACGTTCACAACAAGCAATGGGTGACTTTGGGGGGTGCCACTTTTCACCTGCATACAAATATTACTCTATCCGTATTCACAAATTTACTTATATCTCTATAGAATAATACAGTGGGTAGTTTGGTTAATAAAAGATGAGATGATGCTTTTTTTCTGTACAGAGTGAATCAAGTGAATTATGCCAAGTACTGCCCATATAGTGAGGTTGGGAGGTTAAATCTGCATAGGGCCCACCGGGGGATTCCCCTGTTACCCTATGGGCCAGTCCGAGCCTGAATCTCTTCTTCCTGCTCCCAATTAATAGGGCTACCACGACAAAGAGAGGATGTGACAGCACCACCACCAACAGTTTCACCAAGCATCTCCACACTGTCCCATGGCAGCGTTCAGCTGTTCATCCCCGAAATACTGCAGAGAAAGAGAAAGTATCTCCCTTCACACCCACGAACCATGGTCCTGAATGACAGAAATTCAAAATTCCTAGCCTTTGAAATACTGTCCTTCCGGCTGATGGAGACAAACGGTTTAATAAAACTGGTGGCTGGCCCATAGTGCATTGTTCCCAGCCGCCAATACTTTTCCAGGCGTGCCATCCCTACACTGCACACACATGTTGTGCGCAAAATCAGGTGTGCACTGCTTCTTGACGCATTTTTTCTGTTGTTACAGCGACCAAAAAGATGTAATTTTGGAGTTTTTTTTTCTTTTTACAGCGTTCATCAATCATTATCAATTTTTAATTTTGATAGACTGGACTTTTCTTGATGCAGTAAAACCAAATATTTTCTTTTTAATTTTTTTTATTAGTGACTGGGGAAAAGGGGGGTAATTCAATTTTATTTTTTTTTTTTTTTAACTACTACTTTATTGGTTAGTCCCTGTGTTTGTGTGCTTACTTGTATTATATACAGTATTATCGCAGTATTATTATTATTATTTTTTATATAGCACCATTGATTCCATGGTGCTGCACATGAGAAGGGGTTACATACAAATTACAGATATCACTTACAGTAAACAAACTAACAATCACAGACTGGTACAGAGGGGAGAGGACCCTGCCCTTTCGGGCTTACATTCTACAGGATGGGGGACGGAGACAGCAGGTTGGTGGGTTGCAGTAGTTCTGGTGTTCGTTGAGGCGATATCTCCGGTAGTGGTGAGGAGGCAGCGGGGTCATTGCAGGTTGTAAGCTTTCCTGAAGAGGTGGGTTTTCAGGTTACGTCTGAAGGATCCGAGAGTGGTTGATAGTCGGACGTGTTGGGGCAAAGAATTCCAGAGGATGGGGATATTCGGGAGAAGTCTTGGAGGCGGTTGGGTGAGGAGCGAATAAGTGTGGAGGAGAGAAATGATGCTGTCAGTGATTGACAGCAGCATTTAAGAGGTTGACAGCAGTGATTCACAAGCAGATAGCTGTTAGATAATATAGCCAGCATCTGCCCTCTGAGGAGCGGACTCTACCTCTGTGCCTGCTCCAGAGTACCTGTTACACGCCATGAAGTATATGCTAATCATAGCCCATGAAAGGGTTAATATTTGCCCATTTAAGTATATATATATATGCTACAGGGTGAATCACAGCTGATAGCTGTGGACTGATTATAAAAATCTAGATATTTATCCATATCATTCTTAGTGATGGACTACATGCTGGATAAACATTGCTTTTATGTACCATTTTTCTTTTTTCTTGAACTCAAACTGTGCCCTGTGTGGCTGAATGCTTGTCACAGGAAGTGAACAAATTACAGCCCATTGCAGGAAGGGACAGGGATGATTGGCTGACCTTAAAATGGATCTGTACTTTCAGAAAACTTTTCATAAATCAATATAAGAAATTTTGCAATATTTCATATCAGAGAAAAGGGCTTCCTTCTCAGTTATCAGCAGCATCTTCCCCTTCCCCCTGCCTCCTAAACTTGTCATCCAGACTGAAAAATCATCTCACATTGATCTTGCAAGATGTACTAACGGACTAAAAGTGTCATGTGAAACACTAAGGAGGGGAGGGGATAGGAGACGTGAGAAGCAGGGAGAGGAAACAGGCAGAGACAAAAACATTTTGCAGAGTTCTCTAACAAGTGTTTTACCTCACTCCAGGACTTGATTCAGATCAAGACAGCTCAGCTCTGCTGTATAGTTTCCCCTATGTCTCTGCGGCTTGTCTCTGTGTGCTAAAAAAAATCATTAAGAGCAGGAGTTGATCTCTGTGTGCTGTGTATAGCAGAAATCACTGCAGCTCATCACTTTCCCTCAACTCCCAAATTAAAATCAGAGCATGCAATGTGGAAAATTGGTGAAAATTGACAATACAAATTGTATATTGGCCAGAAATAGTCTAAATTACCATGTACACACACAAATCAGCCTGATCTGAAAAGTTACTTGAAACTACGCTAACCTTTTAAATCCCATTTATTTATACTACAATGTGGAGACTCGGGGGCCAGTAGGTGCTCTTTTTCACTGGCCTGGATGTTTTTAGAAAGACTGCATGGACCAGGGCTCATACCACTGAATGCCCACTTTCTCTCCCCAAGGGGAGAACACTACTCAGACAACACAGGGAGAGAGTAAAACAGTGTGGCAATATTTTATTGAACCACCAACACACAATAGCATACAGAACCTCAAGATAGTGCACATTACAGAGTCTCACCCTTCCGCTGACTCACCGGGATAATGGCAGCTGTTACTTCAGAGTTGACTACCCCACCTGTGGCATGCACACAGAGAGGAGGTAACGACAAGCGTATGTGACAGTCCACTGAGGTATAAGGCCAGTTGACCCGAAGGTAAAAACCTGGCTTACTCCAAACGTATCCATGGTTCAGCAATGGCCAATGGAGCAGATCTGTATTTCTTTAGTTGGAGTAAAGATGTCATGACTTCTGTAATGTAGAGTCTCTCTGAACACAGGCAGATCCTCATTTTTATAGGTCACAACTTCTCATTCAGTCTTTCCACCAAAGGCTTGGGGGAAGGTGAAAGGAGGCCATCCCTCACTGCTGGAGTGTTCAAAACAACATGCATAATTGTCCTTCATATTGCAGAGCACCAATGGGTCATCAACATATTAACAAAAATTGTGCCTTTGTTTGCCAAAAATAGAACAATACTAGGACTGCAATACATAGACAGATACAATAGCTAATCAGCAGCCAGTCAACAAATGGCAGCCATTGAACATTAAATCAGTGACAATAAGGCTATGTGCACACGTTGCATTTTGGACGCTCGGAATTGCATCAAATCCGCAGTGTAGTGCACAGCCAATATTAGTGAATGGTAAATTCAGAATTGCTGTGCACATGCTGCGGAAAAATCCACGCAGATTTGCAGCATTTTTTTTTCCGCAGCATGTCAATTCTTTTTGCGGATCCGCAGCTGTGGTTTTTAGTTTGGCACATCTCTCTCTCTCAGCAATCCGCACACCAAAAACGCATTCCACTCCACAAGAAATCCGCATCAATTACGCTTGAAATCCGCAAGTGTTTTGCCATGCGTTTTCTGCCAAGAGATGCGGATTCTCTGCAGAAAATTCCGCAGGCTAATCTGCAACATGTGCACATACCCTAAGGGTCAACAGTCATTCTCACATGAACTCTAGCTCATGTCCCTGGGCCTACTGAAATAATAGTTGTCTGGTTAATTATGATACAATGCTGCGTCTTCACATACAATATTTCTTAATTTCTTCTAAAGTGTCTTTTGATATTATACTAATGTAAAGTAAATATATTTTGACTCCTCAGGTATGGTCTGATGTTAGTGCTGATAACAAACCTCAGTATATGGATGGCTGCCGTGACTGATGAGTCTGTCCATGAAACGCGAAGCCTGGATATAGATTTGAAAGAGCAAACCAGTACAACTGGTTACCCTGATCATAGAGGTATAAAACAAGAATGTGGTGAGAAAACAATCAGAACAAGTCTTTTTCTTTATATTAATATTTTCTCTATTTTTTTAGCTGCAGATGGAGCACATGGCCATACTTGCCGCTGCAGTAATCACTTGTGCCACATCTTCCAGACCGGATATTATTACCTCTACCCATTTAACATAGAATATAGCCTCTTTGCATCAGCTATGACATATGTTATGTGGAAAAACGTTGGCCGTGAGATGGATGACAACATGCCATGTCACCCTCGTATTAGCCCTTGCTTCTGCTTTAATAGTGTCTTTGTGGGACTCTTGCTTGGAGGAATAGTTTTTCTTGGTGGCATTGTGGCTCTTGTTACATACAAAGTACAAGTCAATATTCGAGATAAAAGCTACCAGGCCCATATTATGTTTTATTCTTTCAATGTTGTTGTCCTCAGTATTATGTCTATGGGCTCACTCACAGGCTCTATCATTTACCGGTTTGATAAGAGGGACATGGATGGTCACAAGAATCCAACTCGCACTTTAGATGTGACTTTGTTACTTGGAGCCGCACTTGGTCAATACTGTATTTCATATTATTCAATAGTAGCTATGGTGGCTACAACCCCTGGAGAGCTGCTAAATGCTTTGAATCTGGTGTACTCATTGCTGATGATTGTACAGCTCACATTGCAGAATACCTTTATAATTGAAGGGTTGCATAGAGAACCTTTCAGAGATTCCCCTCTGGATCCACATAAAGAACTTGTTTACACCAATGAATCTGTTGCGCCTAGCTTACCAGAGGAAACGTCTCCAGAGCCCGCAGTCCCATTTGGAACAAATACCGAAAATAGTCAAATGCCAATGGAACATATCCGTCCATGGAATTTAAAAAGAAGACTCGTCCAGGAAATTTCCCTTTTTCTGCTCCTATGTAACATTATAGTAAGTATTTATCACTTATATATATATATTACCTTTATACTATTTTCAGTACTATAGTAAAAAATGTACACCTCCATGCTTTTTTGATGGCTGATGGTGCTCAAGTAGGTCAAAGGGCTTGTAATTATCATAATTTTATTGCTCATTGTTGTATGGAATAATTGTGTTAAAAAACGCAAAAGAGAATTTAAAAATATCCAAAACTTTCTATACAGACTATTTCCACTGCTGTTTTTTTTTAAGATGTACTCAGCATTTTTTGAGCAGTCATTTTTGGGAAGGAGGAATTGTGTTCTAAAACAGTAACAACAGTTAATACTGGTATAGTAAAACATGTACTGTAAAAGAAAAAGTTTCAATTCCAATAAACAAGATAACATATAAGAGGAAAATAAACATACTATAACAACTGAAAATAAGAATGCGAGAACCACAAGCGGCTGCACCAATAGCACTAATTGTCCTCCTATGCTACCCACAAATGTATTAGTGGGGAAGAAGCGAAGAACTTCATGGCATATATGGCAGGCAACATGGCACACAACTCATCTCAGTCACAGCAAGATGATGCTACCTCTGACAGTGACACCATCAGATTAAATCAGTGTTCTGCCCAGTTCTCTTCCACCATCATAACAGTTAAACTTTTAGATTGCAGACTTTTAATTTCATTAACCTCACCTGTGTCTTTTCTGCCCCACAGTCCCTTAAGCTACAGCACTGCAGGGTCTAAGGAAGATATTTCACAATAACAACTTCCTCTAGTTGATGTAGTGAATTGGTTGAACAGTTTTTGCTTGAACTTGAATGAAATGAGAGTGGAGCAGGTAAAGGACGTAATTCAAACACCTAGCTTTGTTGATGATGATTCTATCAACCGAGATGTTAGTGGCACTCGGCGTCAGGGCAAACCGAGAGGTCGGAATCAGAACAACTCCTACTAAGTGCAAAGTGCGAATGTGTTAAAAAGGATATAAGTCAAACACCTAGCTTTTTTGATGGCTCTATCAATCGAGGTGGTAGTGGCACTTGGAATCAGGGCATATTTAGAGGTAGGAATCAGAAAGAGTGTTTTAAAAATTGTTTGTTTGATGACACAATCTTATAAATGTGCCAGCATGTTTAAAAACATGCAGCCAGTGCTTTATCTCTTAGAGAGAAGCAGCTGCCCTAGAGATATGATATGTGCAGACCATGTTCCTACACAGTCAGACGCAGCCATTGTACAGTACATATCAAGGGCACCTTTATAAGATTATCTCAGCACAGGAACATTCTTTTAACACATCTAATTGTGGAAATTATGTTTATTCCAAGATTTTTTTATTAAAATGTACTTTGTTCATGGAAAAGCGCTGTAAGTGCTGCTAAGCTGGTTTACAACTTATGGGCATGGGCGGCAAAATTCATACAGCAAATCCCACTCTGGATTGTTCCCTGTGATGATAAGTGACAATGCCCAGAACATTGTGGCTGCATTACATTTGGGAAAAATAACTAATGCTCCCCGCATGGCACACGTTCTAATGTAGTCATGACAATTTTTTAAAACAAAATATACCTACTTGAAGAGGGTCATGGCCATGTCTAGAAGAATGACTAGACATTTCATCTGTTTTTATGTGGTGAGCCAAGCTTTGCAAAGACAGAACAGTCTGCTTGATCACTGTTTGATTTGCACAGTTTTAATGCAATGTAATACAATGCTGCATACAGTATGTTGGAATGTCTGCAGCATGAAGCGTTGACTGGATTATTCAGCTTGGGTTACTTTGAAATTCACTGTTTGCAGCCGATGAGTGATGCATGCAGCTTAATGAGGTCCCTCAAATAAGCTACTAATATTGTCAGAAGATACAACTGGGGCATCAATGATGTCATCCTTGCTTACTGATACTGAAAAAAAACATTCACAAGGCCGCAACAAGAGATCAAGGAAGAACATCAACTTCTACATGTGCATCGGCACTCTGGGGTTGTTAGGATACCTTTGTAACAATGTTACTTACAACAGGATGTAGAAAAACTGAAGGAGAATGAAGATAAGACGAATGAGGAGTAGCAAGTGGATGTGGATTGAGACATTCAGTTACTACAGGCAGGTAATGAGGCTGACAGAATGAATTTGATGATGACATTGATAACGATGCTGGCTACAATGACCAAGCAGACCAGATTGTTCTCCACAAGCATGGAAACCCTTAGATTTTTCTATACTATGCTATTGCTGCCACTGCCGATAGCTAGTCAGCCACACATCTCTTGCCTGTACATTGTGTTCTATAACTATACAGTGCTGCAGCAGCCAGGGCTACCAGTTTTGGCTCTTCACAGCCAGACATCTCCTTGTCTGTGCCATCACATTCAATACTGTGTGCTTGCTGCCACTGCCAATAGAGAGCAAATCTCCAGCATATCTATTGTGTTCTATAGCTATACTATAATGCTGCTGGGAACCCATTTTGTAAAAGATAAATAAACCTGAAACTGCTTCCAAAAAGGTAGGTATTTTTGGAAGGCTTTTTTAAAAGCCGTTATTCCTTAACTTTCCAAAGAGTAAATCATGTTACAACTCCCAAAAAATGAATAATTTTTAAACAGCCATTATTTTTTTAAATTTCCAAACAAGCTTGTTACTGTTCCCTAAAAAGGGATAATATTTGTAAGACATTAAAAAATAAATTGCTTTTTCACTTTCCAAACAACAAACCTGTTCCTGTTTCCAAAAATAATCAACCTTTTGTTGTTTGGGAAAAATGGATAATTTTTGGACTATTGTTTGACAAAAAATCACGGCTTCATCCATATACACCAAATGTGTAAATAACGATGCTGCAAAAATCTGCCTCCAAAAAGAGATAATTTTGGGACCATTATAAAAAGCATAAAAAGGGCAACAGTATGTTAATAAATAAGCTGATGGTTACCACTAGGGATGGGCAGACCGGTGGAAGTATGGGTTCTGGTACCTTTTTAGAAAGTTCGGTTCGGGTACCAGAACAGTACCCGAACTTCCAACAGAACCTGAACGCCATTGAAAATAATAAATACCCAAACTGCTGAGAAAAGAAAAAAAATTCTCTCTCTTTCTGGACTTACCCCGAACACTGCACTAAACTTTAGCAGAAAGTGCTTCTGTTTGGATTCACGCATCTCTAGTTACTACCACCAGTTACCATTTTCCCATAGCCATATGTGTTGAGGTCACTTTGACATTGATAAGGTTGTGTTTGCTATAAACAGTTTGAGAAAGATTTGATACAGTCCACAGATAATTACACACCTTTTTTCAGTGCAATTGTAGTTTCAATTTGCAACCAACTGATTCACCATGAATTGAAAAAATTGGTGTAGTTGGCAAATTTGAACTTCAAAAGCTTTGCTCATCTCTAATTAAAAGCTGGTAATAAGTATATATTTGTATATATGTGTACATATGTATTAATTATAATCTCTGTCATTGATTTGGGTTTTACAGTTAGTCCTTAAAAATGTTGACTGTCCATGATATGTGAACATATTATCCATAAAAAAAATAACTCAGCAACTTCATTTAGTCATGTACAAGTTCTTGCCATCCGGTGGCAAAGGGAATGCGAATGACAAAGGCGGGCAAGAGCCCTATACCAGCATGATCTGCCTTTGTATACACCAAAGTGCAATATGTTTATAGAGATTTTCCCCAGAATACGTCACTGAAAGGAAATTGAGCTAGATGAAAATGTCCCCCATTTTGCTAAAAATCAAGAATTGATGCCAATTTAAATACATTTACCTATGTAAAAACATTGTGCTCATATTATTGTCTTACATATCTCCATTTTATTCCCTTAAAGCTCTGGTTATTGCCTGCGTTTGGTGCTCGACCACAGTTAAGGAATAATTTAGAGCTGAAGTTCTATGGACCTACAGTATGGGCTATAATCACTAACATCAGCTTACCATTTGGCATTTTCTATCGTATGCATGGAGCCGCCAGCCTTTTGGAAGTGTTTCGAATGTCATAGAATGTGCTGTATAAAGATCTGGAAATACCCAGGAAAAAGAGCATTGAAGGACAGCACAATAGGAGGAAACATGAAGAACTTGAGATGAGGAAACATGGAATTCCCTCATTGTGTTCTAGCATCGAAAGACTTTTTTTTTATTTTTGTAATTATTTGTAAAAAATTATGAATGAAATACGTTTGTGTAGTTTTTAATGAAGTGCTTGTGTATTGATTTGTACTGCAGTGTAAGTCAGTAACAGACCATAATAATAATGGACTTGTATCCAATGTCCATAATAAACAATAAATAAGTCTGTAACTTTTGGTAAGCACTTAAGCCCCTTGAAGGACACATACGTCATGGAGTGTGTCAGGACCTTTGGAGCGGGCTCAGAAGCAGAGCCCGCTCCACATAGGTCAGATGTTGTCTGTTATACATAGCTGACATTTGCCTCTCTGCCTTGCATCCGCTGATTGATCTCTGAAATGACTCTGTCAATTGCTGACAGCGGCAATTAAGCACCGCTACTCGATGTTAGTTCGGGTGGCAACTCACTTCCTTGGGACATGATCAAGGAGAGCCAATGGGTGATATGTCAACTAATCTCTCCTGTGACGTGCATCCTGTGTCTGGGCATCTTAGAAGAAAGTGGTTGTTACTATATACAGCAATACAGCAGTAATTAGAAGAGGCGATCAGACAATTGCAGGATCAAGTCCCCTAAAGGAACTGACAAATGAAGTAAAAAGTAAAGAAACAAAGATTTTAAAAACGTTAAAAAATATAAAAATCACCACCCATTTCAACAATTAACAATAAAGAAATAACAAAGAAATGTAAAATGTAAAAAACTATAAAACACATATTTGGTATCAACGTGTCCAGAAAAGTCAGATCCATCTCGATATAAAATTAACTAACCTGATCTTTAAAAACTGTAAAGAGAAAAAAATTGAAATGTCAAAATTGGTTGATGCAAGCCCAGAGAAAATGCAATAAAAAGCAATCAAAGCAGCGTATCTACCTAAAAATGGTATGAATAAAAGCATCATGTCACCACACAGAAAACAAGCCCTCACACAGCTCCATCACTAAAAAATAAAAACATTATGGGTTTTAGAAAATGACAACTTAAGCAAAAAACATTTTTTTTACAAATTTCTGTAATTATTTTCTCTACTTAAATAAAAAAATGCACGTTTTTTATCAATATAATCGTACTGAACTGGAGGATCATATTTTCAGGCCATTTTTAATGCAGGAAAAACACTGAAAAAGTAAAACCCATAAATCAGTTGTGAAATTGTATTTGTATTTTTTTCACGTTTTCCAGTACCGTATTTTTCGTACGATAAGACGCATTTTTTTCCCAAAGTCGGAATATACGGTACTTACAAGTAGTGTTGCGGCAGCAGGAGTCGGGTGATTCTGTGGTGGTATGACACCGCAGGGTGATGATCACACTCCCTTACCACCCTGGTGCGACAGTATTCGGTGGTTTGTAGTGGTGTGGGCTCCGCCGACATTTTCTGAAAACCTGGAGCCCCCACACTTCCATAGCTGTGATGGGTGGCCTCCGGAAAAATGGTTGCCGGAAGCGGCGCATGCGCAGATTGAGATTTTGGCAACAAGATCTCATTGCAAGATCTCAGGAGATGAGATCACGGTGCCGAGATCTCAATCTGCGCATGCGCCGACCTGGCGGCCATTTTCCTAGAGGCTATTTTCCCGGAGGCCACCACATCTCAGCAGTGGGGATGTGCAGGGCTCCGGGCTTTCACAAAATGTCGGCCAAGCCCCCGCACCACTGAGCACCGACGAACCTGCCTCACCAGCCTGGGATGGGATTTCCCGAAGGCCACGACTTCACAGAAATGGATGTGCAGGGGCTCTGGGATTTCAGAAAATGTCAACTGAGCCCCCGCACCACGAGCACCACAGAACCTGCCACACCAGTCTGGGATGGGAGTCGTATCATCGCTGGACCACCGAACACCCCCTGTGACCACGCTCCACCAGCGCTACTGATTTCCCCCGGTAAGCTGAATTTGAACTGTAAGACGGGCCCCCATTTGATGCATTAATTTTTTATCCCTATTTTCCTTCTGAAAATTTGGTGTGTGCCTTATGGTCTGATGCGTCTTATAGTCCGAAAAATATGGTACACTGCAAGATAAAATCGATCGTGTCATACAAAAGTACAATTAGTCCTCAAAAACAATCCCTTATATGGCTTAGTCATCATGGAAATAAAAAAAGTTATTGCTCTTGAAAGAAAGAGATGGAAAAATGTAAGGGCAATAATGAAAATTAGCTGGGTCTTTAAAGTATAAAAGTGTAACTGGCATTTTAATTTTTACTTCATAAATCAATAAATAGTACACATGAAAATAAGCAACTTGTAATATATCTTTTCAGATAAACTGCCTTTGTTCTCCTCCTAGACTGATCTTTCACTCTCAGTTCATGGATAAAATATGTATTCTGTGAAGGCAGATATTCCCATCATTTAGGTAGGAGATGGCAGTTGATAGTTTTACAATTCTATGGCGAGGAGGGAGTAGCCGGAGACAGACACAGACATCCTGCTGCAAGTTTCATAGAACTTAATGAGCACCAGCTACTATCTTCTATCTCAATAATGGCAAAATCTATACCCACTGAAGACAGATTTTACGAGTGAATTGAGAATTTTGAGAATGACTGATTAAGGAAAATAAAGAAGTGAATTTCTCTGATAAGATACGGTATATTAAATTTTTTATTTTCATGTGTACTATTAATTTATGAAATAGAAAAAAATGGTTTTGAATGCATGTGGCAACAGAATTATAAATTATTAATTTTCATTTCTGAAATTTACGTAGAAAAGTAAAAGCACAAATCAAGCCTTACATGCCTCATATTTTCTAACACACATGCCTCTTATGCTAAGCGTAGCAACACTTTTGCCAAATTTTCAATAATCTTTTGGCAAAAACATTGTAGCGTCAGCAGATTATCATTATCACTATTATTATTATTATTATTATTATTATTCCCATTGATGAAAAGGGTTCCAAGTATCTCTACAATTTAAAAAAAATATTCTAAAATTATATGAAGCCTCTGCCACCATAGGACCTCAAGTAAAAGTGATAGCCACAGACCCAAATATAGTCACATACCACTGACAGGCTAAGACCCCAATATACCCCATAATAGTGACAGCCATATGACTGCAATGACAGTGACAACACTGTTGTATGACAGCCTCTTTGCTCACCTCAAGAGTGGCCTGTAACCGCCTCTGTCAAGACAATCTGTTAGTTACAGCATCCAACAATGGTAAGTTGCTTCATTGCACCAAGAACATTCTCACCTGTGCCACTTTAAGCTTCACGCTATGTACATTCAATTTATCCAGTGAGTAATGTGTGGTGCATTCTGTAATCTATGTATTTTTCTAGCACTTGTCATATACTGTGAAGTTAACATGATGGAATCAAATATTGTTCATTGTAGTCTCTTGTTTGCCATCAACTAGTTGTGTGCTGGCAAACCCAGTACATGTGAGCATGATTGTGATTTTTAGATCTTTTTGTGCCTTTATGTATCTACAGTATAATATAAAATAATTTAATATTGTATATATTTTGGAATTTATGGGCACACAAATACATGTATAATTGATTTTGTGTGAGCATAGTAAAATATTTTATATGACTTCCTCTCGACTGAGGTAGGTATTTTACAATAAAGCTTAAATATGCACTTTTTAATATTAAAAGTGAAGCTCTTTATTTATGCCAAATACATAAATAAGTCTGAACAACAATTTGCCTTGTTTAGAGCTGAAATCTCCAGCACATAAATACAACTCCAGAACCACCATCATCAGTACATGAATACAGCACCAGAAACACCATCAGTACATGAATATATCATGAGAATAGCCATGAGTACATGAATACTCCACCATAAATATCATCAGTACAAAAATATAGTACCAGAACGGTCATCAGTACAAGAATAAAACACAAGCTTGGTTACAGTTATTAATTGCGGTATGAGGTATATCTCCGCCATTTACAAATGTATAACATTAATCTATTTCCACCAGTATGTTTTTGACAAGGGTAAGGAAATGCTGAGATCTATTGTTACCAGCTAGCATTAGACTGCAGACCATACATTAACTACAGTACTAAGTAGATGAAATAAGTAACAAAATATTTTATGTTTTAGGCCCTGAAATTGTGAAATATAGTCTAGGTCAAGAGCACCCCACCAATAACTCAAAAAGCCAGCTCAGGAGTGTAAAGAAAACCTATGACTTTCCATGGCATCTGTTCCTCACTGTGTATGTATTTAATAGTGATGAGCGAGCATACTCGGTAATGCTTGGTACTCGCCCGAGCATCGCTGTACTCGCGATGTTCGGCGAGAGCCAAGCATTTCCAGGATTGTTCAGCGGGAGTTCGGGTCCACGCTCTGCATGTTTGGTGTTCTTTAGAGCGCCAATCAACATACAGGGATTGTGTGCCACACAATGTAATGCCGCAGCCATGTTGGTTGTGGCATTACAGTGATTGGCTGGCAGCAGAGCGTCATCAGGTCTATATCAGACCTGGCGCCACCCTGCTCGTCACATTCAACTCTGGAATCAGCTAGTGTAGGGAGAGTTGCTGCCGAGATAGGGTCAGATTTGAGGGTTTCAAAGACAGTGTGGGTATACCATAATTGAATACACAAATCCAGCTAAATCAATATTCCTTCTAAGGATTAATTACAGGGTATATAGATTGCACTGCTAGGTAGGCAGGGAGTATATGTGGGTATATATATATATATATATATATATATATATATATCAGTAGCAGGCAGGCATTGTATGTGGCATACTTCATTGCGTATATCAAGAGGGTCCATTCCATTACTGTCTGCTGCTGCTTGCCTATTACATATATTGACCGTATATACATAGCCCCAGGTATCATTGGACAGGAATATTTTTTTTGCATCTTAATCCTGATTATTTAATTCAAAAGCAATCCATAGCACACTTTTTTTCTCCATTTGCTTGTTGGGACTGCAGAATACAGCCAGATCCTTTTCATAATACAGCTTGAAAATCCAGCTATTTTAAACTGGTTTGCCAGTCCCAGTGATTACATCTGAGTGCACATAAAATTCTGCCATTTCTGTGGTACTGTAAAATTTTTTTGGAGTGTCTTATACAATTTCTTGACACCATTGTCCTGCCAAAAAAATATTTAGCTGCCAAAAAAATATTAAGCTACAGGGCAGATATTTTACACTGGGTTTTCTCTGGCACATGGATCTCATATTATTGCGCTTAAAATTGTGCCATTTCAGGCCTCCTTAGAAATGTTTTTGTTGTGCCTTAGCCTACTTATTGACACAATTTTGCTGGCAAATAAAAAATACAGGCTAGATATTTGAATGTGGGCTATCTCCGTCAGACACCTCATCTATCTGTGGGCTACAAATTGTGGAATTTAAGGCCTCCATTCAACTGTTTTTGCTGTGTGTTACCTAGTTCTTGACACTATTTTCCTGTAAAAAAAATTAAAATACAGGCCACATATTTTACAGTGTAGTATCTACATCACACACCTCATCTATCTGTGGGCTACAAATTGTGGCATTTGAGGCCTCCATTCAACTGTTTTTCCTGTGTCTTAGCCTAGTTATTGACACCAGTTTGCTGAAAAAAAATTGTTACCTACAGGCCAGATATTTTAAACTGTGGTTTTCCCGCACACGGATCACAAATAAGTTCACTCCAAATTCTGCCATTTGTAGTGAACGTGGAAAATATTGTAGTCCATTTAAAATGGGCAAGGCGCTTGGCAAGGGATGGGGAAGTGGACATGATGGTGATGGTGCATGCAGAGGCTGAGGCCATGGGCAAGCTGAAATTGGGCCAAAACAAACACCCACATCTTCTCGCTCGACCTTCCTGTCCCAATTAGTGGGGACCGAAGCAGCACATCACTATTGAACCCAGAGCAGTGTCAAAAGGTTGTTGGTTGGATAGCAGATAATTCTTCCAGTCACTTTGCCACCACCACCACCCTGTCCTCCACACGGTCAAGTCAGAGTAGTTGTGAGTCTGGACCGCATATTCCTCTCCCTGATCCTCCTTCCTCCCACCATGCCGATTTCCAAGAGACAACTGATCCCACACTTGAACACTCTGAAGAGCTGTTCACTTTTCCATTTATAGATTCAGGCCTCTCGGCTGATCCACTTGAAGCGGGACAAGATGAGATTGCATGTAGAGATGCCCAATTATTTGAGCAGCCACGGTCACACGAAGGCAACGGTGGGAATGTGTCACAAGAGGTGGACGATGATGAGACACAATTGCCAGAAAGTCAGGAGTAGGACCAGGGTGCGGAAGTGGAAGAAGAAGTGGTGGATGAAATAGCAACTAACCCAAACTGGCAGGAGAACATGCAGAGCAAGGACAGCAGCACACAGGGGGAGGGAGGCGTAGCACTCCAACAGGCACAAAGAAGCAGTGTGGTGGCCGCAGACAGAAGGCGGGCAATCGTTTCTCGTAACACCAAAGCAACGGAAGCTGACTGTACAACTGTTAGGTCTTCCCGAGTCTGGTTGTTTTTAAAGACTCTGCCGATAACCCTAAATAGGCCATTTGCACCACCTGCCATTCTTGCATCAGCAGGGGCAGCAAAACTACCAGCCTGACCACCACCAGCATTATCAGGCACATGGCAGCAAAGCACCCAATTTTGTGGGCCGAACCTCAGGCTCCAGGAACAGTGTCTGCGGGTGACACCACTGCTTCTTCCACTGTTGTGTGTGCAAGCTAATCTCCTGTCCAAGGTGCATGCGAAGATGTCTCCTGCCCTGCACCTGTCGTTGCCCACATTCAACTAACACCATCATTAAGCATGTCCACGTCCTTGTCCCAGACGAGCCTTTAGTTGTCCATACTCCAGTCATTGGAATACGGGAATTCGCAGCCAATGCTCCACGGGCCACACTACTAAATTCACACATTTCTCGTCTGCTTGCTCTCAAAATGTTGCCATTTAGGCTCTTGAAGACGGAAGCTTTCTGCAACCTGATGGTGGCGGCCGTCCCCAGGTACTCAATCCCCAGCTGCCACTATTTCTCCCAGAGTGCCGTCCCCGCAATACACAAGTACGTGTTACACATTAGTCGTGCCCTCAACAATGCTGTTACTGGGGAAGTCCAGCTAACCACGGACACGTGGAAAAGTGCTTGTGGGCAGGGACGGTACATCTCGCTGACGGCACACTAGGTTAACATAGTGGAAGCCGGGACCCAGTCGGACCTTCGGATGAAACACGTCCTCCCGACGCCGAGTATTGCGGGCCCTACGTCAATCAGGGTTGCCCCACAGTCTAAAACTCCAGCAACTCCACCTCCTCTTCAGCCTCCATCACCGAAATGACCACATTAGACACAAGCTGTAAGCACTGCAGCACTGCCTCAGCCAAGCGGCAACATTCTTTGCTGAAGCTAATATGCTTAGGTGACAAACCACACAATGCTGAAGAGTTGTGGACAGCCCTTCAAGAGCAGGCAAATCTGTGTCTGACACCGGTGAACCTACAGCCAGGCATGGTCGTGTGTGACGCCGGAAACTGTGACTGCTCTGAGCTGAGGCGAGCTCACACACGTACCATGCCTGACCCATGTGCTTAACTTCATGGTTAAGTGATTTCTCAAAACCTACCCGGAGCTGCCGGATCTGCTTGTGAAAGTACGCCGCCTGTGTGCCCATTTTAGAAAGTCAGCTACAGCTTCCGCCGCCCTTGCCATGCTTCAGCAGCGTTTGCAGCTTCCATCTCACCGACTGTTATGTGATGTCCCCACGCGTTGAAACTCTTCACTACATATGTTGGAAAGGATTTGTGAGCAGAAGAGGGCAGTTGTTGACTACAAGCATCAACAAGGCCATCGGTATTCAGTTCAGACTCCACACATAAGACCTCAGGAGTGGACATGGATGTCAGACTTATGTACCATCCTCCAAAACTTTGAGGACTCCACCAAGATGGTGTGCGGTGATGATGCCATTGTGAGGTATTAGCAGGAACGCGAGATGCAGTGACGAGCAGGAGGGAGAGCAAGAGTTAACGGGTTCTTTATAGCAGAATATTACAACAGCAAATACTCCACGCAAGGAGAGAGTGAGGGAATGTGGGGATATAGCGTATACAGTTATAGACAGGGAGTATAAGTTCAAATAACGGGTTAACTTATCAGTCTGTGTTTCCTGGACGGAGGAGGCTGGAAAATCACACGATGGAGCCACAGATGATGTGTGAAGTCTCTGAACTGGTCCTGGAGAAAGGTGAAGCACTGTCATATTCTGGCCATCCCAGGTGCAGCCTTGTGGTCCTGGAGCGAGGCACTACTCGAGAGGGCGTCTGTGGCACCATGGTTGGAGGCAGGAGTCCTGGAGAGCAGGCCGAGGCAACGCTACCTGCTACAGAGTGCACCGCTTGGTCAGTACTGTGTCGCACCCAGGCAGTAGTCAGCAGAACAGACCGGTTTGCCCTATGAGCATTAGCGGTGAGAGGAGTTGTCATCTCTAAAGATTTTGCAGTCGGCCTGCGCATGGTCTGGCAGGGTATAGAGAAGGCCAGCTTGCTGGCGTTGGTCTGCGGAGAGTGATTCAACCTTCTCCTGCAGCGCACACTGTCTTCCAGCCAAAAGCCCCATCCTGGTGCACTCTCCTCCTTTTATCTCCGACCCGCCACCTACATTCAGGTGCAAAGGTCTCTTCCAGTCAGAAAGTACTTCCCTGGCAACAATGTTGACAGCCCTGATAGTTCCGGACCTGACACAAGAGAAATACCACTAGCCCGGTCCATCTCCCTACACCATAATTAGCGTCACCATCCCACTTCTCTGTGTTCTGAAATGTTCTCTGCTCACAATCAAAGAGGATGCATAGCAGGCGGAGCACAATGAAATGGAGCAAGGACCATACAGGGTGATTACACACAGCCCAGCTTCATGTCATCCCAACGTGGATTGGTTGACAATGAGGAAGAGGAGGAGGAGGAAGAACAGGAGCTTCTTTCATGCGCTATAGACAGTACTACAAGCACAACTGTCATACCGTCTGTTCAGCGTGGATGGCCTGAGGACAGGGAGGAGGAGGAGGAAGAGAGAATGGTCAGGTGTCCTCTTGGTGAGGACATAGAAGTCTTGCCTGTTAGCAGTCTGGCACGCATGGCTGACTTTATGTTGCGCTGCCTTTGACATGACCCTCGTATTCTCCAAATTTTGGGTGACGGTCATTACTGGTTGGTGACACTTCTAGACCCATGCTAAAAGGAGAACTTTCAATCTCTTCTTCCAGAGGCAGACAGGTGTTCTAAAATGGGGCAGTACCAGAAGGCCCTTGTTGCGGACTTGCTAAAAAAATTCCCATCTGAAAACGTTGGCGGTAGAGGTCACAGTTTGTTATACAACCAAGGTGTGCAGGCGAGAGACACAACTCCAATCCAGCAGAGGCAGGGGAACACTGGCAAAGTTCTGGGAGAGTTTTCTCAGACCATCCCATCGCAGTAGCCCTGAGGCACGGGGTACTGTCGCAAGGAGTGCAAAGTTTTGGAAGATGCTGAGGGAGTACCTTGCTGACCATATCAACGTCCTCCGTGATTCCTCTGTGCCTTATAATTATTGGGTATCCAAGCTGGACATGAACTGGCTCTCTACGCCTTTGAGGTCCTGGCCTACACTGCCGCTAGCGTTTTGTCAGAGCGGATTTTTAGTGTCTCTGGTGGAATAAGCGCATTCTCCTGTCAACTGAAAATGCTGACAGCCTAACTTTTATAAAAATAAACAAGGGCAGGATTGGGCCAGACTTCTCTACACCACCGAATGATAACAGCGAAACATAACCTCAAATACAGTGTCATTTTTTGGGAGGTATATCCCAAGCACCTCTTCGACCCCACGCATGGGTATATGCTTCCTGATTTTGGCTATTTCCTATTATCCTCCACCTTCTCCTCATCATCATCATCCACCACCACTAGATCACCATGGTGACCGTGGTCCGTGATACAACAGCCAGGTTTTTTTTTATTCGAGGGTGTTTATCCCCTTCATCCCCAAGGGTGGTTTGCACGTTAATGACCGGGCCAATTTTTACAATTCTGACCACTGTCTCTTTATGAGGTTATAACTCTGGAACGCTTCAACGGATCTTCACGATTCTGAGATTGCTTTCTCGTGACATATTGTACTTCATGGTAGTGGTAAAATTTCTTCGATATACCTTGTGTTTATTTTTGAAAAAAACGCAAATATGGCGAAAATTTTGAAAATTTTGCAATTTTCAAACTTTGATTTTTTTTTCCCTTAAAACAGAGAGATATGTCACACAAAATAGTTAAGAAATAACATTTCCCACATGTCTACTTTACATCAGCACAAATTTGGAACCAAAATTTTTTTTTGTTAGGAAATTATAAGGGTTAAAAGTTGACCAGTGATTTCTCATTTTTACAACAAAATTTACAAAGCCATTTTTTTAGGGACCACCTCACATTTGAAGTCACTTTGAAGGGTCTATATAGCAGAAAATACCCAAAAGTGACACCATTCTAAAAACTGCACCCCTCAAGGTACTCAAAACCACATTCAAGAAGTTTAATAACCCTTCAGGTGCTTCACAGGAGCTGAAGCAACGTGGAAGGAAAAAATTAATATTTAACTTTTTAGCCACAAAAATTATCTTTTACAAACTTTTTTTTATTTTCACAAGGGTAAAAGGAGAAAATGGGCAGATAAAGTTGTTGTGCAATTTCTCCTGAGTACGCCAATACCCCATATGTGGGGGAAAACCACTGTTTGGGCACACGGCAGAGCTCGTAAGGGAAGGAGCGCCGTTTGACTTTTTCAAACTAAAATTGGCTGGAATTGAGATTGGATGCCATGTCGTGTTTGGAGAGCCCCTGATATGCCTAAACAGTGGAAACCCCCCACAAGTGACACCATTTTGGAAACTAGACCCCTAAGGAACTTATCTAGATCTGTTGTGAGCACTTTGAACCCCAAAGTGTTTCACAAAAGTTTATAATGCCTGGGTGTGAAAAAAAACAACAATTTTCCACAAAAATGATTTTTTAGTCCCAAATTTTTGATTTTTCCCAAGGAAATTGGACCCCAAAAGTTGTTGTCCAATTTGTCCTGAGTACGCTGATACCCCATATTGTGGGGGGGAAAACTGTTTGGGCGCACGGCAGGGCTTAGAAAGGAAGCAGTAACGTTTTGGAATGCAAACATTGATGGGGGTCATGTTCCGTTTGTAGTGCCCCAGATGAGCCTAAACAGTGGAAACCCCCACAAGTGACCCCATTTTGGAAGCTAGACCCCCTAAGGAACTTATCTAGATCTTTGGTGAGCACTTTGAACCCCCAAGTACTTCACACAAGTTTATAATGCCCGGGCATGAAAATAAAAAATCCTATTTTTTTCCCACAAAAATTATCTCTTAGTCACTAATTTTTTATTTTCCCAAGGGTAACAGGAGAAATTGGACCACAAAATTTGTTGTCCAATTTGTCCTGAGTACGCTGATACCCCATATGTGGGGGGAACCACTGTTTGGGTGCATGGCAGAGCTCGGAATGGAAGGAGCACCATTTGACTTTTTCCAACCAAAATTGGCTGGAATTGAGATTGGAGGCCATGTTGCATTTGGAGAGCCCCTGCTGTGCCTAAACAGTGGAAACCCCCACAAGTGACCCCATTTGGGAAACTAGACCCCCTAAGGAACTTATCTAGTTCTTTGGTGAGCAATTTGAACCCCCAAGTGCTTCACACAAGTTTATAACGTAGAGCCGTAAAATTAAAAAATCATATTTTTTCCACAAAATTGATCTTTTCACCCCAATTTTTATTTTCCCAAGGGTAACAAGACTCCAAAAGTTATTGTGCAATTTGTCCTGAGTGCGCTGATACCCCATATGTGGGAGTAAACCACTGTTTGGGTGCATGGCAGAGTTTGGAAGGGAAGGAGCGCCGTTTGACTTTTTCAACGCAGAATTGGCTGGATGCCATGTCGTGTTTGGAGAGCTCCTGATCTGCCTAAACAGTGGAAACCCCCCACAAATGACACCATTTTGGAAACTAGACCCCTCAAGGAACTTATCTAGATGTGTGGTGAGCACTTTGAACCCAAAGTGCTTCACAGAAGTTTATAACGTACAGCCGTAAAATAAAAAATCTCTTTTTTATTTTACAAAAATGATTTTTTCGCCCCCAATATTTTATTTTCACAAGGGTAACAGGAGAAATTGGACCCCAAAAGTTGTTGTCCAATTTGTCCTGAGTATGCTGATACCCAATATGTGGGAGTAAACTACTGTATGGGCGCACGTCGGGGCTCGGAAGGGAAGTAGTGACGTTTTGGATTGCAGACTTTGATGGAATGGTCTGGGGGAGTCATGTCGCATTTGGAGAGCTCCTGATCTGCCTTAACAGTGGAAACCCCCCACAAGTGACCCATTTTGGAAAATAGACCCCACAAGGAACTTATCTAGATGTGTGGTGAGCACTTTGAACCCTGAAGTGCTTCACAGAAGTTTATAACGTACAGCCGTAAAAATAAAAAATCCTTTTTTTTTTTACAAAAATGATTTTTTCGCCCCCAATATTTTATTTTCACAAGGGTAACAGGAGAAATTGGACCATAAAAGTTGTTGTCCAATTTGTCCTGAGTACGCTGATACCCAATATGTGGGAGTAAACTACTGTATGGGCGCACGTCGGGGCTCGGAAGGGAAGTAGTGACGTTTTGGATTGCAGACTTTGATGGAATGGTCTGGGGGAGTCATGTCGCATTTGGAGAGCCCCTGATGCGTCTAAACAGTGGAAACCCCCCACAAGTGACCCCATTTTGGAAAATAGACCCCACAAGGAACTTATCTAGATGTGTGGTGAGCACTTTGAACCCCGAAGTGCTTCACAGAAGTTTATAATGTACAGCCGTAAAAATAAAAAATCCTTTTTTTTTTTACAAAAATGATTTTTTCGCCCCCAGTATTTTATTTTCACAAGGGTAACAGGAGAAATTGGACCCCAAAAGTTGTTGTCCAATTTGTCCTGAGTACGCTGATACCCAATATGTGGGAGTAAACTACTGTATGGGCGCACGTCGGGGCTCGGAAGGGAAGTAGTGACGTTTTGGATTGCAGACTTTGATGGAATGGTCTGGGGGCGTCATGTCGCATTTGGAGAGCCCCTGATGCGCCTAAACAGTGGAAACCCCCCACAAGTGACCCCATTTTGGAAAATAGACCCCACAAGGAACTTATCTAGAAGTGTGGTGAGCGCTATGAAGCCCCAATTGCTTCACAGAAGTTTTATAACATACAGCCGTAAAAACAAAAAAATCATTTTTTTTTTTTACAAAAATGATTTTGTCGCCCCCAGTTTTTTATTTTCCCAAGGGTAACAGGAGAAATAGGACAAATTGCACGATAACTCTTGTGGTCCAGAGTACGCTCATACCCCATATGCGGGAGTAAAATACTGTTTGGGCGCATGGCAGAGCTCAGAAGTGAAGGAGCACCGTTTGACTTTTTCAACGCAGAATTGGCTGGAATTGAGATCAGACGCCATGTCACATTTGGAGAGCCCCTGATGTGCCTAAACAGCGGAAACCCCCAATTCTAACTCCAACCCTAACCCCAACACACCCCTAACCCTAGTCCCAACCCTAACCACAATCCTAACCCTAACACACCCCTAACCCTAATCCCAACCCTAATCCTAATCCTAACGTTAGCGCCAACCCTAACCCTAACTTTAGTCGCAACCCTAACCCTAAAGGGAAAATGGAAATAAATACATTTTTTTAATTTTATTATTTTTCCCTAACTAAGGGGGTGATAAAGGGGGGTTTGATTTACTATTTATAGCGGGTTTTTATGATTGGCAGCTGTCACGCTAAAAGACGCTTTTTATTGCAAAAAATAGTTTTTTGCATCACCACATTTTGAGAGCTATAATTTTTGCATATTTTGGCCCACAGAGTCATGTGAGGTCTTATTTTTTGCGGGACGAGGTGACGTTTTTATTGGTACCATTTTTGAGCACGTGACATTTTTTGATGGCTTTTTATTTCGATTTTTGGGAGGTTAGAATGAACAAAAATCAGCAATTCATGAATTTCTTTTGGGGGAGGCGTTTGTACCGTTCCGCGTGTGGTAAAATTGATAAAGTAGTTTTATTCTTCGGGTCAGTACGATTACGGCGATACCTTATTTATATAATTTTTTTTATGTTTTGGCACTTTTATAGAATGAAAACAATTTTATATAAAAAATTATTATTTTTGCATCGCTTTATTCTGTGAGCTATAACTTTTTTATTTTTTTACTTATGATGATGTATGATGGCTCGTTTTTTGCGAGACAAGATGACGTTTTCAGCGGTGCCATGGTTATTTATCTCGGTCTTTTTGATCGCGTGTTATTCCACTTTTTGTTCAGCGGTATGATGATAAAGCATTGATTTTTTGCTTCGTTTTCTTTTTTTTTTTTAAGGGGTTCACTAAAGGGGTTAACTAGTGGGACAGTTTTATAGGGGGGGTCGTTACGGACGCGGCGATACCAAATATGTGTACTTTTATTGTTTTGTTTTTTTATTTACAGGAAAGAATGAATTTATTGGGGAATATTTTTTTTTTTTTATGATTTTTTTTACAACTTTTTATTTTTATTTTTTTTACTTTTTTACTTTGTCCCAGGGTGGGACATCACTGTATTTTAGCAGATCGCTGGTGTGACAGTGTGCACAGCATTCTGTCACACCAGCGATCGCTCTGGCAGTGCTGCAGGCTTCTCAGTGCCTGCTCTCAGCAGGCACTGAGGAAGCCGCCTCCCTGCAGGACCCCGGCGCCATCTTGGATCCGGGGACCTGGAGGGAGGACGGACCCTCGGAACAGCGCGACACATCGCGCTGCTCTGAGGGTCTCAGGGGAGCGCGCAGGGAGCCCCCACCCTGCGCGATCCTCCCCTGTGCCCCGGGGACACCGCGATCATGTTTGATCGCGGTGTGCCAGGGGTTAATGTGCCGGGAGCGGTCCGTGACCGCTCCTGACACACAGTCACGGGTGTCAGCTGTGATAATCAGCTGACACCCAGCGGCGATCAGCTGCACTCCCCCCGGGAGCGCAGCTGATCGCCCATGACGTACTATTCCGTCCATGGGAATTAGGTCCAGGGTCACATGGACGGAATAGTACGTCTGATGGCAGAGAGGGGTTATGATGCCCGTAAAAAAATATTTACACAGTATGGTAATGTGTACCCCCCAGGGGGAAATGTTTGTCAGCCCATACACTTAGTGTATGGGCATTACAAGTATAGGAGACCCGCTCATTTAAACTGGGAAAAGATTTATATTAGGACATCATCCACGTCTCTTCAGACACCACCACTAGATCACCAGGGTGACCGTGTTCCGTGATGAAACAGCCACTATATTGGTTTGCAAGGGTGTTATGATGTCCGAGACAAAAAATATTTACACAGTAGGTTGATGTGAACTCCCCAGGGGGAAATGTTTGTCAGCCCATACGCTTAGTGCATGGGCATTACAAGTATAGGAGACTCGCTCCTTTAAACTGGCAAGACATTTTTCAGAGGCCATCCTCCACGTCTCTTTCGACATCACCACTAGATCATCAGGGTGAACGTGTTCTGTAATGCAACAGCCATGTTATTGTTTTGAAGGGTGTTTATGATGCCCGTAACAAAATTGTTGACACGGTATGTTGATGTGTACCCTCCAGGGCGAAATGTTTGTCAGCCCATACATTTTGTGTATGGGCATTACAAGTACAGTAGTCCCGCTTCTTTCTAATGGTAACATTTTTTGGTTGGTTAAAAAGGGTTATTGGGGTGCGTGTAACGTTGGGGCAGGACAGGTCTTACATTCAATGCATAGGCAAACAGTATGTCAGTACCAAATAAAGATTAATGGGAACTTAGGTTTAATGTGGCCATCCAGTACGTTAGTTCAAAGGGTTATTGGGGTGCATGTAATGTTGGGGCATGGTAGGCTTTGCATTCAATGCATAGGCAAACAGCATTGCAGAACCAAATGAAAAATAATGGGAACTTTGGTTTCATGTAGCCATTCAGTTCAAAAGGTTATTGGGGTGCTGGTAACCGTATGGCAAGGCGGGCCTTGCATTTAATGCATAAGCAAACAATATGGCAGTACCAAATGAAAAATAATGGGAACTTTGGTTTCATGTAGCCATCCAGGACGTTGGTTCTAAGGGTTATTGGGGTGCATATAACTTTGGGGCAGGGCAGGGCAGACCTTGTATTCTCTTCATAGGCAAACTGTATGGGAGTACAATATTCATAATAATGGGAACTTTGGTTTCATGTGGCCATCCAGGACGTCTGTTCCAAGTTTTATTGGAGTGCGTGTAACTTTGGGGCAAGGCAAGTCTTGCATTCAATGCATAGGCAAACTGTATGTCAGTACAAAATAAGGATTAATGGGAACTTTGGTTTAATGTGCCCATCCAGTACATTAGTTCAAAGGGTTATTGGGGTGCGTGTAATGTTGGGGCAGGGCAAGCTTTGCATTCATTGCATAGGCAAACAGCATTGCAGCACCAAATGAAAAATAATGGGAACTTTGGTTTCATGTAGCCATCCAGGACGTCGGTTCTAAGGGTTATTGCGGTGC
The DNA here is from genome assembly GCA_033576555.1 of Oophaga sylvatica. Classification (NCBI taxonomy): domain Eukaryota; kingdom Metazoa; phylum Chordata; class Amphibia; order Anura; family Dendrobatidae; genus Oophaga; species Oophaga sylvatica. Next base: position 223,126,000 of record JARQOD010000003.1, on the reverse strand, counting down.
ATGTAACTTTGGGGCAGGGCAGGGCAGGCCTTGCATTCACTTCATAGGCAAACTGTATGGGAGTACAATATTCATAATAATGGGAACTTTGGTTTCATGTGGCCATCCAGGATGTCTGTTCCAAGTTTTATTGGAGTGCGTGTAACTTTGGGGCAAGGCAGGTCTTGCATTCAATGCATAGGCAAACTGTATGTCAGTACAAAATAAAGATTAATGGGAACTTTGGTTTAATGTGCCCATCCAGTACATTAGTTCAAAGGGTTATTGGGGTGCGTGTAATGTTGGGGCAGGGCAGGCTTTGCATTCAATGCATAGGCAAACAGCATTGCAGCATCAAATGAAAAATAATGGGAACTTTGGTTTCATGTAGCCATCCAGGACGTCGGTTCTAAGGGTTATTGCGGTGCATGTAACTTTGGGGCAGGGCAGGGCAGGCCTTGCATTCACTTCATAGGCAAACTGTATGGGAGTACAATATTCATAATAATGGGAACTTTGGTTTCATGTGGCCATCCAGGATGTCTGTTCCAAGTTTTATTGGAGTGCGTGTAACTTTGGGGCAAGGCAGGTCTTGCATTCAATGCATAGGCAAACTGTATGTCAGTACAAAATAAAGATTAATGGGAACTTTGGTTTAATGTGCCCATCCAGTACATTAGTTCAAAGGGTTATTGGGGTGCGTGTAATGTTGGGGCAGGGCAGGCTTTGCATTCAATGCATAGGCAAACAGCATTGCAGCATCAAATGAAAAATAATGGGAACTTTGGTTTCATGTAGCCATCCAGGACGTCGGTTCTAAGGGTTATTGCGGTGCATGTAACTTTGGGGCAGGGCAGGGCAGGCCTTGCATTCACTTCATAGGCAAACTGTATGGGAGTACAAAATTCATAATAATGGGAACTTTGGTTTCATGTGGCCATCCAGGACGTCTGTTCCAAGTGTTATTGGAGTGCGTGTAACTTTGGGGCAAGGCAAGTCTTGCATTCAATGCATTGGCAAAACTATGGAAGACCCACTTTCTCCTAATGGGAACAATTTTTCATGAGACCCTCCTGTACGTCTCTTCAAAGGAGTATTGGGGTGCGTCTATATTTGGTGAAGGGCAGGCCTTGCATTCAATGCATAGGCTAACAGTATGTCAGTACCAAATGAAAAAAATAGGAACTTTGGTTTCATGTGGCCATCCAGTACATCAGTTCAAAGGGTTATTGGTGTGCGTGTACCCTTGTGGCAAGGCGGGCCTTGCATTCAATGTGGCAGTACAAAATTTCTAATAATGGGAACTTTGGTTTCATATGGCCATCCAGGACGTTTGTTACCAGTGTTATTGGGGAGCGTGTAAGTTTGTGGCAGGGAAGGCATTGCATTCACTTCATGGGAAAACTGTATGGGAGTAAAAAAAATAAGCATAATGGGAACTTTGGTTTCATGTGGCCATCCACTACGTCGGTTCAAAGGGTTATTGGGGTGCATCTAACTTTGGGGCAAGACGGGCCTTGCATTCAATGCATAGGCAAACAGTGTGGCAGTACCAAATAAATAATAATGGGAACTTTGGTTTCATGTGGCCATCCAGTACATCGGTTCAAAGGGTTATTGGGGTGCGTCTAACTTTGGGGCAAGGCAGGCCTTGCATTCAATGCATAGGAAAACACTATGGGAGACCCACTTTCTTATAATGGGAAAATTTTTCATGAGGCCCTCCTGTACGTCTCGTCAAATTGGTATTGGGTTGCATTCTAATTTTTGGAAGCCCAGCCACTCACTGCATAGGCAATAACAGTATAGGAGACCCACTGTTTAATAATGGGAACAACAAAGCATAGCCGGCTGATGGCCCTTTAAGATTATTAATGCCACCTGATGCCCCTATAAAAATAGTTTTTGTGACTTTCAAAGTCCTACCTTCATAAATGAAACAGGATGTGTCTGATGATGTGTCACACACCATATGGCAAGCTAAGGTTGTTAAATGTTAAAACGACATTTCCCAGTGAATGCATTTGTACTGGTTGAAAGCAATGCTAAAGTTGAAAACGCATCAAAAATGCTACGTGTGAACATAGCCCAAGTGGTAGAGATACATTTTTTGGGGGGTTATTTATTTTGCCTTACATACAAATCATTACCCTGGAAAGGATGTTTCTTAACATATTTCCTAGGAAAATCCATTTTGTTTTGGTATGTTTTAAAAGTGAAAAAAGTGGCATAACACTCTGACAACATTGTTCACAGCAGTGACCTAGGAGTCAGAAATGCTTCCAGGGGTCTTCACCATGATGTTCCCATGTCATTTGAGCACTGTTCCCATAGAATTCCGACGTTTTGATACCCTAAAAAGACCTCCGAGGGGGTCGCGGTCAAAAAGCTTGGGTTTCCCATTGACTTACATTGGGCTCGTTGCTCGGGTCGAGCACCCAAGCATTCCAATTTGCTCAACCCAAGCAACGAGCACCCGAGCATTTTAGTGCTTGCCCATCACTAGTATTTAACTTCTTCTGGGCCTAAATAACATAAAATAAATTTCCAAAAAGTTTAGTTACTCTTGAAGGTGCATTTATAACACAACTGATGATCTTGAACTGATTATCTGCCTTTCCAAACAAACAGTGGGTATTCAGACCACTTTAAATTTTTCACTCTTTGTTTCATTGCAGCCATTTGGTAAATTCAAAAAAGTTCATTTTTTTCTCATTAATGTACACTCTGCACACCTTCTTGACTGAAAAAAAACAGAAATGTAGAAATTTTTGCAAATTTATTAAAAAAGAAAAACTGAAATATCACATGGTCATAAGTATTCAGACCCTTTGCTCAGTATTGAGTAGAAGCACCCTTTTGAGCTAGTACAGCCAAGAGTCTTCTTGGGAATGATGCAACAAGTTTTTCACACCTGGATTTGGGGATCCTCTGCCATTCTTCCTTGCAGATCCTCTCCAGTTCCATCAGGTTGGATGGTGAACGCCATTTTCAGGTCTCTCCAGAGATGCTCAATTGGGTTTAGGTAAGGGCTCTGGCTGGGCCAGTCAGGAATAGTCACAGAGTTGTTCTGAAGCCACTCCTCTGTTATTTTAGCTGTGTGTTTAGGGTCATTGTCTTGTTGGAAGGTGAACCATCGGCCAAGTCTGAGGTAACAGGCACTCTGGAAGAGGTTTTCATAGTAACATAGTAACATAGTTATTAAGGTTGAAGGAAGACTTTAAGTCCATCTAGTTCAACCCATATCCTATCCTAACCTGCCCTAACATGTTGATCCAGAGGAAGGCAAAAAAAACCCAAGTGGCAAACAGTAAGCTTCACATTGGGGAAAAAAATTCCTTCCCGACTCCACATACGGCAATCAGACTAGCTCCCTGGATCAACGCTGTATCTAGGAAACTAGTGAATATAGCCTGTAATATTATACTTTTCAAGAAAGGCATCCAGTCCCTTCTTAAATTTTAGTAGGGAATCACTCATTACAACATTAGACGGCAGAGAGTTCCATAGTCTCACTGCTCTTACAGTAAAGAATCTGCGTCTGTGATTATGGCTAAACCTTCTTTCCTCCAGAAGTAGAGGATGCCCCCTTGTCCCCGTCACAGGTCTAAGAGTAAAAAGATCATTAGAAAGGTCTTTGTACTGTCCCCTTATATATTTATACATTGTAATAAGATCACCCCTAAGCCTTCGTTATTCCAAACTAAATAACCCCAAGTGTAATAACCTGTCTTGGTATTGCAGACCCCCCAGTTCTCTAATAACCTTGGTCGCTCTTCTCTGCACCCGCTCCAGTTCAGCTATGTCTTTCTTATACCCCGGAGACCAGAACTGCACACAGTATTCTAAGTGTGGTCGCACCAGTGACTTGTATAGAGGTAAAATTATGTTCTCCTCATGAGCATCTATGCCTCTTTTAATGCATCCCATTATTTTATTTGCCTTGGCAGCAGCTGCCTGACATTGGCCACTAAATGTGAGTTTGTCGTCCACCCATACACCCAGGTTTTTTTCAGTGACAGTTTTGCCCAGTGTTTTACAATTAAGCACATAATTATACATCTTATTTGTTCTACCCAAGTGCATGACCTTACATTTATCCCCATTAAAGCTCATTTGCCATTTATCAGCCCAAGCTTCTAGTTTACATAAATCCTCCTGTAATATAAAATTATCCTCCTCTGTATTTATTACCCTGCAGAGTTTAGTGTCATCTGCAAATATTGAAATACTACTCTGTATGCCCCCTACAAGGTCATTAATAAATATGTTAAAGAGAAGCGGCCCCAATACTGACCCTTGTGGTACCCCACTGCTAACCGTGACCCAGTCCGAGTGTGCTCCATTAATAACCACCCTTGTTTTTCTATCCATGAGCCAGTTCTTAACCCACTTACACATATTTTCCCCTATCCCCATTCTTCTCATTTTATGTATCAACCTTTTGTGTGGCACTGTATCAAAAGCTTTTGAGAAGTCCATGAACACCACGTCCACTGCATTCCCTTGGTCCAGTCCTGAACTTACCCCTTCATAAAAGCTTATCAGATTAGTCTGACAAGAGCGGTCCCTCGTAAACCCATGCTGATACTGTGTCATGAGGTTATTCAGCTTCAGATACTCCAATATAGTATCCCTTAAAAAAACCCTCCAGGATTTTACCCACAGTAGATGTTAAGCTCACTGGCCTATAATTTCCAGGTTCAGTTTTTGCCCCCTTTTTGAATATTGGCACCACATTTGCTATACGCCAGTCCTGTGGTACAGACCCAGTTATTATGGAATCTTTAAAGATTAAAAATAATGGTCTATCTATAACTGTACTTAATTCCTGCAGTACTCGGGGGTGTATCCCATCCGGGCCCGGGGATTTGTCAACTTTAGTGATTTTTAGACGCCGCCGTACTTCCTGCTGGGTTAAGCAGGTGACATTTAATGTAGAAATTTTTTTTATCACTGATCATGTTATCTGTCATGGGATTTTCTTGTGTAAATACAGTTGAAAAAAAGTCATTTAGCATAATGGCTTTTTCCTCATCCTCATCCACCATTTCACCCAGACTATTTTTAAGGGGACCAACACTATCATTTTTTAGTTTCTTGCTATTTATGTAGTTAAAGAATATTTTGGGATTATTTTTACTTTCTCTGGCAATGAGTCTCTCTGCCTCAATCTTTGCTGTCTTGATTTGCTTTTTACAGAATTTATTCAGTCTTCTGTATTTATTTAATGCCTCTTCACTACCTACTTGCTTTAATTCCCTAAACGCTTTCTTTTTGTCCCTTATTGCGCCCCTTACAGCTCTATTTAGCCATAGTGGTTTCCTCCTAATTCTAGCATGTTTATTCCCATAGGGTATATACTGTGCACAGGTCCTATTCAGGATACTAATAAACGTCTCCCATTTTCTTTGTGTATTTTTATGTCTCAGGATATCGTCCCAGTTTATTGCACCAAGATCATCTCTCATCCGTTGGAAATTTGCCTTCCTGAAGTTTAGTGTCCTTGTAACCCCTCGACTACACATCTTATTAAAGGATACATGAAAGCTTATTATTTTGTGATCACTATTACCCAAGTGACCCCCAACCCTTATATTTGATATGCGGTCTGGCCTGTTGGATAATATTAGGTCTAGCAGTGCCCCCCCTCTTGTTGGGTCCTGAACTAGTTGTGAAAGGTAATTGTCTCTCATAGTTGCCAAAAACTTATTACCTTTGCTGGAACTGCAGGTTTCTGTTCCCCAATGTATTTCAGGGTAGTTGAAGTCCCCCATAATAATGACTTCTCCTTGAGTTGCTGCTTCATCTATTTGCTTTACGAGGATATTCTCTGTTGCTTCCATTATTTTAGGAGACTTATAACAAACCCCTATCAGTAATTTATTATTTTTCCCCCCTCCCCTAATCTCCACCCACAGAGACTTTCATCCAGGATATCTTTGTACTTGGCCGCATTCATGTTTCCTTCAATTGCAACCAGTTGTCCTGTCCCTGCAGCTGAAAAACACCCCCATAGCATGATGCTGCAACCATGTTTCACTGATGGGATTGTATTGGGTAGGTGATGAGCAGTGCCAGGCTTTCTCCACACATACCACTTAGAATTATCACACAAAAGTTCTATCTTCATCTCATCAGACCAGAGAATCTTATTTCTCATAATCTCTGAGTCCTTCATGAGTTTTTAGCAAACTCTATGCGGGCTTTCATATTTCTTGCACTGAGGAGATGCTTCCATCGGGCCACTCTGCCATAAAGGCCCGACTGGTGGAGGGCTGCAGTCATAGTTGATTTTGTGGAACTTTCTCCCATCTCCCTACTGCATCTGTGGAGCTCAGCCACAGTGATCTTGGGGTTCTTCTTTACCTCTCTCACCAAGGCTCTTTTCCCACGATTGCTCAGATTGGCTGGATGGCCAGGTCTAGGAAGACTTCTGGTGGTCCCAAATTTCTTTCATTTAAGGATTATGGAGGCCACTGTGCTCTTAGGAATATTGAGTATTGCAGAAATTACTTATGTAACCTTGACCAGATCTGTGCCTTGCCACAATTCTGTCTCTGAGCTCCTTGGCCAGTTCTTTTAACCTCATGATTCTCATTTTGTCTGATATGCAATGTGAGCTGTGAGGTCTTATATAGACAGGTATGTACCTTTACAAATCAAGTCCTATCAGTTTAATTAAACACAGGTGGATTCCAATAAAGGAGTAGATCCATCTCAAGGAGGATCACAAGGAAATGGACAGCATGTGACTTAAATATGAGTGTCTGAGCAATACTTATGACTGTGTGATATTTCAGTTTCCCTTTTTTATTACATTTTCAAACATTTCTACATTTCTGTTTTTTTCAGTCAAGATAGGGTGCAGAGTGTACATTAAGGAGAAAAAATGAACTTTTTTGAATTTACCAAATGACTGCAATGAAACTGTAAGAAGGAGGATTGGCCAGGGGGTATCTCTTTTACGCCGGGTCCGTAACTGTCGGGGCAGTCTCCTCTGTTGTCTGGGGGAAAGCTTAGAGAATCGGACCAACCTTTGCACTTGTCAGCAGGGGCGTGGCTAGGTTAAAAATTCCTGAGCGTGCGCTGAAGCAGGGAGACTTGGCGGGAAGAGACAGTGTGCGTCAGGAAGAAGGCAGTGCTCTGCCCCTTGAGCACCACCGTAGTAAAGGCCCGCGCCACAGCATACACGCGGCCTCTCATAGAGACTGTGACCAGAGATGCCCTGAGTGTCCGGTGGCTCCCGCAAAGCAAGGTACCAAACGCTCCAGGCCCGTGAGTACCACATGCATACCATCTAAGAAAGACCGGGGTTGCTACCGTGAACTGTATCTTGACTCCCCGGCGCATATCTGTTGGGCCATGTTCAGCTCCGGCAAGGTTCTGAACTATGATCCACTCTCTACACTGCATCCCAGATCAAGGACCCCGCGACAGGCATCAGAGACTAATCGCTGCCGTCAGGACTCTGCTCATCGACATCTACAGGACCATACTGGACTCACTACATGCTAACCATTATTGGCACCATTGTTTTCCTTGTGAACATTCCAGTCCGGAAGTAGTCTGGCCTGGATAAGTTACCTCTTAAAAGCTGTTTTTCCCTCCTTTACATGCATTTCACCCCAAAACTGCATAACCTTGATCTTCTATTACCCGCATTACTCCTGTTTACTATTCATCTCCCTGAGTGGAGTATCTAATAGTTAAAAGTAAATACGTTAACACTTGCTCTGCCTCCCATCCATTACTGCATCCCGCAACCTGCACACAAAACAATGAGTGAAAAATTTAAAGGGGTCTGAATACTTTCCGTCCCCACTGTATTGCCAATCACACAAAGTTTTCATAACTATTGTGATATTTGGCAGTATATCATTCTTTATAAGCATGACATGTGCTACTGAGCGCAAAACTATTCTATGCGCTCATACTAGTGTTGAGCGATACTGCTCGATATCTAAAAATATCGGATCGGAATGGTATCGCCGATATCACTAAATATCGCCGATATCCGATTCCGATACCGGAAGTCCCATGTAAGTCTATGGGAACAAAATATCGCAACTAAAAAAAACCTTTATTTCCTTGTAAACACTAAATATACACACATAGAATACATATATATATATATATATACATGTCATTGTGACATATATATATACATATATGTATAGTTTATACACTTCTACATAGTAAAATATCCTCTGATTCAATTGCCGGGTAAAGCCGGCTTCTGTGAAAAGACAGAAGCACCCGACATGAAATGACACTTGGTGTACATAGGGTTAACCATGTCTTTTCATGTCGTTTGCAATCTGATTTGCACAAACAATTACATCAGTCTATGTGTGCAAAATTTCACACCTGTAGGGGTTAATTAAAGGTGTAAATTCGTTGTAAAAAAACGGACTTTTTTGCTACGAATTTACACCTTTAATTAACCCCTACAGGTGTGAAATTTTGCACACTTAAGGGTATGCCACACTAAACAACATCGCTAACGGGATCGCTAAAAAACGTCACTATTTAGCGATCCCGTTAGCGATATTGTTGTGTGCGGCAGCTGCCAGCGACGAGCTTCCTGCTGTGATCTCGCTCGTCGCTGGAATCGTTCCGGACCCTATTTTATCGCCGGCGCTCCCGCTGGGTAAGTATAATCGCTAAGTGTAGCACCTTTTCTTAGCGATTTAGCGGTACTTTTGTACCGCTAAAGTCGTTAAGGAGATCGCTAACCGCGATAGCGTCCTTAACGACATCGCTAAGTTAGGTAGCTACTAGCGATATAGAAACAATCCCGCTAGCGATCTCATTAGTATGCGACGCTAATGAGATCGCTAGCGGGATTGTGTAGTGTGGCAGTACCTTTACACTCATGTAATTGTTTGTGCAAATCAGATAACAAACTACATGAAAAGACATAGTTAACTCTATGTAAACCAAGTGTCATTTCATGTCGGGTTCTGCATTTTCACAAAAGCCGGCAATTGAATTAGCGGCTATTATACTATGTAGAAGTGTATGAACTATAAATATAAATATATATATATGTGTCACAAATTTAATGACATGTATATATATATATATGAGGTGTAAAATTGCTGAAAAAAAATGCGTGGGCTCCCGCCCTATTTTCGCAACCAGACAGACAAAGCCAGTGAGTGGGGGCAGATAATAATAGCCCAGAGAGGGACCATTATTTTTGGCCCCCCCGTCTACTAACATCTGCCCCCAGACACCCCAGAAAGGGCAAATCTCTAATTAGATTTGCCCTTTCTGGCACTTTGCCCGTCTATTCCCATTGCCCTGTAGCGGTGGCGAATGGGTTAATAAGGGGTTAAAATGACCTTGCAATTGAAAGGTCACTTTAAGCCAGGTTAATAATTGAGAGCTGTCAATTAGACAACTATCAATTATTAATCCTATTGTATGAAAGAAAAATCAAACACACACACTTTAATAAAAAAGAAGTTTAATGAAATAATCACACAGTTTTTGACCATATTTTATTTTCCTGCTAAAACCATTTCCTGTAATAAAAATAAAATAATAAAGCAAAATTATTCTTACCAATCCGATGTACAGTCAGGTCCCACGGTGTAATCCTTCAGAAAGGGTTAATGTTTACTGCAGGGACCGCAGCTAATGCTGCAGCCTCACAGTAAACCCCCAAATGAATGAGTTCCTCTCCTGGCTGACAGGAGAGGAAGTGGAAAGCTTAATTGATTGCTTTCCACTTTCACTTCAGGTCAGCCAGGGACACAATCAGTGACGTCAGAGGGAACTGGTTAACAAAAATAGGGGATCCCCTCGAAAAAAATTGGCGTGGGGTCCCCCCTATTTTTGTTAACCAGCCAGATGAAGCAGACCGCTGAGGCCTGGATTTTCAGGCTGTTAAGGAGCCAAGATCCATGGACCTTGCCAGCCTGATAATACCAGGCCACAGCAGTCTGCATATCTTGGCTGATTAACAAAAATAGGGGATCCCCTCGAAAAAAATTGGCGTGGGGTCCCCCCTATTTTTGTTAACCAGCCAGATGAAGCAGACCGCTGAGGCCTGGTTTTTCAGGCTGGTAAGGATCCAATATCCATGGACCTTGCAAGCCTGATAATACCAGGCCACAGCAGTCTGCTTAGCTTGGCTGGTTAACAAAAATAGGGGATCCCCTCGAAAAAAAAAACGGCGTAGGGGTCCCCCTATTTTTGTTAACCAGCCAAGTAAAATGCAGACTGCTGCGGCCTGGTATTAAAAGACTGTCAAGGCCCATGGATTTTGGCCCTCAACAGCCTGATAATACCAGGCTACAGCAGCCCCACATTTGGCGCATCAAAAGATGTGCCAATTGTGGCACTTTACCCGGCTCTTCCCACTTGCCCTGTAGCGGTGGCAGGCGGGGTAATAAGGGGTTAATGTCACCGTTGATTGCACGGTGACAATAAGCCCGGTTAATAATGGAGAGGCGTCAATAAGACACCGATCCATTATTAATCCCAAAGTTATTAAATGCATAAAAAAAAGACAAAGCAAGAAAAAAGTATTTTAATGAAATAAAAGAGACAACACAGTTTTCATTTCTTTTATTGTACTCTCATTCCTGCGACGCCATCGATCTCCTGTAAAAAAAGAAAAAAAACAAACCAACAGTATACCACCTGTCCGACGCAGTCCATAGTAACGACTGTCCCACGACGATCCAGCTCTGCTACATCGCAATGACAGGCAGAGCCTGTCATCGCGACGCAGCACAGCTGATTACCTGCTTCCCCGGCGGTGACGTCATCGGACTGACTGCTTTACAGCCGGGATTACCCAGCAGTCACTGCAGTTATCGCGAGAAACTGCATGTGACCGCCGGGGAAAGATGATGGCGGCCATGAAGCAGTCCAGGCCGTGACCGCCGGAGATCTTCTGCCAGGTAATTGCCGCTGACTCCTGACAGACCCGACCGACAGACACTGACAGTGACAGACCCGACCGACGGACACAGACAGTGACAATCCCGATTCCGGTATCCGATATGACGAAAATATCGGTAATCGGAATCGAAAGCCCGATACAGCTAATATCGGCCGATACCCGATATTTGCAGTATCGTATCGCTCAACACTAGCTCATACCTATCAAGATATCAATCATTCTGTGCACATAAACATGGGGTGAGCCTGTCTAAGGACGGGTTCACATTAGCATTTGAATCCGCTGTGTGGTGCTGCGTACTTCTTTCCTTAGCTCTGCCTATTTCCACATGAGTCCTGTGCACCTATTTTTAACATTGGGTATGAAGGGACATGCGTTGTATGCGGATGCCTCCACTTGCGGCATTTTGAAGTGCCCTCCAAACGCAACATGTTGCATTTTCTTGCGTTCGGCAGGCATGTCAAAACGCCGCAAGCAGACACATCCGCATACAATGCATGTCCCTGCGTGCCCAATGTTAAAGATAGGTACGCAGGACGCATGCTGAAGTAGGCAGAGCCATGTGGAAGTAGGCAGAGCTTTAAGGAGAGAAGTCCGCAGCACCACGCTGCGGACTCAAATGCTAATGTGAACCTAGCCTTAACAAGCCATTAAACTTCTGTTAATAGGCTTCATATAGCCGATTGGCAGTTGTTTAGTATCCTCGACTGACTAGGGTGCACTCTTAGATCCAAGTACTTTATAGGACATATTCTCTGATTGGAGATCTTCTTGTCTCTTTCTCCTTCACCTGGTCGTGACGCCAGGGTAACTTTTCTCTGCACCAGCTCCTCCCCGCAGTCTTGCCTCTTCTCTGTTTTTTTGCTGCACATCCCAACAGAGTGTAATTAAAAATAATCATGTGATTATTATTTCCTCTGAATAAAAATAAATAAAAAAAACTCACAAAAGTTTAGTTGCTGTTTATGATGTAGCTAAAGCTGAAAGTTGTAAACTTAAGGTTTAATTACTCTTTGAGGCTACTTTCACACTTGGGCCTTTTTGTGCTGCGTTTTGAGTGCACATGAAACGCATTGAAAAAACGCGTGCAAACGCTTGTAAGCGCTGCGATATTTTGTCGCATCATCGTCTGCATTACGACCAAAAAACGCAGCTTTTGTATGCGATTTCAAGCGTTTTTGCATGTGTCTGCGTTTTTTCGGGGCATGGGTTGTCTACGTGTCACATTTCACAGGAGGAAAATCCTTGAAAAATTGTTGCAACAGACTCCACCAATGGGACACCAGTGGGCGTGTGTTATGGGAAATCTTTATATAGAGCCTGTTTACAGCCTAATTCTTCACATTTGCTTGCATTTTCCTTTGTGAACATGGATCTGCACTGGAAGAGCTTTCTCTTTAACTTGGATCTGGACATCTCAATGGCTCAGGCTTATGCAGTTGCTTGCTATCAAGAAAGGGAGAGAGAGAGACAGCGAAGACAGCAGCGGCGGCGTTTGTGGGTACATCCGATTGCTGAACTTCAGGAGAGCCGTGGAGCGTACCACACCTTCTATAGTGAGCTCCAGGCAAACCTGGAGAAATTTACTGACTATACCAGGATGTACCAAGAAACCTTCAGGGATTTGCTTGCTCATGTCCAAGAATTCATCCGGAGACAGGACACACAGCTCCGTGCGATTCCTCCGGAGGAAAGGCTCCTGGTGACATTACGGTACGTAATATTGCTAAACCAATGCCTGCATAATTTTATTTGTTCTGCCATGTACTATTCCAAAGCTGGCAGAATTATTGTTCTGCCATGTAGTAAACAAAGACCTGCAGAATTATTTTTATGCCATGTACTAATTTTTTTTTTTGTTCTTTTAATGTTTTAAAAAAACATATACAATAATATATGTTTTTGTTCTTTCTCTGTTTCGCAGATTCCTGGCTACTGGAGAGAGCTTCTCTTCACTCCACTTCCAGTACCGGATTGGAATCTCCACCTTGTCAGGAATTGTTGTGGACACCTGCCGGGCATTGTGGAACGTTCTTTGTCCAGATTTTATGCCCCTGCCCACCACAGAAAAGTGGATTGAAATAGCCGAAAAATTCTGGACAGTATGCAATTTCCCCAACTGTTTGGGAGCGGTTGATGGGAAACACTCCGTATAATCAAACCCAAAAGAACAGGCTCGGAGTACTATAACTACAAAAAGTACTTCTCTACAGTTCTCATGGCCATTGCGGATGCAGATTGTATGTTTGTTGCAGTGGACATTGTGGCATTTGGCAGTGGGAATGACTCATAGGCTTTTAAGAACTCGGACATGGGCCGGAGGTTGCATGGCAACCATTTCAATTTCCCCATGCAACGGCCTCTTCCCAACACTGAAGATTCGCCACAGCCATTTGTCATGGTTGGGGATGAGGCATTCCAGATGTGCCAACACCTGCTAAAACCCTACTCCAGCCGGGACTTGGACAACACCAAAAAAATTTTTAATTACAGGCTGACCAGGGCCAGAAGAACTGTAGAGTGTGCCTTCGGTATACTTGTTTCCAGATGGTGCATTCTCGGCACAGCCATTAATCTGAAACTGGAAACAGTGGATGAAGTCGTGAGGGCCTGTGTGGTTCTACATAATTTTGTGATGGCTAAAGAGCACCCAAACTTTGAACTCGATGATGCAGCTCCTAACCCATTGCCGGAATTCACTCAGCACCCTCCCAGGTCATCCATTGAAGTTTGCCGAATGAGGGACCAATTTCAGATGTAGGACGGGTGGAATGGCAAGATGAAATGGTGTAAAAAAGTTTTCTTGTGTGTATGTTAATAAAATAACTGTTTTGCTACCTGTACCGAGTGCACTGCGTTTTTACACTCAAATACAATAATAAACTGGCCAGTGAATTCATGATGCTGTGTTTTTTACTAGTAATCCTGACCAGGTGACTATACATACACACACACATACACAAGTTGTATGACCTTTATCATCTCTCCAGTTTGGGTTCAATTTGCAGCAACGGTGGAGATAAAACAACTAATATTTGTGTCACCTGGCCTGATGTTACAAATAGTGATTTGGGGATGCACTAGCATCTGTCACTCTTTATTACACCTGACCATGTGACTATAAATATTATTTGTAGTATCATCACTGTGGCTTGATTTTGAACACAGACTGGAGAGATGATAAAGTTTATACATCTTCTACAATCCCCAGGCCTGGTGTCATGCTGAAGTGAGGACGCCCAAAATAACGCATCCTCACTTCAGAATGTATCACACATGGTCAGGAGAACACACATATGAGTTATAAACTGCAGCATTGCTACAGTATGCTTGAAATATATGCAGACTGAAGCGATGCTGCAGGTTAATACTCATGTGTATTCACCTGCCCAGGTGTGATAGTAATAATACAAGGCCAGGGTATTGAACATATAATGTGTATTTTCACCATCATCTCCTCAGTTTATTCAACACACATTGAATAGAGGATGTGGTTAATTACAAGGTATATATAGAATCCCTGGCCTTGTATCACAAAGAGTTAAATTATGGTAAAATAAAACATACTCATTTAACTTTTTATGATACCTGGCAAGGTAAAATAAATATGCCTTGCACTCAACACCATCCTCTATTCAGTCTGTGCAATATTAGCAGACTGAAGAGACTGGTGGGGAAAATATAAGTCATACATTTGTGGTTTTGACTACATATATCTCTAGGAATGACACAAGAAACATGTGTCATTCCTGGAGTTATGTGTAGTCAAAAATGCAAAGTGTACAGCGCAGTGTGTGTATGGCGCAGTGTGTGTAGGCGGCGAAAGACACATTAATCAAACAGTATTTAGTAAAAGCAGAATTGCACATTTATTTTAAAACAAAAAAAAAATCATTTTTATTGTGAAGGATGTTTGGGGGAAGATTGGGATACTTTGGGGGTGTGGAGAGACGAGGAACGGCTGGAAAGTGAGAAAGGGGTTCTAGGGGAAGGGGTGACGAAAGTAGTGGGGGAAGGAAGATCAGGGATGGAAGTAGAGGCAGGTTGAGACACATTAGGAGGAGAGGGAGGATGGACAAACAAAGTGGTTTTTTTGGTCTTCTTTGGGGCAGGAGTCCCCTGCATGGACCGACTTCCGTGTGACCGCCTTGAGCTGGTGGACCGTGGCTTTGATACGTAAAAGAGGGAATGTCGGTCACCCCCCTCATGCTCTGTGGTGGCGGTGCTCCTAGAAGGAGAACAAGTGGTGGCGGTGGTCCTAGGAAGAGAAATGGTGGCGGTGGTCCTAGGAGGAGAAGTGGTGGCGGTGCTCCTAGTAGGAGAAGTGGTGGCGGTGCTCCTAGGAGAAGTGGTGGCTGTGCTCCTAAAATGGTGCGTAGTGGTGGCAGTGCTCCTAGACGGAGATGTGGCGGTGGTCCGTACAGGAGAATAGGTGGCGGTGGCCCAAGCAGGTGCTTCGTTGGCGGTAGTCCAAGAGCGTGTACCGGTGTCTGTGGTGGTGGTGCTCCAGACAGGAGCAGCACTTGCCATGGTGGTGGCGACGGTGGAGTGTCCAGCATCACTCGGACTTGTGGTGGTGTAGTGATGTCCGGCTTGACACGGAATGCAGGTGGCTGTGCAGTGGTAAGCAGCAGAAGTCGGTAGTGAGGTGTGGCGAGTCAGTGGTGGCACAGTTGAAAATGCTACCACTGACTGCTGAACGTACCAATTCTGCTGCATAGACTGCAAGTAAGCAGTGTTGCAGGCCTGTAACACACTCAGCTGTTGCTCAGGACTAAGGTGTTCCGCCATGCCCCGTTCAATTTTACTGAAAAAATGGTGCGCTGGTCAGTTGAGGTCGGCCTCCAGCCGATCAAGGCGCTGGTCGACAGAGTGGAAGCGGTGTTCCATGTGGGTAAAACCGCATTCCATGAGTGAAAAACCGCTTTCCACTCTGTCGGACAGCGACTTCATACTGGCATGAAAGTGTCACGGGTGTGTCGCGGCGAAGATCGTCGCGATTGCACACCCTGACTTCGCACAGCTGAGTTTCTGGTGCTGGGTGTTTTTCGGCACTGAGGGAGTTAATTCTTTCTCTCTCGGTGCTGGACTGACCAGCCTCGCCCAGCTGCAATTAATGTGTTGTTAATTAGCTTCCTTCATATACCTGCTAGTCTGCTGGGGAAGTTGTCGGTGAAAGCATTCATTCAGACCAGCAGAGCGGATCATTTCTGAGAAGACTTAAGCTAAGAGTGCCTGTTGTGGTTTATCCTCTCCTCGCTTATTGTTTATCTCCTTAACCTTTTGTGTTCCTCTGTTGTGGAAGTTTTATATGCAAGGCAGTATTTTCTTTACCCCTTGTCTGTCTTGTTTGTCTTAGACTGTGTGTAAGCTGTGACCTGCCCATTCCCTGTGGTGGTAATCAGGGTCCTTCTCAGGACTAGATTACAGTGGTCAGGGATCTACAGGAGACAGGGTTACGCTGGCGGCCTGGACCTCTGTACCATTAACAGTACCTCCAGGTAGAGGGACTAGTCAGGACCCCAGTTTAGGGTCAGCATAGACCCCGGTCCACCTCTATCCTGAGACAGCGTGACACATATACAGTATAGACCCACAATACATAGGATATGATGTCAGGTAAGACAATGCTGGCAGATACTATGTATACATGTTGATATTTTCTATTATATGAAATATAGAATGTTGTCACATTAGATATACGTTACTATCATAGAATATATCTGTTATACATCGTGACATTTTCACCGACCACACTAAAGATTCTCCCCAGCTACCATGGATCCAGTAGCCCAGTTAGCTCAGCAGTTGCAGAGTTTGTCCATGGAGCTGACGGACGTTAAGTCCAAGGTTTTGTACCCCCGGGAGCAAACCAGATCTGAACCTAAAGTAGCTCTCCCGGACAGGTTCACTGGTGGGCGGGACAAATTTTTTACCTTCCGGGAGGCATGTAAATTATATTTTCGGCTACGGCCTCGGTCTTTGGGGAGTGAAGATCAGAGGGTGGGAATTGGCATCTCGCTCTTACAAGGGGACCCTCAATCCTGGGCGTTCTCTCTTCCTCCGGACTCCCCGGCTCTCCAGTCAGTAGATCGATTTTTTACAGCCCTGGGTCTGGTATATGATGACCCGGATCGGGTTTCCCTTGCTGAAACGAAGTTACGTAAGATACAGCAGGGAGATCGTCCGGCGGAGGAATTTTCTTCTGAGTTCCGTAGATGGGCCACAGATACTCAGTGGAATGACCCAGCTCTTAGGAGCCAGTTTTGTCAAGGATTATCTGACAAATTGAAAGATGTGTTGGCTCAGTATGATTCTCCCCGTCACTGGAGGCCGCTATGGCCCTTGCGATTCGCATTGATAGACGGCTTCGGGAGAGGTGCAAGGTAACTCCGCCCCCGGTGATGACTCCACCTTCTACTAAAGTCCCTTATATTGAGGTTCCCCTGGGTTGTTCTGAGGAGCCTATGCAGTTAGGAGGGACATCGTTTCGAGGGAGGGGATCGGCGGTGCGCCGCAAGACAGGAAAGTGTTTCTTCTGCGGGAGTAAGGGACATTTTGTTGGGGGGTGTCCATCCCGTACTTTGCTGAGCAAGGAGTCGCCGGAAAACTGTTGATCCCAGGTTGTGTGGTGGACGACAATCTGGGAGTATGTATTTCGTCCCCAAGTCCGTCTCAGTTTCTCGTACCAGCGGAGGTGGTGGTAGGTACGAGAACTGAGAGGATTTCTGTTCTTCTGGATAGTGGGGCCGCGGCTAATCTGGTGGACGCTCGGTTTGCCCAGGTGCAAGGTATGCAACTGAGTGTATTGGCCAAACCTATCCCTATATTCTCTATTGACGCCAGGCCTCTCGGTCAAGGTAGCTTTGTGCAAGCCGTGCATAACATAGACCTTCGAGTGGGGGCAATACATAAAGAACTATTGTCTTGTTATGTGTTGGAGGGTCTTCCCACTCCTATTGTGCTGGGACTTCCTTGTTTAACTAAACATAACCCAGTTATTAATTGGCAATCCAGAGAGATAAGCCAGTGGGGTGAATTTTGCAATAGTAACTGCATGAACACGGTCATCGGTGCGGTCGTGCCTAGAACCTTACCTCCTTTTCTGGAGGACTTTGAGGATGTGTTGTCAGAGGAAGGGTGTCAAGAATTACCTCCTCATCGCGCGTATGACTGTGCTATAAAATTGCTTCCTGATGCTAAGTTACCTAAATCTAGGTTATATAACCTTTCTGGTCCTGAGAGGCAAGCTATGAAGGATTATATTTCGGAAAGTCTGGCCAAGGGGCATATTAGACCTTCATCTTCCCCAGTGGCCGCGGGGTTCTTCTTTGTGAAGAAAAAAGATGGAGGCCTACGCCCTTGCCTGGATTTCCGTGAGCTTAATCGGATTACGGTCCGAGATCCGTATCCGCTCCCACTTATTCCTGATCTCTTCAATCAGATTGTGGGCGCCAAATGGTTCTCTAAGTTGGATCTCAGGGGGGCGTATAATCTGATTAGGATAAAGGAGGGGGATGAGTGGAAGACGGCGTTTAACACTCCGGAGGGACATTATGAGAACCTTGTCATGCCTTTCAGTCTGACTACTGCCCCGGCGGTGTTTCAACATTTTGTTAATGACATCTTTCGCCACCTAGTGGGACAGTTTGTTGTCATTTATCTAGATGACATCTTAATTTACTCGCCGGATCTTGTGTCTCATCAGGAGCATGTGAGACAGGTGTTGCAGATCTTGCGAGACAATAAACTGTACGCCAAATGGGAGAAGTGTGTATTCGCCGTACAAGAACTTCAGTTTTTAGGATTCCTGGTGTCAGCTTCCGGTTTCCGTATGGACCCTGGGAAAGTGAAGGCTGTGCTTGAATGGGATCGGCCAGAGGATCTTAAAGCACTGCAGCGTTTCCTGGGGTTTGCTAACTACTA
>JARQOD010000003.1:223061738-223107074 GCA_033576555.1 Oophaga sylvatica | reverse complement strand
CTTCACTTGAGACCTCAGTTTCTGATGAGGCATCTGGCTTGGTGACTACCACTTCTATGGCTCCTTCCACCTCTGCAGCATCTCCCTCAGAGTCCCTGGCATGATGCAGATCCACACCACACGTCGACAACTTCCCACTTCCAACAGCCTCCACTTGTGCTGTGTTCAGTCTCAGAGTCCTGCCTTCAAAGCTCAGCTCTCTCCTTTCACCTTAGTCTTCGCCAGGGAACCGGCCAACTGTAAAACATCTTCAGATGCCATCTTCTGTCCGGCTGTAAGGTCAGCATCAGCTTTCTTCTCAGGACTCTCAACCTCCTCTGCTACCATGCCTTCCTCATTTGCACTGGTTGCTTTATTGTCATCAGATGATTCACTATCACTACCACTATCCCTGTCTGACCCCTTTTTCTCAGCCACATCCGGCTCACTTTCAGGGTTATACAATTCATTCTCATTCTCATCCTGCTCACTTTCAGGGTTATACAATTCATTCTCATTCACATCCTGCTCACTTTCAGGGTTATACACTTCATTTTCATTCACATCCTGCTCACTGTCAGGGTTATACAATTCATTCTCATTCACATCTTGATCTGGAACCTTAGTTAACATGTCATCCGCAACATTAACTTCACCATCTGGTCCCTGGTTTCCCTCAGGTGGTCCCTCAAGTATGTGACTATGTGACAACCTCAGCACTATACTTCCATATAGCTCAGGTACTAGGAGCTGGCTCACGACCTCTCCCTGGACTTCAGTGTCCCTATACAACAGGTTATTGTTTATGGCAACATGAGGAAACCTCTCCTCAGAGCCAGGCTCTTGGGAAACCTCATTTAGAACATTTATATTTTCCTGTGCCGTTTTAAGAGAGGGGTCTCGCCACTGCTCACTCTCAAAATTGTCACAGGACACAGGTAAGTTAGGGACACTCGGTTCCCGAGAACCACCATCCTCGTCTCCCAACATCCCCTGCAAAGGAATTTCATCACTATCACAGTCATCATTATTATCAATATCATTATCATGATTATGATCAGTATCATCATCACTATCATGATCATCATCATTATTATTATCAGCATCAGCATCATTATCATGGTCATCATCATTATCATGATCATCATCATCATTATCATTATCACCATCATCATCATCATCATTATCACATAAGTTTAACGGCCCACTAGCATTGTTTTTCCGCCCCTCAGGACTGCGCACCCTCAATAGGAGCTTCATCACACTGTCCATCAGAAACATTTTTCCCCCAGAGATCCTTCGACCGGGGAAAGTCATTACCCAATATGACGGGGGGCACCAGGTTCTTCACTACCCCCACTTCACATGAAACCTCCCCGCGTTTGGGGATCAAGTCCACGACAGTCTCTGGGTAGACTTTGGTGTCTCCATGGACGCACACCACACTCAGGTGTTTATCAGGGATGAAGTCCCTATCAATCAGGCTGTCCCATACGGAAGTCACTGGACTCTCTGAGTCCAAGAGGGCCTGTGCTGGGCAGTCATTTACAACCACTGGGGACCCCTGTGGTCCAGTCTCTTCGACTGAGGTGGACACACACACAGGCTCTGCGCAGGGAGAGAGGGATCCGCCAACATCACAACACATAGGCTCCCCCTCTATTGGACAGTTGGCTGCAATTTCACGACATCTCCAACACTGTCCATCACACTCTCCCACCCACACGACCCAACAGCTGGAACGCTCTTACCGGGAGAGTTCGGCGTCCAGGAACTCTGAAGTGACGACCTCTCAGACGGCTGGTCACGGAGGCAGTCTTTGGTGGCGAAGGCCCTCTCCATCAGGCTGACCAGACGATTGGCGTCCTGGTGGTCTCCTTGTCCGACCTCTGGCTGTACCTCAGGAGGACGTGCTTGGGTGTAGCGGTCCACTATCACCTTTTCAACTCCATAATCAGGTTTGCTGACTGCAGACTCCCAACTGCATCTCCAGTCATGAACTCCCCTGGCACGGGCTGTCACCGTAACACCCAGCCGGGTAAGAATCTCCGCTTTCAGCTTGGCATAGTCTTGGCTGTCCTGCTCGCTCAGGTCAGCATAGGCCCTTTGGGGTTCTCCAATCAGATAGGGTGCGACCATCATGGCCCATTCAGATAGGGGCAGATTCTCCTTCTCTGCCAGTCCCTCAAACCTAGTGAGATATACCTCCACATCGTCACGAGGTGTCATCTTTTTCAGGGACCGTCTTACCGCCTTCTTTACAGCGGACAATGCAGGCGACTTTGCAACATTACTTTGGGACGATGCGCTGCAAGTCTTTTGTAGTGCTGCAACCTGCTCAAAAAACAACCGGTTATTCTCCTGCTGCTGCTTCAGGAATTGCTGCTGGGCCTGCTGCATGCGCTGCTGGTGCTGCAGGCGCTGCCGCTCCATGCTCTGCTGCATGCTCCGCTGGGCCTGGACCAGGTACTCAACGAGCTCCTCCATACTGCCGGACTTATCTGTCTCAACCACGGCAGTCTTATGTTGCACATTAACTTGCGCCATTTGTTCAAACAGCGCCTCCATGCTGTCATCCATGCTGTCAGACTTCTCTGTCTCAACAACGGCAGTCTTCACTCAAGACATACACACTCCACAGTCTTTTCCACAGAAAGTTCAGCTTTGCTGTGCAGACACTTTTTTTTTTCTTTGCAAAGTCTATTAGGGCTACTGTCTCTTTAAGACTGCTCCAACAGACGTTTCTCCTTGCTGACACACTTTTTTTTTTTCTCTGCAAACTCTATTAGGGCCACTGTCTCTTTAAGACTGCTCCAACAGACGTTTCTCTTTTTTTTTTTTTTTTTTTCTCTGACACACTTTTTTTTTCTCTCTCTGCTGCTGCTTCAACAGACTTCACCTTTTATTGCTGTCTCTCGCCACTGTGCTGCACGCACATTCTAGCACCAATTGTAAGCTTTTCAGGGGATATAGCTCTGGGATCGCCGTCCGGGTAGACGGAGTGGCACGGAAACAGTTCATTCACAGACAGCAGTTCTGGTAAAAACTGGCCGCAACCAGTTTTATTAAAGTTCACAGCAAACAGAACATAATCAAAACCAAATCATAAACATAAGCCCTGGGCTTGTCCAGCCACTTACTACACTTAGATAGATTTCCCTCTCTATCCGGGACCAGACTCTAACAGCCTGTCCCCAAAACAACACATATGTTCGGCATTTACCAGCATGGAGTTTCACAGAGTCTCCTCCTTGTGTCTGAAGGCATATCCAACGTCCAGACTTGAGAGAGCTCCCCTCCTATTCAGCAGGTATCCGCATGGATTCTCACAGAGACTACTCCTGTGTCCGGGGTACATCGAGCACCCAGACTGAGACAGCTCATACTCCTGGAGACTCCTTCTTGTGCCTGGACTCCTTGTCCAGACTAAGCGAGCTCTCTGTCTGTGTTCGCAGACACCTACTTCTGGTCTCCTAATTAACAGCTGAGTGGTTTCAGGCCTGAGCTGCAAGTGTGTACTGAATGTAAGGTGTAGTGACCTTTCTCTACCACTAGGTTTACAAAGCCATACATTTCCCTTATACCAGTCAGCAAAGTATTTAGGTGAAATGTACACCCCATTCAACACACATACTCTCACTGTCTCACAACGTGTATACCCCATGATATCGCTATATCAGCGCTTGAATTTCATCTGAATAATTACAGTAATTATTCTCAGGATCTTATAGGGTTTATTTTGCAGGTAATTTTTCATTTGTTGACACACAATTTTTTTTCTTTTGATGGTGTTTTTTATTTGCAGTGTAGCGGGGTGGCCATGGGGGCAAAATTTTCACCTTCTTTAGCTAATTTGGTAATGGCATTTTGGGAGTATCAATTTTTATTTTCTGTTAATAATACATTTTCTTCTTTTATTGAATGGTATGGCAGATACATCGATGATACCGTGATCATTTGGAGGGGCGATGTACATATCTGCCATACCGGATTTCATCAGTTACATTAATAATAATAATTTGAATATTTATTTTACACATGTGTTTCATAATTACAAAATTTCTTTTCTAGATTTGGAATTAACTGGGATTTATAATGAATTGATTTTTACCAGAACCTATTCAAAACCCCTATCTGGCAATACAATTTTGTATGCTCACAGTAGCCACCCCAAGCATACGGTAAAATCTATCCCTGTAGGAGAATTTACTAGCCTCAAAAGAAACTGTAATAATAATAATTTTTTACATGATGATTTAATTTTTTCTGGCAATAAATTGAAAAAGAGAGGATATCCAGATTGGATGTTGAAACGAGCTTTCAACATGGTATATTCTAATAAGTTTAGTGATACTGCATGCTTATCAGTTTTTAATGAAAATAGAAATGAGAAAACTAAATTTCACAATAAGCCATTTGTTTGTCTTCAATTTAGTCTGCAATTTTATAAAATCAAAAAAATAATAAACAAATTTATACCAATTTTGCATGAGGATCCCACATTGGCTACCATGTTAAACCAGGGTTGTAATATAGTAGCAAGGAGAGCTCCCACTATAGGTAACATTATTTCTCCAAGTCTATTTCATTCAAAACAACCGAAAAAAACTTGGTTAGATTGCAAAGGTAGCTTTAAATGTGGTAAACCTGCTTGCAAGACTTGCAAACAAATGGTTAATTGTAAGACCTTTAAGAATAATGACAACACGAATATATTTGCTATAAAAGATTTTATTAATTGCAACAGTAAATATGTGGTTTATAAAATCGATTGTGATGTTTGTCAAAAATCCTATATCGGGTGCACATCCAGGAAATTGAAAACATGCATTAATGAACACCTTTACGATATTTCTAATCTTTTAGGTGGCAACCGCAACGTTTCTTCAGCTGCCAGACACTTTATTGATACTCATTCATGCAGCATTGCGACTTTAAAAGTAAGGTCGGCGTCACACTGGCGAGTTTGATGCGAGTAAGTCGCATGACTTTCTCGCATCAACACCCGGCACGGCCGCCCGCTCTCGGACCCGAGTGTGCGGCTGTATAGAAATACATGCAGCCGCACACTCGACTCTGAGAGCGAGCGGCTGTGCCGGGTGTTGATGCGAGAAAGTCATGCGACTTACTCGCATCAAACTCGCCAGTGTGACGCCGGCCTAACAGGTATAGAAAAAGTCAAAAAAGCACCATGTGGCGGTGATATCAAGAGAACTCGGCTTACACGTGAAGCATATTGGATCTTTAATCTTGGAACCAGATTTCCTGATGGACTCAACAAGAAAAATTAATTAATGTTTCATTATTAATTGAAGCATGTGTGATATATTTTCAAAGTTGTGTCTTTTGTATATATAGATGTTTTGATGATTTTAATAGACATTTTGGAGTTGTATGTATATGATCTTACGGGACCTTTGATCACATGATTGTATTGAACCATTTGATTGATGCTTTGATACCTTCAGGCATCGTCTGTGTATTCAGTGCATGATCTTGCAGGACCTTTGATCACATGTTTGTATTGAGCCAGTTGATTTGCGTTTGATACTTTTTAAGGATTGTCAGTGTATTTAGTAACTAGCTTTGATAACGACCATGGTGGTGGTCGAAACGTGTAGCTTGTTCTCCAGTGCTATGTGATGTCCGAGGAGCTTATTCATGTTTTTACTTATATGAAATAAAAAAGATATTTTTTATATACTTGAAGTGAGCCGGAACATTTTTTCTGAATTTCCTCATCACAGACACCTGAGTGAACATGGCAAACAGTCAATGCAGCATAAAAAAGCAATACAATGCACAGTGCAGTCACTGTTGATCCAGATGACACTGTTGGGTTTTCTGCTAGAATATATTGAGCAGGAAACCCAACAGTGCCATCAGTAACAAGAGTGAATGCAGCATAAAAAATCAATACAATACACAGTGCAGTCACTGTTGATCCAGATGACACTGTTGGGTTTCCTGCTAGACTATATCTAGCAGGAAACCCAACAGTGCCATCAGTAACAAGAGTGAATGCAGCATAAAAAAGCAATACAATACACAGTGCAGTCACTGTTGATCCAGATGACACTGTTGGGTTTCCTGCTAGAATATATCTAGCAGGAAACCCAACAGTATCATCATGAACAATAGTCACTAAATGCCTTTTTGGTGGTTGGAGAGGCGCTGTCCCATCCATCCATCAACGCTGCGGCCACCTCATTCCATAGCTGCCGGCTCACCACATTGTCCTTATTCTGTGGATCACGGCTGTCCCACAATGGAACACGCTCATGGAACTGGCAGATCAGGGCCTCATTGTCCACATAGAGGTCCTCGTCCTGTTGTGGAACCTAGAAAAACAAAAAAAAATTACAATCTTGGATATATTCCAGAAGTAAAAAGAGAGACAAAAAATAAAAAGAGACATTCAAAGACTATATACTTACTTTACGTCTCACCACCGAGACTTGTCTTGGCTGCGACTGCTCCCGCTGTTTGGACTCCTCAATCGCCATGTCCAACAATGATGTCTGAAAAAGAAAAAAAAATATTACACATTTGTAGATGCAGCAGCTATACTTACCCAAAGGCAGGAAGATACTCACATCACGCTCTGCTTGGGCCAGTTCTTGCCGGGATGGCGAATAATGTGATCCAGAAGAAGACATACTGCAAAAAGAAAAAATACAAAGCATTAGTACATATTACATTTGAAAGGACAGACAGTCATTTGGTTTAAGAATACTCACATTCTTGGTGATGCACCTTGGATCCAAAGTTTCTACTGTTCCAGGCTGTGTCTTCCAGGCAGTCCTTCCAGGCTGTGTCTTCCAGGCAGTCTGAGTGTCTTCCAGGCTGTGTCTTCCAGTCAGAGTAGGGGTCTGTCTGGCACTGCAGACACCTTCTTTTATCTACACTCCACACAATGTTGCTTGTGTAGGGGGTGGTTTTAACAAGTGTCTAACAAGTGTCTAGACATTGTTTACTCAAAAATCGCATGCGCGCAAAAGCGCTGACGAGCGCACAGCCATGCGCCCGCCAGCGCCCCATAGACTGTAATGTTATTTTTTTGCCCATAATGTGTGCACACGTGTGCACGCGCTTTTTTAAAGTGGTTGGGCGGAACAAAAAATGCAACATGTAGCGTCTAGCGCGTCTGGGCGCACACCTGGAAAATGCGCAGCGCGCGACAAACGTTAGACCCTGCGCTCGCCATGTTAAAGATAGGGGAACATTGCGCATGCGACCGATAGCGCACGATGCACTGCGTGATAAAACGTTAGTGTGAAAGTAGCCTAAGATGTATTTACACTGGTCAATAATATTAGACCCCCAAAAATCGCTCAAAGGCCTCTAAGAAGTACACAGCTCAGGAGCAGACAGAAAGTCTATGACTTAAGCCCCCGTCACACTAAGCGAGATCGCTAGCGAGATCGCTGAAGCGTCACCGATTTTGTGACTCAACAGCGACCTAGCCAGTGATCTCGCTTAGTGTGACACGCAGCGACGACCAGCCCCCTGCTGGGTATCGCTGATCGTTGTCGAATGGCCTGGACCATTTTTTCATCGTTGGTGTCCCGCTGGCCAGGGCGCATCACTGCGTGTGACAGCGGGAGACCAACGATCCGCGAGCTGGTATCCAATGTACACATCGGGTAACTAAGGGCTGCGCGGCGCCAAGTTACCCGATGTGTACATTGGATACCAGCTCCCAGTGCTCTACAGGAGAAGCTGGGAGCCGGTATCCAGGGTACATATCGGGTAACTAGGCGCCGCACAGCACTTAGTTACCCGATGTGTACATTGGATACCAGCGTGCTTGCTGGTCCTGATCGCTGGTGAGTCTGCCCATGTGACAGCTCACCAGCGATCAGCTAACGATGTCCCAGCGATCCCATCCAGGTCGGATCATTGGTGGGATCGCTGGGACATTGAAGAGTGTGATGGGACCCTTAGGCTGTGTTTCCATGATCAGGAAACACAGCGCTTTGGACGGAGCAGAAAGTCTGCTCCGCCCAAAGCCCCGCCCCCTACTGAACGCCACATGTCCATTAACGCAGGTCTGCCGCCTGCGTGTTTTTAAGCATAGTGGAGACGGGATTTCTTGAAATCCCCTCCACTATGCTGTAACATTTGGACTCTGCGTGTTTGACGCTGTGCCAGCGCACAGCGTCAAACACGCAGCAATTCCTGACTGTTTCCTGACCGTGGAAACATACCCTTATACTGCATCTGTACTCCACTATTTGAGCTGCGCACAATTAAGAGATATCAGAGCGATTGGTGGGGGTTTCAGGACCCAGACCTCCACCAATTCAATTAGAATTAAAGGGGCTAGAGCATAATAAAAAAAATCCAAAAGTTGTTACTCTTTAAGGTGCATTTACATTGGCAGATAATCTTGTACTGATGGACCGATCTAAACAGATTGCCAATCACCTAATGAATAAGACAAACGTTTGTTCATCCTGTGAAATGATTTTTAAGCTTGCTTAAATGAATCATTGTTCTCGTGTAAACAGGACATGTGCTGTCATGAACAGAGCTATTCTATGCTCTAAGAACAATTGTATGAAGTGATCATTCTGTGCACATGAAAGTGCAATCAGCCTGCCTAAAGAAGCTCTTACACAACTGCTAATCGGCTTCATATTGCTAATCAGCGGGCGTTTAAATGTAACAATTGTCCAGTGTAAATGCAAACTTAGATTCAGGTACCTTATAGGTAACTTATTTTCTGAATAGCGATCGCTTGTCTTCTTCATTTGTTCCTGACAGGGCCAGCTACAGGCTTTCGTGGGCTGTGGGCAAAAGAATCTCAGTGGGCCCCTTTAACACATACCACAATTCATGATGCACAAATACGGCAGAGAAATATAGGTATAGTATAGTACAATGCCAAAGATTTCACTTCTTACATTACATGAGTGATATCTATTGTAAATTCTACAATAGATCATAAACCAGACAGTATTGTCCTCCATACAGTATTACAGGCACCACATAGTGCTCAATACAGAATAATGAGCCCCATATAATGCTCCATACAGAATAATCGGCTACATATAATGCTCCATACAGAATAATGGACCTCATATAATGGGTCATACAGAATAATGAGCCCCAGATAATGCTCCATACAGAATAATGGACCACATATAATGCTCCATACAGTATAATGAGTCCCATATATTGCTCCATACAGAATAATCAGCACCATATAATGTTCCATACATTACTATGGGCACCACATAGTGCTCCATACAGAACAATGAGACCCATATATTGCTTCATACAATATTATGGGCACCACATACGCTTCATACAGAATAATGAGACCCATTTATTTCCCCATACAGTATTATGGGCCTCACATAGTACTCCATACAGAATAATAAGCCTAATGTATTGATCTATACAGTATTATGGCACCATATAATGCTCCATACAGTATAATGAGCCCTATATATTGCTCCATACCGTATAATGGGCCTCATATAATGCTCCATAAAGAATAATGAGCCCCATATATTGCTCCATACAGTATAATGTGCCCTATATAATGCTCCAAACAGTATAATGAGCCCCATATAATGCTTTATACAGTATAATGAGCCCCATATACTGCTCCATACATAATGGGTGCCATATAATATTCCATACAGTATATGATGGGCCCCATATAATGCTCCATACAGAATGGGTTCCATATAATGCTCCAGTATATGATGGGCCCCATATATTGCTCCATATAGTATAGGATGGACCCCATACAGTATAATGAGCTGATATATTGCTCCATAAATTATAATGAGTCCCATATAATGCTCCATACAGTATATGATGGGTCCCATATATTATTCCATACAGAATGGACCTCATATAATACTCCATATGGAATAGGCCTCATATAATGCTCCATATATAATGGGCCCCATATAATGCTCCTTATATAATGGGGCCCATATGATGCTCCATATATTATGGGCCCCATATGATGCTCCATATAAAATGAGCCCCATATGATGCTCCATTATATGATGGGCCAATTATAAGATGATCCAGTGTATGAGCAGCCCCACATGATGCTCCATATATAATAGGCCCCATATGATGCTTCAGTATATGATGAGCCCCATATATGATGTTCCAGTGTATGATGAGCCCCATATAATGCTCCATATACAATGAGCCCCATATATGATGCTCCAGTGTATGATGAGCCCCATGTAATATTCCATATATAATGGGCCCCATATATGATGCTTCAGTACATGATGGGCCCATATATTGCTCCATATATAATGGGCCCCATATATGATGATCCAGTGTATGATGGGCCATATAATGCTCCATATGCAATGGGCACAATATGATGCTCCAGTGTATAATGGTCCCCATATATTGCTCTAAACATAAAAAAAGAAACACTCACCTCTCCTCACTGGCCGCTGTTCTGTTCTGGACTCCTCAGTGTCAGAGCCTACCCTGCTTTCTGCATTGTGACTTTTCAGGCAGGGGGTGCACAGACATGACATCATAGTGCCCTCTCACCTGAATGTCCCAAATCAGAAGAAGCAGAAAACACCGCAGTTGTGGAGTGGGGAGAGGTAAGTATCGCAAGTACCAGGGCCCGGAGCAAGCAGGAGGACCAACTCATGGGCGTCTGTGCTGGCACAAGCACCGGGCCACAATAACGCTCCGGTGTCCCCGAGGGCACCGTCTCTTGCCTGGGTGCGCCTGGTGCAGATGTCAGCCCTGGTTCCTGATGCCAGGGTCACTTTTCACAGTCACAGCTTATCATTGCAACTTTTCTCCTCTCCAGTTTTCTACAGCACAGCACAACACATTGCTCTTAAAAATAACAGTGTGATTAATGTGTCACCTGATTAAAAATATCATGCTGTGCCCTAAAAAACTCATGCGTTATGACCATGAAAAAAAAAATATCTCACTATGATGCTGTAAGACAAGGTGCACTGGAGTGGTAGTCTGGACCAAGCTCACCCACTACACATGGTCTGTAGACACCCCGGCCACTTGTACATGCAATATGGGATGGATTCAGCCTTTCCCCAAACAGAGTTACCTTCTCTCCTTGGGCCATAGCAGTCCAGGCAATTAAGAGTCCAGAGATGCAACTGCATTCCAACAGGGAAAACGTAACTTTTTTATTGAACAGAGGATGAAGAATGGACATAGAAGACAATTTTCAACACTAGATTTTCTGCTCTCGCTCTGACATTTGCTGCAGTTGTACCCACAACGGCCGCAGCAGCCGAGGATCACAGTTGACCAACCGCTGGAATCTGGTTGCCTGAGACCCCTTCAGCGAAGGCCCCTCCAAAGTCCAGAGGCCCTGTGTTGTATTCCTGGTGCTCAATCTTTGGTCCGGAGCAACAGACCTCTCCCGTCCAAGGGTCAGGCAGTGCCCCTTCAGTAGCAAATGTCTGCCCTGGCCAAGTATCCTGGCCGTTCTGACCAGGAAGCAGCAGTTCCCTGATCCCTCTCTGCTGCTGGCCCAGCCCACAATATTAACTGTTGCTGTCCCTGCCTCTATTAGGTGTATTGCAAACATGGCAGACACAGCACATTAAAGGGAACATTCACATATATACATTTAAGTGCATAACATATATACAGTACAGACCAAAAGTTTGGACACACCTACTCATTTAACCCCTTCACCCCCAAGGGTGGTTTGCACGTTAATGACCGGGCCAATTTTTACAATTCTGACCACTGTCTCTTTATGAGGTTATAACTCTGGAACGCTTCAACGGATCTTCGCGATTCTGAGATTGTTTTCTCGTGACATATTGTACTTCATGATAGTGGTAAAATTTCTTCCATATAACTTGCATTTATTTATGAAAAAAACGCAAATATGGCAAAAATTTTGAAAATTTTGCAATTTTCAAACTTTGAATTTTTATTCCCTTAAAACAGAGAAATATGTCACACAAAATAGTTAAGAAATAACATTTCCCACATGTCTACTTTACATCAGCACAATTTTGGAAACAACATTTTTTTTTGTTAGGAAATTATAAGGGTTAAAAGTTGACCAGCGATTTCTCATTTTTACAACAAAATTTACAAAGCCATTTTTTTTCGGGACCACCTCATATTTGAAGTCACTTTGAGGGGTCTATATAGCAGAAAATACCCAAAAGTGACACCATTCTAAAAACTACACCCCTCAAGGTACTCAAAACCACATTCAAGAAGTTTATTAACCCTTCAGGTGCTTCACAGGAGCTGAAGCAACATGGAAGGAAAAAATTAACATTTTACTTTTTAGTCACAAAAATGATCTTTTACAAACATTTTTTTTATTTTCACAAGGGAAAAAGGAGAAAAAGGACTGATAAAGTTGTTGTGCAATTTCTCCTGAGTACGCCGATACCCCATATGTGAGGGAAAACCACTGTTTGGGCACACGGCAGAGCTCGGAATGGAAGGAGCGCAGTTTGACTTTTCCAAACCAAAATTGGCTGGAATTGCGAACGGACGCCATGTCGCGTTTGGAGGGCCCCTGATGTGCCTAAACAGTGGAAACCCCCAACATGTGACCCCATTTTGGAAACTAGACCCCCTAAGGAACTTATCTAGATGTGTGGTGAGCACTTTGAACCCTCAAGTGCTTCACGCAAGTTTGTAATGTAGAGCCGTGAAGAAAAAAAATCATAATTTTTCCACAAACATGATGTTTTAGTCCCCAAATTTTTATTTTCCCAAGGGTAAGAGGAGAAATTGGACCACAAAAGTTGTTGTCCAACATGTCCTGAGTACGCTGATACCCCATATGTGGGGGGGAACCACTGTTTGGGCGCACGGCAGGGCTTGAAAGGGAAGGAGCGCCGTTTGACTTTTCCAAACCAAAATTGGCTGGAATTGCGAACGGACGCCATGTTGCGTTTGGAGGGCCCCTGATGTGCCTAAACAGTGGAAACCCCCACATGTGACCCCATTTTGGAAACTAGACCCCCTAAGGAACTTATCTAGATGTGTGGTGAGCACTTTGAACCCTCAAGTGCTTCACGCAAGTTTGTAATGTAGAGCCGTGAAGAAAAAAAATCATATTTTTTCCACAAACATGATGTTTTAGTCCCCAAATTTTTATTTTCTCAAGGGTAAGAGGAGAAATTGGACCACAAAAGTTGTTGTCCAACATGTCCTGAGTACGCTGATACCCCATATGTGGGGGGGAACCACTGTTTGGGCGCACGGCAGGGCTTGAAAGGGAAGGAGCGCCGTTTGACTTTTCCAAACCAAAATTGGCTGGAATTGCGAACGGACGCCATGTCGCGTTTGGAGGGCCCCTGATGTGCCTAAACAGTGGAAACCCCCCACATGTGACCCCATTTTGGAAACTAGACCCCCTAAGGAACTTATCTAGATGTGTGGTGAGCACTTTGAACCCTCAAGTGCTTCACGCAAGTTTGTAATGTAGAGCCGTGAAGAAAAAAAATCATATTTTTTCCACAAGCATGATGTTTTAGTCCCCAATTTTTTATTTTCCCAAGGGTAAGAGGAGAAAATTGGACACCAATAGTTGTTGTCCAACATGTCCTGAGTACGCTGATACCCCATATGTGGGGGGGAACCACTGTTTGGGCGCACGGCAGGGCTTGAAAGGGAAGGAGCGCCGTTTGACTTTTCCAAACCAAAATTGGCTGGAATTGCGAACGGACGCCATGTCGCGTTTGGAGGGCCCCTGATGTGCCTAAACAGTGGAAACCCCCACATGTGACCCCATTTTGGAAACTAGACCCCCTAAGGAACTTATCTAGATGTGTGGTGGGCACTTTGAACCCTCAAGTGCTTCACGCAAGTTTGTAATGTAGAGCCGTGAAGAAAAAAAATCATATTTTTTCCACAAGCATGATGTTTTAGTCCCCAATTTTTTATTTTCCCCAGGGTAAGAGGAGAAATTGGACCACAAAAGTTGTTGTCCAACATGTCCTGAGTACGCTGATACCCCATATGTGGGGGGGAACCACTGTTTGGACGCACGGCAGGGCTTGAAAGGGAAGGAGCGCCGTTTGACTTTTCCAAACCAAAATTGGCTGGAATTGCGAACGGACGCCATGTCGCGTTTGGAGGGCCCCTAATGTGCCTAAACAGTGGAAACCCCCCACATGTGACCCCATTTTGGAAACTAGACCCCCTAAGGAACTTATCTAGGTGTGTGGTGAGCACTTTGAACCCCCAAGTGTTTCACTAACGTTTATAATGCCCTGGCGTGAAAAAAAAAATATATTTTTTTTTTCCACAAAAGTGATGTTTTAGTCCCCAATTTTTTATTTTCCCAAGGGTAAGAGGAGAAATTGGACCCCAAAAGTGGTTGTCCAATTTGTCCTGAGTACGCTGATACCCCATATGTTGGGGGGATACACTGTTTGGGCACACGGCAGGGCTCGGAAGGGAAGCAGTGACGTTTTGGAATGCAGACTTTGATGGAATGGTCTGCGGGCGTCATGTTCCGTTAGCAGAGCCCCTGATGTGCCTAAACAGTGGAAACCCCCCACATGTGACCCCATTTTGGAAACTAGACCCCCTAAGGAACTTATCTAGGTGTGTGGTGAGCACTTTGAACCCCCAAGTGTTTCACTAAAGTTTATAATGCCCTGGCGTGAATAAAAAAAAAAAAAAAATTTCCACAAATATGATGTTTTAGTCCCCAATTTTTTATTTTCCCAAGGGTAACAGGAGAACTTGGACCACAAAAGTTGTTGTCCAATTTGTCCTGAGTACGCTGATACCCCATATGTTGGGGGGAACCACTGTTTGGGCGCATGGCAGGGCGCAGAAGGGAAGCAGTGACGTTTTGGAATGCAGACTTTGATGGAATGGTCTGCGGGCGTCATGTTCCGTTAGCAGAGCCCCTCATGTGCCTAAACAGTGGAAACCCCACAAGTGACCCCATTTTGGAAACTAGACCCCCTAATGAACTTATCTAGGTGTGTGGTGAGCATTTTGAACCCCCAAGTGTTTCACTAAAATTTATAATGCCCTGGCGTGAATAAAAAAAAAAAAAAAAAAATTCCACAAATATGATGTTTTAGTCCCCAATTTTTTATTTTCCCAAGGGTAACAGGAGAAATTGGACCACAAAAGTTGTTGTCCAATTTGTCCTGAGTACACTGATACCCCATATGTTGGGGGGAACCACTGTTTGGGCGCATGGCAGGGCGCAGAAGGGAAGCAGTGACGTTTTGGAATGCAGACTTTGATGGAATGGTCTGCGGGCGTCATGTTCCGTTAGCAGAGCCCCTCATGTGCCTAAACAGTGGAAACCCCCACATGTGACCCCATTTTGGAAACTAGACCCCCTAAGGAACTTACCTAGGTGTGTGGTGAGCATTTTGAACCCCCAAGTGTTTCACTAAAGTTTATAATGCCCAGGTGTAAAAATAAAAAATCCTACTTTTATCCTCCAAAAAATGATGTTTTAGTCCCCAATTTTTTATTTTCCCAAGGGTAAGAGGAGAAATTGGACACCAAAAATTGTTGTCCAATTTTTCCTGAGTACACTGGTGCCCCATATGTGGGAAAAAACTGTTTGGGCACAAGTCGGGGCTCAGAAGGGAAGTCGTGACGTTTTGGAATGCAGACTGATGGAATGGTCTGCGGGCGTCATGTTCCGTTTGCAGAGCTCCTGATGTGCCTAAACAGTAAAAAAAACCCACAAGTGACATAATTTTGGAAAGTAGACTCCCAAGGAACTTTTCTAAATGTGCCCCCCTTCTGGAACTAATCTTTCCTGTAAAGTAAATTAGTAGTGCATTGAGGTGTGGTACAATTTGAAACAATCCTTCATACACAGGCCAGGTTTTTCGGGGCAGGTGTCGCATTGGTAAGTGGTGTCCTTGCGTATTCCCCTTTTGTAACACACTCGGCACCTTTTTTGCGGCTTACCTTTGCTTCCAGTTGGCGGGACCCCCCCGGGAAATGCTGACCTGGTATGATACGAGCACCTTCAGTTCCAGAAGTACTGGGGCCCGCTGTTTCCTGAGCGCCAAACATCAGGGCCTTAACCACTACCTCCTGGAACTGAAGGTACGTCGTATCGCTGTTGCGTGCACATCGTGACAGCAGGAAAGCGTTGAGCATTGCCATTTGGACGATGTGCACGGACAGCTTCTTGTACCACACCTTGGCCTTTCTCAAAGCACTGTACGGTTGGAGGAGTTGATCAGAGAGATCAACACCCCCCATGTATTTATTGTACCCCAGTACACAGTCCGGTTTGCGGACCTGTGTAGAGGTACCCCGTACAGTGCTGAGGGCGCTGCCATCACCATGTATGGTGGTCAAGAGAAGGACATCCCTCTTGTCCTTGTACTTGACCACCAACAGGTGGTCGCTACATTGGGCTCTGCTCTCACCCTTTCTGAGCATCTGCCCAAGTAGCGTCTTCGGGAGGCCTCTCTGATTTTTGCGGACGGTACCGCAAGCTGCGGTACCTCGCGCAGAGAGGGATTTGTAGAGTGGGACGCTGGAATAAAAGTTATCGGTGTAAAGGTGATAACCTTTATCCAGCAGTGGGTGCACCAAATCCCACACAATTTTCCCACTCACTCCCAGGACGGGGGGACACTCAGGGGGTTCAATCCTGGTGTCCTTTCCTTCGTAAACTCTAAAGCTGTGCGTGTACCCTGAGGTACTCTCGCACAGCTTGTAGAGTTTAATTCCGTACCTTGCCCTCTTGCTGGGCAGGTACTGGCGGAATCTGAGCCGTCCCTTAAAATGAACCAAGGACTCATCCACGCAGATGTCCCTTTGGGGCACGTACACTTCAGCAAACTTTTTGCTGAAGTGTTCGATGACCGGCCGAACTTTGAACAGACGGTCAAAGTTGGGGTCATTTTGTGGGGGACACTGTGCATTATCATTATAATGCAGGAATTTGTGGATGGCCTCAAAACATCCGAGCCATGACCATTCGGAACAGTGGAGTGTTGTATAAAATATCAACACTCCAATATTGCCGAAGTTCTGGCTTCTTCAGGATCCCCATATGGAGGACCAGGCCCCAAAACTGCATCATTTCACCTGCGTCTACAGGAGACCAGTTGGAAAATGATGACACTGGGTTTTGCGCCAAAAATTGCCGAGCGTACAAATTAGTTTGCTCCACCACGAGGTTAATAAAATCCTCAGAGAAAAAGACTTTGAAAAAGTCTATTTCTCTGAGGCCCGTGGTGTCAAACTTGATTCCTGATTCTGCCACAAAATCAGGAATCAGTGGCTCGTAATTTTCGGGGGGCGGGGTCCATATGGGGTCCGAAGAGGGGTGCGCTGGTTCATTTTCAGGGGTGGGCGCTGCCTCATCTTCTGTCCTGGGGCGTCTGCGTGGCGGTTCCGCAGGACCCGAGGAGGAAGATGAGGAAGAGGAGGAAGAAGAAGAAGAGGATGAAGAATCTGAAAAGTAAAGAAATGTGGGATCCTCTCCCTCGCTATCAGTGTCGGAGGCAAGTAAAGCGTATGCCTCTTCCACTGAATAGCGCTGTTGGGAAGAACGTGACGAGCGGGACATTTTTTTTGTGAATGTGGTGCTTTGTGTGAACTTTATTTATAACTGTGTGTGTGTGGGGGGGGGATAGTGGTTGGTGCAAACTATGCTGAAAGGAAAAAGCTAAAAGAAAAGAAAGAGAATAGGGAAAAAAATGCCTGTGAAAAAAAGTCTAAACCAGCAGGCACGAGCTCTGATAAGTGACCGGTGTCACTTATCAAAGTTCCGCGGCTGCCGGATGTGCGCACAGGAGTGGCGGAAAGGGAAGTGAAAAAAAAAAAAAACGGCAGGAACGAGCTCTGATAAGTGACCGGTGTCACTTATCAAAGTTCTGCGGCTGCCGGATGTGCGCACAGGAGTGGCGGAAAGGGAAGTGAAAAAAAAAACGGCAGGAACGAGCTCTGATAAGTGACCGGTGTCACTTATCAAAGTTCCGCGGCTGCCGGATGTGCGCACAGGAGTGGCGGAAAGGGAAGTGAAAAAAAAAAAAACACGGCAGGAACGTGAAAAAAAAAAAAACTGCAGGAACGAACTCTGATAAGTGACTGGTGTCACTTATCAAAGTTCCGCGGCTGCTGGATGTGCGCACAGGAGTGGCGGAAAAGGGAGTGAAAAAAAAAATGCAGGAACGAGCTCTGATAAGTGACTGGTGTCACTTATCAAAGTTCCGCGGCTGCTGGATGTGCGCACAGGAGTGGCGGAAAGGGGAGTGAAAAAAAAAAAGACGGCAGGAGCGAGCTCTGATAAGTGACCGGTGTCACTTATCAAAGTTCCGCGGCTGCTAGATGTGCGCACAGGAGTGGCGGAAAGGGGAGTGAAAAAAAAAAAAAAACCGGCAGGAACGAGCTCTGATAAGTGACCGGTGTCACTTATCAAAGTTCCGCGGCTGCTAGATGTGCGCACGGGAGTGGCGGAAAGTGGGGTGAAAAAAAAAAACTGCAGGAACGAGCTCTGATAAGTGACTGGTGTCACTTATCAAAGTTCCGCGGCTGCTGGATGTGCGCACAGGAGTGGCAGAAAGGGGAGTGAAAAAAAAAAAAAACTGCAGGAACGAGCTCTGATAAGTGACTGGTGTCACTTATCAAAGTTCCGCGGCTGCTGGAAGTGCGCACAGGAGTGGCGGAAAGGGGAGTGAAAAAAAAAAAACAAAAACGGCAGGAACGAGCTCTGATAAGTGACCGGTGTCACTTATCAAAGTTCCGCGGCTGCTAGATGTGCGCACGGGAGTGGCGGAAAGTGGGGTGAAAAAAAAAAAAAAAACTGCAGGAACGAGCTCTGATAAGTGACTGGTGTCACTTATCAAAGTTCCGCGGCTGCTGGAAGTGAGCACGGAGGGGGGTGCAAAAGAAAAACGAGCACGAGTGTTGATCGGTGAACTGCGTCACCAATCAACGCTCGGCGGCTGCTAAATGTGTGCAAAGGGGGGGTAAAAAGAGGGGGAAAGGGAAGGGGGGAGGGGGGAATGGGGGGATTGGGGTGGATCGGGCAGGGATCGGGGCTCAAAAACTCACGTTTGTAGTCTCTCTTCTTTCTTCTCTTTTCTTTCTTTTCTCTTCTTTCTTCTCTCTTCTTTCTTCTCTCTTCTTTCTTCAGCAGGAGTTGTGGTGTCACAGGCTACTGTGGCACCACAAGGCCCAGCACAGGAGGAGATCTGGCGTGTGACCGCACTGCAGGAATCCTCAGCAAGTGTGAGGACCCCTGCAGTGCGGTCAGACAGGTCAGATCCAGTTTGCAGACAGGTCACAGAGTGGTCACATCGCTGCTGTGACCTGTCATTGGTGGGATCGATGATCACATCGATCCCACCAATCAGAGGAGACCCTTGTTTTGCCGGTTGCTAGGCACCGGCCTAGTAATCGGAGCTCACTGCTCCGATTCCTAGGCAGGTCACCGGCAGGTCAGGAAGCAGGGCACAGAGCGGTCACACCGCTGCTGTGCCCTGTGATTGGCGCGATCGTCTATGACATCGATCGCGCCAATCAGCAGCTGCAGGTCCTACTGGGCCTGTCCTAGGCTCCGGCCTAGGATCGGTGCTATTACTGCACCGATCCAGGCAGGTACAGGCAGGGCACAGCGCGGATACACCGCGGCTGTGCCCTGCGATTGGCGCGATCGATGTGATCGGCGATCGCGCCAATCCAGGGGGGGTCTGCTCCTTTCTATGCCCAGGCCTAGGATCGAGTACATCGGTACTCGATTCTAGCCTGGGATCTCACTGTTTCAGCCCATCGGATTGGCTGAAACAGTGAGAAAGGCTGCGATTGGCTGTTCAGAATTGAACAGCCAGTCACAGCGATCGGGAGTGAGGGTGGGCGGTGACAGACCCCGGGATGCCGGCGCCATCTCTCCTGAGGTAAGATGGCGTCGGAATTTTAATGTGATCATTGCGACTTAAGTCGCAATGTCGCATTAAAGGGCTGGACGTACTATCCCGTCCCCGGTCATACGGGCCCAGGTACCATGGACGGGATAGTACGTCCGATGGCAGTAAGGGGTTAAAGATTTTTCTGTATTTTCATGACTATGAAAATTGTACATTCACACTGAAGGAATCAAAACTATGAATTAACACATGTGGAATTATATACTTGTAAGGGTCTGCGGAACGCACCAAATATTTGATGTAGAGAGGTGCGTTCGCAGCCCGGGGTCCACCATGCAGGCGGAGCCTGCTGCTGGTAAAATGGCGCAAGAAGCGAACTCTGTTATCCCGGAGAGTCGCCAAAATAAACGCCGTAACGCGCTGTGGTAATAAGTGCGAACTCTGTTACTCCACAGAGCCGCTAGAAGGAGTGCCGCAGCGCTATATGGCGATGTGTGCGAACTCACTAAACACAACTGAGTCGCAAAGTAAACACGCTAGGGCGCTGTCTAGCGTTGAAAGCGAACCCTGTTACATCACAGAGCCGCTGAGAAAAAGTTCTGTGTCCTGTTAGGCATCCAGGTACACAGTTAAATGCTAAGCGAACATAGAACGTGATCATGCGCTAATGTCCTCGCGGGAGTCACCCGCAATCTATGGCGTCTGAACGCCAGACCCTAAATACGGCAATCAAACTCCTCACCGGTTATGCCGGTAATCTAGGGCATCTAGGACACCGACCCTGACCAGCTAGCATACCAAATTCCTCACCGATTAAGTCGGTATTCTAGGGGCTTATTTCAGCCGGGTCCCTAACCACACACACGCATGACCACACTGGCGCAAAGCATATAATGGTTGATACTAGCGCATGGCGGCTCAGCATTGCCACCCTTTTATAATAACAGCTACAGGACCTGCCAGAAACAAGGACCAATGAAACTTGTTCCAGAACTCCAGTAGTCACAGGACCTTCCTGGCAGACCAATAGGAGCTGCTGAAGTACCTGAGCACGTGACCCCCGATCTCCAATGAAAGATCTCACCCTGGGCATGCTCAGAAGGGGAAATGCAGGACTTTGTCCCAAAGACGTCTGCTCCAGCACTGGCTATAATAGCAGATCCAGGTGAGGCAGCAGCAAGTCACTGCACAGTACTGGAATGGGCAAGACACTGGGACCTACGTCTCTGCTGAGCAGGCTCCACTGCGGCCAGAGATGAATGGGAGACCGCAGTGGAACTGGTTCGAGACTCCCCTTGTGCAGCAGCGGGACCTCGAACCCTAACATACTTAACAAAAAAGTGTGTAACAACTGAAATTAGGTCTTATATTCTTGGTTCTTCAAAGTAGCCACCTTTTGCTTTGATGAGTGCTTTGCACACTCTTAGCATTCTCTTGATGAGCTTAAAGAGGTAGTCACCGGAAATGGTCTTCCAACAATCTTGAAGGCTTTCCCAGAGATACTTAGCACTTGTTGGCCCTTTTGCCTTCACTTTGCGGTCCAGTTCACCCCAAACCATCTCAATTGGGTTCAGGTCTGGTGACTGTGGAGGCCAGGTCATCTGGCGTAGCACCCCATCACTCTCCTACTCGGTCAAATAGTTCTTACACAGCCTGGAGGTGTGTTTGGGGTCATTGTCCTGTTGAAAAATAAATGATGGTCCAACTAAACGCAAACCGGATGGAATAGCATGCCGCTGCAAGATGCTGTGGTAGCCATGCTGGTTCAGTATGCCTTCAATTTTGAATAAATCCCCAACAGTGTCACCAGCAAAGCATCCCCACACCTCCTCCTCCATGCTTCACGGTTGGAACCAGGCATGTAGAGTCCATCCGTTCACCTTTTCTGCGTCGCACAAAGACATGGTGGTTGGAAACAAAGATCTCAAATTTGGACTCATCAGACCAAAGCACAGATT
Organism: Oophaga sylvatica; assembly: GCA_033576555.1. Classification (NCBI taxonomy): domain Eukaryota; kingdom Metazoa; phylum Chordata; class Amphibia; order Anura; family Dendrobatidae; genus Oophaga; species Oophaga sylvatica. The sequence continues at coordinate 223,085,302 of JARQOD010000003.1, read as the reverse complement.
TCCACTGGTCTAATGTCAATTCCTTGTGTTCTTTTGCTCAAACAAGTCTCTTCTGCTTGTTTCCTGTTGTTAGCAGTGGTTTCCTACCAGCTATTTTACCATGAAGGCCTGCTGCACAAAGTCTCCTCTTAAAAGCTGTTGTAAAGATGTGTCTGCTGCTAGAACTCTGTGTGGCATTGACCTGGTCTCTAATCTGAGCTGCTGTAAACCTGCAATTTCTGAGGCTGGTGACTCGGATAAACTTATCCTCAGAAGCAGAGGTGACTCTTGGTCTGGGGCGGTCCTCATGTGAGCCAGTTTCTTTATAGCGCTTCATGGTTTATGCAACTGCACTTGGGGACACTTTCAAAGTTTTACCAATTTTTTTCGGACTGACTGACCTTCATTTCTTAAAGTAATGATGGCCACTCATTTTTCTTTACTTAGCTACTTTTTCCTTGCCATAATACAAATTCTGACAGTCTATTCAGTAGGACTATCAGCTGTGTATCCACCAGACTTCTGCACAACACAACTGATGGTCCCAACCCCATTTATAAGGCCAGAAATCCCACTTATTAAACCTGACAGGGCACACCTGTGAAGTGAAAACCATTTCCGGTGACTACCTCTTGAAGCTCATCAAGAGAATGCAAAGAGTGTGCAAAGCAGTCATGAAAGCAAAAGGTGGCTACTTTGAAGAACCTAGAATATAAGACATAATTTTAGTTGTTACACATTTTTATGTTAAGTATATAATTCCACATGTGTTAATTCATAGTTTTGATGCCTTCAGTGTGAATTTACACTTTTCATAGTCATGAAAATGCAGAAAAATCTTTAAATGAGAAGGTGTGTCCAAACTTTTAGTCTGTACTGTATATATATATATGAAGGGCACTGGGGTCACAGGGAAGGAGGAGAGGGCACAACTGAGGGGACCTGCCACCTCCTTACACTCCCCCTTCTTAAACATGGTAGTCCCGGTCCATGGCAAACTGCAAAACATAAAACAGCAGTTCATAAAACACATTCAGTTCTTTAATGGCCGGTTATCCCTTTAACACTGGCGACCACCGTCTTTAATGTTGGCCTCTTTCAGACCCAACAGTCCTTTTTGGTGCAGGGGTCCACATGACCCTGGTTCTTCTGAGGACAGTCTCTCCCTCCTTCCTTTCAGCAGATCACGGGCCTCTTTTTTAGCGGTGTTGGGCTGCTCTTGTAAACAGGGGGCTAGTCTGTGGTTTGAAGTGGGGACAAAGTTCAGGAACAGGCAGATTAGCAGCCACATCTGTACTTCACCGCTATTAACCCCATGGGTCCTGGTCCCATGATCCAGCAGGGGGACACCAATGGGTGTCAAAAAAACTGGGATGAGGGGAAAACAAACAAATGTGGCCGTCAACAGGTGGCCACTATAAACGGCCTCGTCTTTAGCCATCTTGCCAGGTCCATTGTCTTTTTAGGGACGTGGAACAGTCTCTCAAATGTACTGAGTGCAACCGGCACCAATTAACATTAGTTCCTTAAATGGCCCGCTCAATCTGCAGACGGCCGCTGAGTTGCATAGTGGGCCGCATGTGGCCCCTGAACCACCACATATACTTGTGAGTAGGACCCACTGGAGGAGGAGTCTCCACTGTTTCTCCGTCTCCGCACTCCTTCCAGTGGTGGGCCCGCACTTCCGGGAGCCCTGAGGCACCGCTCTTTCCTGTGCGACTGAAGCAACTGCAGCGGCAGCTGCCGTCCTTTCAACACACAGGGCTTCCTGCAGTGGGCTGGTCTCAAAGTCAGAGACCATTCTTATGGCCACGGTGTAGGGCGCTCGGGGTCCCTGTTCCTTAATAAAGTCCACGTAGTTCCCTTGCCAGAGAGGCCCACACAACATGAGGCACCCAACATTCAAATAGACCTTGGCCCCAGTTTTCAACTCCTGCAGGAAGCCAAAGCCCCTGTGCAGATCAAGGTACTTGATGAGGCCACAGGTCATCCGGCCTGCTGCTTACCCTCCGCCTGGGCACTGTAGTTCCTCACGTTGCGGCGCTCCCTCCGCTTTTTCTCCTGGATCACTTCATGTTTCCACTCGGCCTCCGTAGGCACATAGGGCTCCTCTGCAGCTGCATGGGGTTCCACCACACCTTCGCCAGGGGTGTTGGCCAGAACTGGCGCAGCCTGTGGAAGCGCTGGGGCCTTTGCTGCCAATGCCGATGATGAGGACCCATGGGACAGCTCCGGTGAGGACAGCGGGGCAACGGGAATCAGGTAAGCGGCTGACAGGACAACAGGACCATCCGATGGGGAGTTTTTACTCACCCTTGCACCCGATGCTAGCCTGCTAGCGTGGCCGCCGAGTTCAGCAATTGCGGCCGACACAATGCCTTACAGAGCCACCTCCAAAGTCCCCTGTTCACCTGCGGGCTTCTGTCGGGGTATTGCCGGTCCTTTTTCCTCGCAGTCCTCGGCCTTCCTGGGTAGCAGAGGTGGCTGTTGGGATAAGGGTCGCTCCTCTAAGTCTTCTCTCCACCAGGCCTCTTACCGTAGGCCCGCCTCTACCCGGACCTTGGATCGCCTCCAGTCTTATCAGTCAATGCCGCCATGATGTGACATGTTGTGTCTCTCTCTGTCAGCAGATAATGGTGCTTCGTTCAAAGCCAAGTAGTCTGCCTTTTCTGGGTTCCACCCATTCATGGGTGGGGTCATTCTCTGCTGTTCCACCCATTTCCCCTGTTCAGGCTGTAAGGGCGGCAGCTCCTTCTTCACCCGCACCCACTTAGTGTGTGCATCCTTCACTACGAGGTGCGGCCTCCACTCTTCTGGCGCCAAGTTCTCTGCATAACGCCGACGAAAGGCGGCAGTTTCTCCATTTTACGTGCCAACAGCCTCCATCTTTTTCATAGCAGTCGGCGCCATTTGCAAATCAGCAACATCCACCATTTTTACTTCTTTTACAGCAGTCCACTGCTCAAAGTCTCTGTCAACCGCATACAATGCTGTAACAGCGGGCAATAAACCACGGGCCCAAAATTCACAGTCACAAATCTCAGAGTCGCTGTCAGCCGACAGCTATATGTCTTCCAATTCAGGCAGCACATGACGTAGTTCAGATTCACAGTCATAGTCAGCCACCATCTCTGTTTCTTCCATGGCGGTCACTTCAAAATCGTAAGTCTTTAAGCTGCGAGGGTCCATGCTGCCGCGACTATGCCAAGTGTGAGACAAGGGGCATCGGGGTGGTAATACGGACTGACCTCACCCACTAAACACAGTCTTTAAACACCCCGGCCCCTTGTACATGCAATATGGGATGGATTCAGCCTTTCCCCCAAACAGTACAGGCAATGAAGAGTCCAGAGATGCAGCTGTATTCCAACAGTGAAAATGTAACTTTTTATTGAACAGAGGATGAAGAATGGACATAGAAGACAATTTTCAACACTGGATTTCCTGCTCTCGCCCTGACATTTGCTGCAGTTATACCCACAACGGCTGCAGCAGCCGAGGATCACAGTCGTCTAACCGTTGGAATATGGGCACCTGAGACCCCTTCAGCGAAGGCCCCACCAAAGTCCAGAGGGCCTGTGTTATATTCCTGGTACTCACTCTTTGGTTCGGGGCAATAATAGACCTCTCCCATCCAGGGGTCTGTCAGTGCCCCTTCAGTAGCAAAGTCTGCCCTGGCCAAGTATCCAGGCCGTTCTGACTAGGAAGCCGCAGTTCCCTGTTCCCTGTCACATAATACGTAGTACATTTAAGCGCATAACATATATATACAGTATAAATAGCACGGGGTCACACGGAAGGAGGAGAGGGCGCAACTGAGGGGACCTGCCACCTCCTTACAATACCTGCACAAAATATGACCCGGACACTGTTCGTCATATGATTCACGACCTCCACAGTATCCTCTCCTATAGCATCATACAGTAGCATAGATACCGGGGGTCAGAGGGGGCAGTCACCCTGAGACCCATGCTCTGAGGGGCCCATATGGAACTAGGCTACTGTAACTGTATCGGCAGGGGCAGCAGTTACATATGTACAGTTACATTCTGCAGCAGACCAGGGAGAATCAATCTCCCTGCTCTGATACCTGAGGTGCCAGCAGTGAGCCCCCCGTGCCAGGAGTAGAACCCCAGCCCATCATCGCAGGTTTGCCTGGATGCCGATGCATCTGACCGCATTGATAAGAGAAGGAGCCTTATGCTCCCTCTCCCAACATTCCCTGTCAACGTCTGATGTCCCTGATGCAGACAGTGACAGCGGGCACAATGATGTCACTACTCGGCGTCTGCTGTCCGGAGATGTGCGGGAGCTCGGAGCAGTGGAGGAACCAGGAGGAAGAGAGGTGAGTTTTGTATTTATTTATTTTTTATGGAGGTGCATCATACTTTAGAATCCTAAGGGCTGCATTATATTAGAGTCTGCCTATGGGGGCTGCATTATACTATAGAGTCTGCCTATAGGGGGGCTGCATTATACTATAGAGTCTGCCTTTTGGGGGGCTGCATTATACTGCAGAGAGTCTGCATATAGGGGCCTGTATTATACTCTAGAGTCTGGCTATGGGGGCTGAATTATACTATAGAGTCTGTCTATGGGGGCTGCATTATACTATATAGAGTCTGCTTATGGAGGACTGCATTATATTTGCCCAACACCTGGTTGTCTAATGGTCAGACTGAGACTTGGAGAGCCGTACAAGCCGGTGTCTTGCACCCACTGTGAAATTTGGTGGAGGATTGGTGATGATCTGGGGATGCTTCAGCAAGGCTGGAATTGGGCAGGTTAATCTTTGTGAAGGACGTATGAATCAAGCCGCATACAAGATTATCCTAGAAAAACAGTTGATTGCTTCTGCTCAGGCAATGTTCCCCAACTCTGAGGATTGGTTTATCAAGCAGGACAATGCGCCATGCCACACAGCTAGGTCAATCAATGTGTGGATGAAGGACCACCACATCAAATCCCTGTCATGGCCAGCCCAATCTCCAGACCTGAACCCCATTGAAAAACTCTGGAATGTAATCAAGAGGAAGATGGATAGTCACAAGCCATCAAACAAAGAAGAACTGCTTAAATTTTTGTACCAGGAGTGGCATAAGGTCACCCAAAAGCAGTGTGAAAGACTGGTGGAAGCATGCCAAGACGCATGAAAGCTGTGATTAAAAATCATGGCTATTCCACAAAATATTGATTTTTGAACTCTTCCTGAGTTAAAACATTAGTATGGTTGTTGAGGTCTGCAAGCACTGGATTTTTTTGTTATTTTGACAATTTCTCATTTTCTGAAAATAAATACAAAATTTATTGCTTGGAAATTTGGAGACATGCTGTCAGTAGTTTATAGAATAAAAGAGCAATTTACATTTTACTCAAAAATATACCTAGAAAGAGAAAAATCAGACAAACTGAAAATTTTGCAGTGGTCTCTTAATTTTTGCCAGAGCTGTACAGGCTGTATAGGCTAACATTTCGGATTTTAAAATCATTTTTCAAGCTGGTGTTATAAACTATTCTAATTTACTGAGATAATGACTTTTGGGTTTTCATTGGCTGTAAGCCATAATTATCAACGTTAACAGAAATAAACTCTAGTAATAGATCACTCTGTTTGTAATGACTCTATAATATATGAATTTCACTTTTTGTATTGAAGAACTGAAATGAATTAACTTTTTGATGATATTCTAATTTAGTGAGAAGTACTTGTAAATCTGAAAAATGATGTGTTGTCTTTATGGTAAGTTTCTCTTATCATCTCTACATTACTGCCATCTACTGTTCATTGTAGATCATTACCTGTGTCCTTCGTATTGTCATATATTTATGTGATAGTTGCCACTCTATCTTATAAAATGTCACCCTCACCAGGGACATTGCTAGGGTCAGAAAAAATCAGGGACCCAAGTGCCAAGAAATATTTTGCTGCCACCCTCTGCCCACTACAAAAATGTGTTACGACAAATGCAACAAATTACACAGTGATGATGCTATGAGTACAGATAATGCAGTAGATGTCACCTGCAGTTCTAGTTAATGTAAGATGATGAACATATTGCCCTGTTCTCCATTGAAGACATCAGTGCTGTGTACAATGTAAAGTGTCATGTGTGTTATGTCATGCATCATTGTGAGGGTGATGTGTCTTGTGAATTGTGTTGTGGTGTATTGTAATGTTTTGCACTGTACTGGAGGAAGTTGTATTCTGCCCAGCAACAAACAGTGAGTAAGGTAAGATAAAGTTAAGTGTTGGAACTAGCCCAGAGATGGAGGGGCTATGTAGCAGTATCAGAGAGGACATCCTGGTAGTGACTCAGAAAGGGTCCAGCTTGCAGTTAGAGCAGACGTTTGGTCTGAGTGCTCAGCAGGGTTGCATGCAGTGCTTGTTCTGTGGCAAGAGAGAAAGTAGATTTGGACAGAGATAGCGTGATCCTGAGGAACAGACCAAGACAGAGAGAGAGTTAGAGACACAGAGAGAAGGATAGTGCCAGCTTAGAGGACTGATCAGAGAACAGAGTGACCAAACTAGAAGTGTCCGGAGAAGGTACACCTAGCAGCATGGCCCTGAGTAATAATAATAAATAATAATAATTTTATTTCTATAGCGCCAACATATTCCGCAGCGCTTTACATTATTGAGGGGACTTGTACAGACAATAGACATTACAGCATAACAATAAACACAGATCAAAGTAGATTCCAAGAGGAATGAGGGCCCTGCTCGCAAGCTTACAATCTATGAGTAGCTTACAGCTCTTAAAGATAACGGGCCAGGACAGACAGGGCCGCCATCAGGGCATTACTGCCCTGACTGGCGAATGGGGCCTGATCAGCAGAGGAGGCCCGCATCGGGCCCCGTCACTTTTGCCCATCGGGCTCCACTGCCCCAAGTCCAAAACGCAGGTTCAGTTACTCTATTGCTGTGCGGGCCCGCACGGCAATAGTTAAAGCCGCTAGCCAATCAGAGGCTGGCAGCTGACGTCAGCGCACACGTCGCCGGCGTCTGATGTCATTGTCATTCAGCGGTGAGTGCACGCTTTCAGCCTGGAGGGAAGGTTGCTCACCGCAGGAGCGCGGCAAGGTAAGGAAATTTTTTTTCCTTACCTTGCCTGCAAGCTGGCAGGATTTGAGACATGGGGGAAAGATGAAAGACATGGGGGTAGGATGAAAGTCATGGGAGCAGGATTTGAGACATGGGGCAGGATTTGAGACATGGGGCAGGATGAAAGACATGGGGGCAGGATGAAAGACATGGGAGCAGGATTTGAGACATGGGGCAGGATGAAAGACATGAGGGCAGGATGAAAGACATGAGAGCAGGATTTGAGACATGGGGCAGGATGAAAGACATGGGGGCAGGATGAAAGACTTGAGGGCAGAATGGGAGACACGGGGCAGGATGGGAGACACAGGGGGCAGAATGGAGACGGGGCAGGATTGGAGACGGAGCAGGATTTGAGACACAGGGCAGGATGAAATACATGGGGGCAGGATTTCAGACACAAGGTCAGGATGAAAGACATGGGGGCAGGATGAAGGACATGGGGGCAGGATTTGAGACATGGGGCAGGATGAAAGACATCGGGGCAGGCTGAAAGACACAGGGGCAGGATTGGAGACACAAGGGGCAAGATTGGAGACACAGGTTTGGAGACACATGGGGCAGGATTGGAGACACAGGGGGCAGGATTGGAGACACGGGGAAGGATTGGTGACATGGTGCGGGATGGAGACAGATGGGGCAGGAATATGGGGCAGGATGGAAACAGATGGTGCAGGAATATAGGGCAGGATGGAGATAAATGGCGCTGGATCATGGGGCAGGATGGAGACAGATGTGCAGGATCATGGGGTAGGATGGGGAGATCATATGGGGCAGAATGAATACTCATAGGGCAGGATAAAGAACATATGGCTGGAGCCAGGAATGAGACACACGGGGGCCAGAATGGGGGATATTTTTACCATACAGGCTAATTAAGGGATATTATTACTGCAGTGATGTATTTATTTAATTTTTTGAGGATATTGTTTTAAATGGGGGGCGGTCCTGTTATTGTACAAAGTGACACTATGTTGCCTTTTTTTCTTCATCTGGTGTAGTGTAGAAGTTGGGAAAATATAAGTAATGTGTTCTGCAAGCGGAGCTATAGATAATTGTGTTATTTCCTGCAGAGACGAGCCCTGGCTGGAAGAAGTGACAACGGTCTGTGCTGGATGAAGATGAAAGACTTCACCTAGAGATGTAACTGGTGAGTCAGTGTGTTACCTATACACTGACACTATACACTGTATACTATATACAGCAGTCCTGTGTACAATGTCACCAGTGATCACTGTATTACTTGTACACAGACACTGCATACTAAGTACAGATCTCCTGTGTATAATGACACTTATGGTCATATTAGTATTTTGTTTTTTTATTAATGATCAGTATTGTAGCGTAGTATTTAGTCACTATGTGGTGGTAATATGTTGTCCAGCCATTGTTTGGCGGTATTTGTTCCTTGTATGTGCTATTATTTGGTCACTATGTGGTGGTAATATGTGGTAAGGTCATGGTGTGGTGGTATTTGTCCCTTGTATTTGATATTATTGGTCACCATGTGGTGGCAATATGTGGTCTGGACATGGTACGGTGGTATTTGTCCCTTGTATGTGATATTATTCGGCCTTGTATGTGGTATTATAGGTCACTATGTGGTGGTATTATGGTGTCTGGTCATGGTGTGGTGGTATTTTTCCCCTGTATGTGATATTATTGGTCATTTTAAAAATTGAAAATTAAATAAAAATTTACCTAAATTGTATTGGATGTTTTAACAAATGTTTAATAGGTTAGAGTAGAGTAGGGACCGGCCAAAAGAGTCTACCTTGTCGTGGTAGCAGCTTAAAAAATCTTTTGGCCAAAACCAAAGCTGCTGGCTACATGTGTGATCTGGTGATGGGAATTGTTAATGTGTGATTGGTGAGAAGTGGAGTTTTTCCAAGAGAGAGTAGTGGGAAAGTGGACAATTGGAGTGGTGGAGGCGGGCTAGGGTGGAGCCTGGGCGGAGTGTCAAGGGGGCCGTGAAAATTTTGCCAGTATGGGGCCCCGGAATTCCTAGTGGCAGCACTGAGGACAGAATAGACAAAGTGAGTGCCCTGGGTGGGAGCTCCCTAAGCTGAGCTTGAAGCTGAGTCTGGCCATATTGGCAAACTCATTCCTCTACAAGGAGATTCAGATGCAGAACCACAGGCAGAGGAAATGACTTTCACGAAATGTACGGTTGTGTTAAGCTCGTTGGTAGTGAATGAAACAAGACAAGTGGAGGCAGGACAGAAAGTGGGACAGATCATGTGTTGCAGCAAATTTTGGCCACACCCTTGGTCACACCCCCAATCCACACCCATTTACCATTTCTTTCTACCCTGGCAGGAGGAGTTGTCAGAGGAGCAGTGGTAGTAAGGGAAATACAACAGATGCCCAAAACTGCAGGTCACCCAAATCCAGGACTGTCCGCAGTATCCTTCTATTTGGGACTAGTGAATGAGCAGATGGATTCATGGGTCTCTGGTCCAGCATGCAGGTCAGTGGTACCTGGTGGCTGGATAGGAGGCTGCGATTTTCTAACCTTCCAGCCTCCCCAACAGGGTTTTTGATTATCCTGGGCTGGCCAACGTCATCTGTGCTGTCCTGCTCAATTATTATTTTTTGTTCCTTCATTCACAGTCGGAGCCTCCAGAAATTTTTCATCTTTCTGTAGCGTCAGTATATGACATCCAGCTTTTTTGTGTCTGTAAGGCCATCTTGACATGTTGCAGAAATACTGTGTTTTTTGTTTTCGGCAGGATCCACCCCAAACTACAGAACAACAATTTTCTCCCCCATAATTGATGTGTTTTTTGGTGCAGTTGTGAAGCTGCATTTTTAATGTGCTTTTTATAGTAAAAAAAAAAGCTTTTATTCTGCACTTAATAAAGTAACTGCAGTTTTTGACATCTTTTTTTTAGGCTCCACATAGAAGACTAGAGAGGTAAAAAAGCACCACAACCACGCAGTTCAGCAGCATACTTGGGCACACAGCGGGCGCTTTTTTTTGTTAAAGTAGTTTTTATTATGAATTTTTTACATAAATGGGGTAAAGAAAAAATGAGGCATATCGTAAATACACAATAATATAAAGAAACAAGAACAGAATAAAAGCAGAAAAGCTAAATTTAAAGGGATAAAAGGTTTAGGCAAAATAAAGGTGGAAAGGGTTAAGGGTGAGAAGGGGAAGGAAAAATATGGCTTAATAAGGAAAATGGGAAAAAGGGAAAAAGAAAAAAATTAAAAGGATAGAAGGAAAATAAAAAAAGATTGATATGTACATGTTTTCTAACGGATTCAGTGATTGCAATGAATAAGAAAATGCTCACACAAGAATTGCGTAAAACTAAATCGATTTTACTTAATAAATGATAAGATTAACATCCTAATAAAGTAACTGCAGTTTTTTACATCTTTTTTTTAGGCTCCACATAGAAGACTAGAGAGAAAAAAAAGCACCACAACCACGCAGTTCAGCAGCGTACTTGGGCACACAGTGGGTGCTTTTTTTTGTTAAAGTAGTTTTTATTACAAATTTTTTACATAAATGGGGTAAAGAAAAAAGGGGCATATCGTAAATACACAATAATATAGACAAACAAGAACAGAATAAAAGCAGAAAAGCTAAATTTAAAGGGATAAAAGGTTTAGGCAAAATAAAGGTGGAAAGGGTTAAGGGTGAGAAGGTGAAGGAAAAATATGACTTAGTAAGGATAATGGCAAAATGAGAAAAAGAAAAAAATTAAATGGGTAGAAGGAAAATAAAAAAAGATTGATATGTACATGTTTTCTAACGGATTCAGTGATTGTAATGAATAAGAAAATGCTCACACAAGAATTGAGTAAAACTAAATCGATTTTACTTAATAAATGATAAGATTAAATAATAAACAGTATAAGCAATACAAATACATATGAATCAAAACAAATATGATTCATACATTACATTATTAAGGTAGAAGTCCATCTCTGTCCTCTCTCTGTATGTCACATCTCCCATCTCTGCTCATCTATACCCTCTGTATATGTCTGTGTCCTCTTTTATATGTTAAAACTCTACATTCAAACTTCTCTAAAGGCTTTGATCTCTCATGGTATCTGTCCTAGAGACTTAACAACCTATAAATAACATATATATAGGATAAACATCTCCTGGGAAAGGTCTAATTAAGTAATTTTCATCTTTGAAATTCAAAAGACTTCTTTTGGAAGATAAGTGTAAAGATTGTAACAAAAAACGGTTATTTGCCTTCTTTGGACAACTTAACCATCCCGTTTAAACATAGTTTCAAATGACCTTTTGCTAGACTCTTTGAAAGTATATACAGTACAGACCAAAAATTTGGACACACCTTCTCATTCAAAGATTTTTCTGTATTTTCATGACTATGAAAATTGTAGAATCACACTTAAGGCATCAAAACTATGAATTAACACATGTGGAATTATACATTACACTTAACAAAAAAGTGTGAAACAACTGAAAATATGTCTTATATTCTAGGTTCTTCAAAGTAGCCACCTTTTGCTTTGATTACTGCTTTGCACGCAGAAAAGGTGAACGGATGGACTCTACATGCCTGGTTCCCACCGTGAAGCATGGAGGAGGTGGTGTGATGGTGTGGGGGTGCTTTGCTGGTGACACTGTTGGGGATTTATTCAAAATTGAAGGCATAGTGAACCAGAATGGCTACCACAGCATCTTGCAGCGGAATGCTATTCCATCCGGTTAGCGTTTAGTTGGACCATCATTTATTTTTCAACAGGACAATGACCCCAAACACACCTCCAGACTGTGTATGGGCTTTTTGACCAAGAAGGAGAGTGTTAGGGTGCTACGCCAGATGACCTGGCCTCCACAGTCACCAGACCTGAACCCAATCGAGATGGTTTGGGGTGAGCTGGACCGCTCACGGCTTCAATTTTGAATAAATCCCCAACGGTGTCACCAGCAAAGCACGCCCACACATCACACCACCTCCTCCATGCTTCACGGTGGGAACTAGGCATGTAGAGCCCATCCGTTCACCTTTTCTGCGTGCAAAGCAGTAATCAAAGCAAAAGGTGGCTACTTTGAAGAACCTAGAATATAAGACATATTTTCAGTTGTTTCACACTCTTTTGTAAAGTGTAATGTATAATTCCACATGTGTTAATTCATAGTTTTGATGCCTTCAGTGTGATAATACAATTTTCATAGTCATGAAAATACAGAAGAATCTTTGAATGAGAAGGTGTGTCCAAACTTTTGGTCTGTACTGTATATATATATATATATATATATATATACTGTATATACTCGAGTATAAGCCAACCTGAGTATAAGCCAACCCCCCTAATTTTGCCACAAAAAACTGGGAAAACCCTAGGGTGGAAAATGAGATTATGCCCCATTTGCTGCCTCATGTATAATGCCCCACAAGATGCTCCATGTATTGTGCCCCATATGCTGCCCCATGTACTATGCCCCACAAGATGCTCCATAGATTGTGCCCCATATGCTGCCCATGTATTGTGCCCCATATGCTGCCCATGTATTGTGCCCCATAGATGCTCCATAGATTGTGCCCCCATAGATGCTCCATAGATTGTGCCCCCATAGATGCTCCATAGATTATGCCCCCATAGATGCTCATTAGATTATGCCCCCATAGATGCTCCATGTATTATGCCCCCATAGATGCTTCATGTACTATGCCCCCATAGATGCTCCATAGATTATGCCCCCATAGATGCCCCATAGATTATGCCCCCATAGATGCCCCATGTATTATGCCCCCATAGATGCTGCATTGAATAGGCCCCTTATGCTGCCGAAGCTGCTGCAGCAATAAAAAAAAGACATACTCACCTCTCGTCGCTGGGGGCCATGTGCCGGTGTCCTAAGCAGGCGGGACACCGGCGCACTATGGGGGACAGGTGCCGGGGTCACCGCTCGCTCAGGGCCCTGGCACCTGCGATATTTACCTGTACCCGGTCCACCGCTGACCGCCGCTGTCTTCCAGGTCCTCCAGCAGTGAATGATTAGGCAGAGGGCGCGGCGCGCAGTAACCACGTCATCGCGCCCTCTGCCTGAACATCGCAGCAAGAGGACGCGAGGACACAGCAGCGAGCAGCGGTGGAACGGGACAGGTAAATATCGCTTATACTCACCCTTCCGCCGACGCGTCTCTGCCCTGCTCTTCTCCCGCGGTCTCCGGCGCCAGTGTTCAGCGATCACGTGGTACCGCTCATTAAAGTCATGAATATGAGCATTTTCATGACTTTAATGAGCGGTACCACCTGATCGCTGAACACTGGCGCCGGAGACCGTGGGAGAAGAGCAGGGGCTGCAGAGACCGCACCGGCGGAGGGGTGAGTATATAGAACAGCTACACCTCCCCCCTGTATATGACTTGAGTATAAGCTGAGAGGGGGATTTTCAGCCCTAAAAAATGGGCTGAAAATCTCGGCTTATACTCGAGTATATACGGTGTATATAAATATATATATATATAACGGATTGAATACATATCAATAATTAGTAAAATAATTAATTGGAGTGTTGAAGCCATTTAAAAATAACTCACTACAGTACAGGATAGGAAAGGGAAGGAGTTACGATACACATACATCATGTTCCAAATAATTAAGCAAATGATATTTTTCTCTGATTTTCCTAAGTGGTCGGTGCAAATGACAGTCAGTCTAATAAAAGTCATCACCCGTTAGAGTATATATCGAATTTTATTGAAGAAACCTCCCAATGATAACAGTATAATCTCCAAAATGCATAAAAACTCAAAATGCACTGTTCCAAATTATTAGGCACAGTAGAATTTCTAAACATTTGAGATGTTTTAAAGAACTGAAAATGCTCATTTGTGGAATTTGCAGCATTAGGACGTCACATTCACTGAACAAAAAAGCTACTTAACTCCAAAACATCCTAACAGGCCAAGTTACATGTTAACATAGGAACCCTTCTTTGATATCACCTTCACAATTCTTGCATCCATTGAACTTGTGAGTTTTTGGAGAGTTTCTTCTTGTATTTCTTTGCATGAAGACAGAATAGCCTCCCAGAGCTGCTGTTTTGATGTGAACTGCCTCCCACCCTCATAGATCTTTTGCTTAATGATGCTCCAAAGGTTCTTTATAGGGATGAGGTCAGGGGAAGATGGTGGCCACACCATGAGTTTATCTCCTTTTATGCCCATAGCAGCTAATGACTCACAGGTATTCTTTGCAGCATGAGATGCTGCATTGTCCTGCATGAAGATGATTTTGCTCCGGAAGGCATGTTTCTGCTTTTTATACAATGGAAGAAAGTTGTCAGTCAGAAACTCTATATAGTTTGTAGAGGTCATTTTCACACCTTCAGGAACCTTAAAGGGCCCTACCAGCTGTTTCCCCATGATTCCGGCCCAAAACATGACTCCACCTCCTTGCTGACGTCACAGCCTTGTTGGGACATGGTGGCCATCCATCAACCATCCACTACTCCATCTATCTGAACCACCCAGGGTTGCTCGACACTCATCAGTAAACAAGACTGTTTGAAAATTAGTCTTCATGTATGTCTGGGCCCACTGTAACCGTTTCTGCTTGTGAGCACTGTTTAGGGGTGGCTGAATAGTAGATTTATGCACCACAGCAAGCCTTTGAAGGATCCTACACCTTAATGTTCGAGGGACTCCAGAGGCACCAGTAGCTTCAAATATCTGTTTGCTGGTTCGTAATGGCTTTTTAGCAGCTGCTCTCTTAATCCGATGAACTTGCCTGGCAGAAACCTTCCTAATTCTGCCTTTATCAGCACAAACACGTCTGTGCTCACAATCAACCACAAATCTCTTAACAGTACGATGATCATGCTTAAGTTTTTGGGAAATGTATAACGTTTTCATCCCTTGACCAAGGCATTGCACTATTTGATGCTTTTCAGCAGCAGAGAGATCCTTTTTCTTTCCCATGTTACTTGAAAACTCTGGCATGTGTGTGTAGAACATCCAATTTTCCTTTTATTGGGCTCACATGGCAAACTAATTATCACAGGTATCTGTGATTGATTTCAGTGATCCAAAGAACTCTAAGACACAATACCATCAATGGGTTTCATTTAGAAAAAAAACAAAAACGCTATGACACTTAAAACCAATTTGCATAATAATTTGGAACATGGTGTATAAGATACATTATATACAGTGGGTATAGAAGGTATTCAGACCCCTTTAAATTTTTCACTCTTTGTTTCATTGCAGCCGTTTAGTAAATTCAAAGAAGTTCATTTTTTTCTCATTAATGTACAATATGCCCCCATCTTGACTGAAAAAAACAGAAATGTAGAAATTTTTGCAATTTTATGAAAAAAGAAAAGCTGAAATAGCACATGGTCATAAGTATTCAGACCCTTTGCTCAGTATTGAGTAGAAGCACCATATTGAGCTAGTACAGCCATGAGTCTTCTTGGGAATGATGCAACAAGTTTTTCACACCTAGATTTGGGGATCCTCTGCCATTCTTCCTTGCAGATCCTCTTCAGTTCTGTCAGGTTGGATGGTGAACGTTGATGGACAGCCATTTCCAGGTCTCTCCTGAGATGCTCAATTGGGGTTAGGTCAGGGCTCTGGCTGGGCCAGTCAAGAATGGTCACAGAGTTGTTCTGAAGCCAATCTTTTTTTATTTTAGCTGTGTGCTTAGGGTCATTGTCTTGTTGGAAGGTGAACCTTCAGCCAAGTCTGAGGTCCAGAGTACTCTGGAAGAGGTTTTCATCCAGGATATCTCTGTACTTGGCCGCATTCATGTTTCCTTCAATTGCAACCAATAGTCCTGTCCCTGCAGCTGAAAATCACCCCCAAAGCATGATACTGCCACCACTATGTTTCACTGTTGGGATTGTATTGGGCAGGTGATGAGCAGTGCCTGGTTTTCTCCACACATACCGCTTATAATTAACACCAAAAAGTTCAAGCTTAGTCTCATCAGACCAGAGAATCTTATTTCTCATAGTCTAGGAGTCTTTCATGTGTTTTTTAGCAAACTCTATGCGGGCGTTCATGTCTTTCACTGAGGAGAGACTGCCGTTGGGCCACTCTGCCATAAGGGCCCAACTGATGGAGGGCTGTAGTGACTTTGTGGAACTTTCTAACATCTTCCTATTGCATCTGTAGAGCTCAGCCACAGTGATCTCGGGGTTCTTCTTTACCTCTCTTACAAGGATCTTTTCCCACGATTGCTCAGTTTAACAGGATGGCCAGGTCTAGAAAGATTTCTGGTGGTCCCAAACTTCTTCCATTTAAGGATTATGGAGGCCACTGTGCTCTTAGGAACCTTGAGTACTGGAGAAATTCTTTTGTAACCTTTTCCAGATCTGTGCCTTGCCACAATTCCGTCTCTGAGCTCCTTGGCCAGTTCCTTTGACCTCATGATTCTCATTTGGTCTGACAAGCACTGTGAGCTGTGAGGTCTTATATAGACAGGTGTGTGCCTTTACAAATCAAGTCCTATCAGTTTAATTAAACACAGCTGGACTCCAATGAAGGAGTAGAACCATCTCAAGGAGGTTCACAAGGAAATGGACAGCATGCGACTTACAGTGAATATAAGTGTCTGAGCAAAGGGCCTGAATACTTATGACCATGTAATATTTCAGTTTTCTTTTTTAATAAATTTGCAAAAATTTCTACATTTCTGTTTTTTTTCAGTCAAGATATTTTGCAGTGTGTACATTATTGAGAAAATTTTTTTGAATTTACCTTTTGGCTGCAATGAAAGATAGAGTGAAAAATTTAAAGGGGTCTGAATACTTTCCGTACCCACTGTACATTCAAAAAGTCAAATGATGCTCCTTCCATTCCTAGCTCTGCCATGCGCCCAAACAATAGTTTTCTCTCTCATATGGGGTATCGTTGTACTAAGGAGAAATTGCACTACAAATTGCATGGTGCAATTTCTCCTGTTACCCTTATGAAAATGAAAAATTTGGGGCTAAAATAACCTTTTTGTGAGGAAAATGTGATTTTATTATTTTTATGGCTCAACATTATAAACTTCTGTGAAGCACCTGGGGGTTCAAGGTGCTCACCACACATCTAAATACATTCTTGAGGGGTCTAGTTTCCAAAATGGGGTCACTTGTGGGGGGTTTCCACTGTTTTGGCACATCAGGGGCTCTCCAAATGTGACATGGCGTCCGCCAATGATTCCATGAAAATTGACATTCAAAAAGTTAAATGATGCTCCTTCCCTTCCAAGTCCTGCTGTGTACCCAAACAGTAGTTTTCTCTCCCTCATATTGGGTATCGGCATACTCAGGAGAAATTACACAATAAATTGCATGGTGCAATTTCTCCTGTTACCGTTATGAAAATGCAATATTTTGGGCTAAAAACATATTTGTGGGGAAAATGAGATTTTTTTTATTTTTACGTCTTCACATTATAAAGTTCTGTGAAGTGCCTGGGGATTTAGTGTGCACACCACACATCTAGATCAGTTCCCTTAGGGTCTTGCTTCCAAAATAGTTTTATTTGTGGGGGATTTTCAGTGTTTAGGTACATCAGAGGCTCTCTAAACGCAACAATTGTTCTAGCAAATTTTGCATTCAAAAAGTCAAATGGCGCTCCTTACCTTCCGAGATCTGCCGTGCTCCCAAACAATGGTTTTCTCCCTCATATGTGGTATCGGCATGCTCAGGAGAAATTACATAACAAATTTTGGGGTCCATTTTTTCCTGTTACCCTTGTCAGAATTCAAAAAAATTGGATATGAGATAAATTTTTTGCAAAAAAAAATAAAATGTTATTTTTTTTTTCAAAAAATTCCTGTGAAGTGCCTTAAGGGTTAATAAACTTCTTGAAAGTGGTTTTGAGAACCTTGAGGGGTGCAGTTTTTAGAATGGTGTCACTTTTGGATATTTTCTGTCATATAGGTCCCTCAAAGTGACTTCAAATGTGATGTGGTCCCTAAAAAAAATGTTTTTTTACATTTTGTTGGGAAAATGAAAAATCGCTGGTCAACTTTTAACTCTTATAACTTCCTAACAAAAAAAGTAGCATTTTGAAGAGTAGAATCAAAGCTTTTTTGCACTATTTTAAAAGTGTTAAAAACTCTGCTTCATATCTGCCTACCTATCCAAAAGTCGCATCAAAAGGCATAAGAGAACAGCAGCAAACACGCACTAATCAGAGAAGATTGTTACTGCGTCGTCTGATGCGGACACCTGCAGAAAAAAAAGCAGCAGAAAGAATGCAGCATTTATGGGTATGTGTGAACATGGCCTCAGCATTACACTTTTATTACATTTTTTAATGGTTTAATAGAAAAAAATACCAATCATGCCATTTTTTACATCATTTACCAATCCCTGTAAATAATCTGATCGCTGTGTTGGGCGGGTCACTACGATTACAATGACACCAAATATGCGTTTTTCATTATTATTTTTTATTTATAGGATGAAAAAATCTCTACAGAAACATACATTGTACATAGCAGTGTATTTCTATCAGAATAATTGCCTGTAGCCATATCTTGCAATACAGATTAAGCACACAAAATTCTGCCAGTGACCTCACTAGAGCTTGTGGCTCAGCAGCTTACAGCACCTTTTGTATTGTTAGGTTTGTGGGCTCAGGACCTGGGAGCTTTACAGAAATATTTTAGTTTTGTAACTGCTTATTAGTTTTAATACTTTTATAGGAACAAAAAAAATATTTTTCTTCACCTCAGTATACAGGCACCATAAAATGCATTGTTATACACACAATGTATTTCTCTGGATATGTACTGTATATTCTGTTTCTGGGTTCACTGCCTGCAATATACTGTACTGTAGAGGTCAAGATAACCAAATTCTCCAGCATTGTGAGCTGTAGCTCACTGGTAATGCAACAGCCTGCACTGAGATGTGAGTTCAATTCCTACAGGTTCATGTGTATTTCCATTTTGTGTGTCACATAAGTACTGCTACACTATTCGTAAGGATAAAAGTGTAATGTATATTCATGTGCTGCTATGTATAAAGTTAGGGAAAGTGCAGTTTGTAGGATTGGCCACTAGATGGGTTGCATTTTAGTGCTCACAGTTCTTAGATCGTGTATAGTGTTAAGGGTATGCCACACTAAACAACATCGCTAACGGGATCGCTAAAAAACGTCACTATTTAGCGATCCCGTTAGCGATGTTGTTGTGTGCGGCATCTGTCAGCGACGAGCTCCCTGCTGAGATCCTGCTGTGATCTCGCTCGTCGCTGGAATCGTTCCGGACCCTATTTTATCGTCGGCGCTCCCGCTGGGTAAGTATTATCGCTGAGTGTGGCACCTTTTCTTAGCGATTTAGCGGTACTTTTGTACCGCTAAAGTCATTAAGGAGATCGCTAACCGCGATAGCGTCCTTAACGATATCGCTAAAGGTACTGCCACACTAAACAATCCCGCTAGCGATAACGATAACGACGCATACTAATGCGATCGCTAGCGGGATTGTTTACATATCGCTGAGTGCGGCTTAACTTAGCGATATCGTTAAGGACGCTATCGCGGTTAGCAATCTCCTTAACGACTTTAGCGGTACAAAAGTACCGCTAAATCGCTAAGAAAAGGTGCCACACTCAGCGATAATACTTACCCAGCGGGAGCGCCGACGATAAAATAGGGTCCGGAACGATTCCAGCGACGAGCGAGATCACAGCAGGATCTCAGCAGGGAGCTCGTCGCTGACAGATGCCGCACACAACAACATCGCTAACGGGATCGCTAAATAGTGACGTTTTTTAGCGATCCCGTTAGCGATATTGTTTAGTGTGGCATACCCTTTAGTATATGGTTAATAGTAGGAGGGGCTGCTGTGTGGTAAGCTACTGTAGGTGTTAGATTTAATCAGAGGTCGAGGGATGCTGAACCATCCACAAGGGCTATAGGCTCAGGACGCTGCAGCAGCCACGTAACTTGAAGTGAAGTAAAGCTCAGCCATCCACAGCACCAGAACAGTACAGTAACAGGTCAGTGCAGTTTGGAAGGTCAGAATGTGGCAACTCATTGTTTGGGCAGATACCCATAGAACCGGGGCGAAACGGCCAAGGGACCCCACAGGTGCAGTGAGTACAGACAGTAAAGAGATGGTGCCAACGCAGAAGACAGTACAGAAGGGCATTACTCTCTTTCAGTGGCTTCTTACTCCGGGAATTAATGATCTTGTGTCTGGGGCGAAACAGACCGAGGGATGCATATCTGTAGCAGAGCTGTACAGAGAGAATGCTGAGGAACCGTCAGGGATGGTCCGATCCGGGCTTTCGCTTTGTGATCATGAGAGTAACACAAGGAAAGAAAAGGAACATTGTTTTGTGAAGCCTGTTGTAAAAGATGTGAAGATTTTGGATGTGCTGTGTAATGAACCCAGTAAAGATGTTTTTGTTGAAGTTGAAACGGACTGTGTCTCAGTTTATGCTGATCCACCTGGAGTAGATCTCCCACAGTGTAGGGGAGATGCAGAAGGAGCTGGACCTGAAGGCACAGGTATGCTGAATAATGGTGAATATGTTTCTGTGAGGGGAGGCCAGGACGCAGAAGCCCAGGTGTCCCCGGCCATGACTACGGTCCTGGCTGACCCTTACAGGGACACACTGTGAGTAGAAAACATATTGTGCTAAACACCCTGTCCTCTTGAGTTAGGTGTTGTGGGCCTGGTGAGAGCGTGCAGCCAGGTCCCCTGAGAGAATGGAGCGTTGTGCACATACAGCCTACAGGCTCGATTAAACAGGCATATACCAGTATCCAGAAGAATCCAGAAAAATGAATACCACGTGGTATAATTTTATTTTATTTTATAATGCAAGCCTATGAGTGATGGAAGCCAGTCTATACTTCTATAGTGAAAACTGTCAGAGATTATAAGTAGGTAATCCTTCCCAAATTATAGCATCAACTGATATCGCAAAATACAAGATGAAAAAAAATTATTTTCTTTTATCAAATCCTACATACAATTTTGTCTACAATTTTACTACTACATTCAATATGTTTCATATTGCATCTTCTGGCTTCTCAGAGTCCCAGGCGCTGCGTTTCTGTGGAATTGGCTGAACTACAAGTTCACTTTGTTTACGAACCCCTGATCTTTCCTCACTGTGGGGTCTTCTCATGTTCAGGAGGGTTTTATTAGTAGCAGAAGGGGGATATACTAAGAAACGTGTACTTTCAGGGTTTGTCCCTTGAAATATACTGTAGTTATTAGACACGGGTCCTTTATATTTTAGACAAGATAGAGCAGACTCTGAAAAAGTACTGTAGGTGCGAGGCAAGTGAAGTAGTCTTGGATTATCTGGGGCTGATGCTATTTCTTTTTGGGCAACTTTGTATGCTTGTTGCATTGTTTGCCAAAGTTTTAACTTTTGCTCCAATGTACACACTTCTCTAAGGACAGAGGTCACTTTATCCATTCTGTCCAGAAGGTCTGTCACTGCTGTAGGAAGATGATCTACAGCTAGACCAGGTGAGACGAATGGTCTAGGGCTGGTTGGTGATGCCACATATTCATGCTGAAATGTCAAAGCAAGCTTTGATAGCACTGTCCTGGAACGACCTCGGAATGATGCAGTGAAGGATCTTGTTGACCCTGAACCCAAACCTTCAAATGTCACCGTGTGACGATACTAGAAAGGAAAGCAAGAAGATAATTATAATAGAAATAGAAAAACTTTGAGCATATTAATATAATTACTAGTACTGGTAATCTTAATCATGATGACAATATAGGAAAGGATTCTTCTCAGTTAGACCAGTCAAATTTTGGAATGCTACACAAAATGAGAAAGCAATGCCAAATAAGTTAATGACAGGAGAATGACGTTTAATAATTTATCCTGGTTACCAGGGTCAGAAAAATTTTTTTTGTGTGCAAGATTGCCTTCTATTGATCAATACAGCCTGCCTCGGGTTCAGCTATTACTTAGAGTACTTAGTTTGGCACCCATGGCCAAAATTACTGTTATTGTGAACAGTTAAGTAAGTTGAAGATAAAATTATCTCTAGAAGACCTAAAGTTGAAGATGACACATTTCCTTTGTATTTTAGGCAAAAAAAAGGTCATTTTTTACATTTAAAAAAATTGCAAAAAGGAAAATGTGCCAATCCAAAAGTCT
Source organism: Oophaga sylvatica (assembly GCA_033576555.1). Classification (NCBI taxonomy): domain Eukaryota; kingdom Metazoa; phylum Chordata; class Amphibia; order Anura; family Dendrobatidae; genus Oophaga; species Oophaga sylvatica. The sequence continues at coordinate 223,063,130 of JARQOD010000003.1, read as the reverse complement.
TGGCACCTTGCATGGTTAGTACCTAATAGCACTCTCTTTGCAAGTATCACAGCTTGTAAACACTTTTTGTATCATGACAAGAGTATTTCAGTTCTTGTTTGACAGATGAAAAATTCTTCCTTGAAAAATTCTAGTTCTGTGAGATTCCTGGGTCGTCTCACATACACTGCTGTTTTGAGGTCTAGCAACAGATTTTCAATGATATTCAGATCAGGGGACTGTGAGGGCCATTGTAAAACCTTCAGCTTGCGCCTTTTGAGGTATTCTATTGTGGGTTTTAACGTGTGTTTAGGATCATTAGCCATTTGTAGAAGCCATCCTCTTTTCAACTTCAGCTTTTTTGCAGATGGTGTTATGTTTGCATCAAGAATTTGTTCCAATTTCTTTGAATCCATTCTTCATTCTACCCGTGAAATATTCCCGTTGCCATTGGCTGCAACACAACCACAAAGCATGATTGATCCATCCTCGTGCTTAATTGTTGGCGAGATGTTCTTTTCCTGAAATTCTGTGCCCTTTTTTTCTCCACACATACCTTTGATCATTGTGGTAAAAGAGTTCTATTTTAACCTTATCAATCCACAGGACTTGTTTACAAAGTGCATCAGCCTTGTTTAGATGTTCTTTTGCATTCTTCTGATGCTGATTTTTATGGTGACGATGCAGGAGAGGTTTTCCTTTAAGACTCTTCCATGAAGACCATATTTGTGCAGGTATCCCTGAACAGTAGAATAATGTACCACAACTACAAAGTCTAGTAAATCTTTCTGAAGGTCTTTTGCATTCAAGCAAAGGTTCTGATTTGCCTTTCTAGCAATCCTATGAGCAGCTCTAACTAAAATTTTGCTTGGTCTTCCAGACCTTATTGTGACCTCCACTGTTCTTGTTAACTGCTATTTCTTAACTACTTTTCAAATTGAGGAAGGGGCAACTTGGAAACACTTTGCAATCTTCTTATAGCCTTCTTCTGTTTTGTGGGCCTCCACCATTTTCATTTTCAGAGTACTGGGCAGCTGCTTAGAAAACCCATGTCTGCTGCTTTTGGGCAAAAAGTTAAAGGAGGCTGTTTTTTTTTTGAGTAGTTACAATTCTTTACGCTAAATGGAGTTGCACAAAAATTTATCGACTTTTGGTGCTTTCACACCAATTTGAAACAGCTCCACCAAAATAGGTAGAGCTTGGGACAAGAAACGGCAGGGCATGGCTACGCGCATCCATGAAATTCAGCAAAAGTACTGGTATTTCTTACGCCAGAAGTGATAGGATGTGCCAAACTGATTGACGTGCACCTCCTAATGAATTTGACGCATCTTGTTCCTACATGCCCCTCATTGAGATGGGCATACAAACGCCAGTCTTAATTAATTGGAGACTATGTGTAAAGCCCAACAG
>JARQOD010000003.1:223040813-223061638 GCA_033576555.1 Oophaga sylvatica | reverse complement strand
ATCACCACAAGGGGGTTGGCTTAACCCCCACGTGGCCACGATCGCTCTGATTGGCTGTTAAAAGTGGAACAGCCAATCAGAGCGATTTGTAATATTTCACCAATGAAACTGGTGAAATATTACAATCCAGCCATGGCCGATGCTGCAATAGCATCTGCCATGGCTGGAGAACGCGATCAGACCCCCCCCCACACCATGTCACGGCGGTGATCGGCCGCCGCCATCGAAAGATGGCAGCGATCGGTCACCGCCGTCACTGCTTCCCTGCTCCTGCGATCACCCCCCCTCACCTTCCAATCACCCCCCCTCACCTTCCGACGTCCCCTACTCACCTCTCCCGGTCCACCGATGTCCCTGGATTCGTCCCGCGGCTGCCCGGGATTCTTCATGGGCGCCGCCATCTTGGAAAATGGCGGGCGCTTGCGCAGTGCGCCCTCCATTGTACAAAAATTTATTTTGATCACTGTGATAAACTGTCACAGTGATCAAAATAAAAAAAAAGTAAATGAACCCCCCCTGTCATAGGTAGGGACAAATAATAAAATAAAGAATTTTTTTTTTTTTTCCTAGCGGATTTTGCTGCTGATCCGCAGCTGATTTTGCTGCGGATCCGCAGCGGATATCGCTGCTGATCCGCGGCGGATTTCGCTGCTGATCCGCGGCGGATTTCGCTGCGGATCCGCGGCGGATTTCGCTGCTGATCCACGGCGGATATCGCTGCGCATCCGCGGCGGATTTCGCTGCTAATCCGCGGCTGATTTCGCTGCGGATCCGCGGCGGATTTCGCTGCTGATCCGCGACTGATTTTGCTGCTGATTCGCTGCGGATCCGCAGCGGATTTTGCGGCTGATCCGCGGCTGATTTCGCTGCTGATCCGCGGCTGATTTCGCTGCTGATCCGCGGCTGATTTCGCTGCTGATCCGCGGCGGATTTCGCTGCTGATCCGCGGCGGATTTCGCTGCTGATCCGCGGCTGATTTCTCTGCTGATCCGCGGCTGATTTCGCTGCTGATCCGCGGCGGATTTCGCTGCTGATCCGCGGCTGATTTCGCTGCTGATCCGCGGCGGATTTCGCTGCGGATCCCCTGCTGATTTCGCTGCTGATCCGCGGCGGATTTCGCTGCTGATCCGCGACTGATTTTGCTGCTGATTCGCTGCGGATCCGCGGCTGATTTCGCTGCTGATCCGCAGCGGATTTCGCTGCTGATCCGCGGCTGATTTCGCTGCTGATCCGCGGCTGATTTCGCTGCTGATCCGCGGCGGATTTCGCTGCGGATCCGCTGCTGATTTCGCTGCTGATCCGCGGCGGATTTCGCTGCTGATCCGCGACTGATTTTGCTGCTGATTCGCTGCGGATCCGCGGCTGATTTCGCTGCTGATCCGCAGCGGATTTCGCTGCTGATCCGCGGCGGATTTCGCTGTGGATCCGCTGCTGATTTCGCTGCTGATCCGCGGCGGATTTCGCTGCTGATCCGCGACTGATTTTGCTGCTGATTCGCTGCGGATCCGCAGCTGATTTCGCTGCTGATCCGCAGCGGATTTCGCTGCTGATTCGCGGCGGATTTCGCTGCTGATCCGCGACTGATTTTGCTGCGGATCCGCGGCTGATTATCTGCTGATTCATCTGCGCTAGCGGGTATAGCATAACGCGATCGCATTATGCTATACCGTTACCAGCCGGTCAACGCTACGTGTTGAACGGGCTGGTAAAACGCAATATGAACCCAGCCTTAGGGTTAGAACTAGGGTTAGGGTTAGCATTAGGGTTAAGGTTAGAATTACGGTTAGGGTTGGAATTTGGGTTAGGGTTGGAATTAGGGTTAGGGTTGGAATTAGGGTTAGGCTTGTAGTTAGGTTTATGGTTAGAGTTGGGATTAGGGTTAGGGGTGTGTTGGGGTTATGATTAGGGTTTGTATTAGGGTTAGGTGTGTGTAGGGGTTAGGGTTGGAGTTAGAATTGAGGGGTTTCCACTATTTAGGCACATCAGGTGTCTCCATACGCGACATGGCGCCACCATTGATTCCTGCAAATTTTGCGTTCAAAAAGTCAAACAGTGCTCCCTTTATTCCAAGCCCCGACGTATGCCCAAACAGTGGTTTATCCCCACATATGAGAAATCAGCGTACTCGGGAAAAATTGCACAACAACTTTGGGGGTTCTAATTTCTCCTGTTAACATTGGGAAAAAAAATTGGGGACTAAAAATTATTTTTGTGGAAAAAAATTATTTTATATTTTCACGGCTCTGCGTTATAAACTTCTGTGAAGGACTTGGAGATTCAAAGTGCTTATCACACATCTATAGGAGTTCCTTGGGGATCTAGTTTCCAAAATGGGGTCACTTGTGGGGAGTTTCTACTGTTTAGGCACATCAGAGACTCTGCAAACGTAACATGACGCCCGAAGACCATTCCATCAAGTGGGCATTTCAAAACGTCACTACTTCCCATCCGAGCCCCGACGTGTGCCCATACAGTAGTTTTCTCCCACATATGGGATATCAGCATACTCAGGACAAATTGGAAAACAAGTTTTGGGGTCTAATTTCTCATGTTACCCTTGGGAAAATAAAAAAATTGGGGACTAAAAGATCCTGATTGTGGAAAAAATATGATTTTTATTTTCATGCCCGGGCGTTATAAACTTCTGTGTAGCCCTTGGGGGTTCAAAGTGCTCACCACACATCTAGATAAGTTCTTTGCGGGGTCTAGTTTCCAAAATGGGGTTACTTGTGGGGAGTTTCTACTGTTTAGGCACATCAGGGGCTCTGCAAACGTAACAAGATGCCCGCAGACCATTCCATCAAGTCGGCATTTCAAAGCGTCACTACATCCCTTCCGAACCCTGACATGTGCCCAAACAGTGGTTCCCCCCACATATGGGGAACTAGCGTACTCAGGAGAAACTGGACAACAACTTTTGGGGTCCAATTTCTCCTGTAACCATTGTGAAAATAAAAAATAGTGGGCTAAAAATCATTTTTTGAGAAAAAAAAATGATTTTTTATTTTCACGGCTCTGCGTTATAAACTTCTGTGAAGCACCTGGGGGTTCAAAGTGCTCACTATGCATCTAGATAAGTTCCTTAGGGCATCTAGTTTCCAAAATGGGGTCACTTGTGGGGGAGTTCCAATGTTTAGGCACACAGGAACTCTCCAAATGCGACATGGCAACCGCTAAATATTCCAGCATATTTTCCATTCAAAAAGTCAAATGGCGCTCCTTCCCTTCTGAGCCCTGCAGTGCGCCCAAACAGTGGTTTATGACCACATATGAGGTATCTGTGTACTCAGGAGAAATTGCCCAACAAATTTTAGGATCCAATTTATACTGTTGCCCATGTGAAAATGAAAAAAACAGGCTAAAAGAAAATTTTTGTGAAAAAAAAGTACTTTCTTTTTTTTACGGATCAATTTGTGAAGCACCTGGGGGTTCAAAGTGCTCACTATGCATCTAGATAAGTTCCTTAGGGGGTCTAGTTTCCAAAATGGGTCACTTGTGGGGGAGCTCCAATGTTTAGGCACACAGGGACTCTCCAAATGCGACATAGCAACCGCTAAATATTCCAGCATATTTTCCATTCAAAAAGTCAAATGGCGCTCCTTCCCTTCTGAGCCCTGCTGTGCGCCCAAACAGTGGTTTATGACCACATATGAGGTATCTGTGTACTCAGGAGAAATTGCCCAACAAATTTTAGGATCAAATTTATACTGTTGCCCATGTGAAAATGAAAATAACTGAGGCTAAAAGAAAATTTTTGTGAAAAAAAAGTACTTTCTTTTATTTACGGATCAATTTGTGAAGCACCTGGGGGTTCAAAGTGCTCACTATGCATCTAGATAAGTTCCTTAGGGGGTCTAGTTTCCAAAATGGGGTCACTTGTGGGGGAGCTCCAATGTTTAGGCACACAGGGACTCTCCAAATGTGACATGGCAACCGCTAAATATTCCAGCATATTTTCTATTCAAAAAGTCAAATGGCGCTCCTTCCCTTCTGAGCCCTGCCGTGCGCCCAAACAGTGGTTTATGCCCACATATGAGGTATCTGTGTACTCAGGAGAAATTGCCCAACAAATTTTAGGATCCAATTTATACTGTTGCCCATGTGAAAATGAAAAAAACTGAGGCTAAAAGAAAATTTTTGTGAAAAAAAAGTACTTTCTTTTTTTTACGGATCAATTTGTGAAGCACCTGGGGGTTCAAAGTGCTCACTATGCATCTAAATAAGTTCCTTAGGGGGTCTAGTTTCCAAAATGGGGTCACTTGTGGGGGAGCTCCAATGTTTAGGCACACAGGGACTTGTTGTGAATGGACTTGAAATGAGTTCTGAGCAGAGGCTCCCTCTGGTGGTTACAAGCGGTACTGGACTGTCCAGTGAAGATTGTGAGGAGTGGGAATCAGGTGTTACTGACTGGTCTTATATAAGGGAGTCGCCTTCCCATCAGGGTTGCCGGTGACCAATTGTTCTGGTCTCAATCCTTGAGTTCTGTTTCCTTTGTAGCCTGCTGTGTCGTGTCTGCATCTCCTGCTAACAGATAAGACATTTTCTTCTTTTTGTTTTTGTGCTTGATTTTTGCATTTTGTCCTGCACTTCTGTGGGGGCCTTCAGGGTCCCCTCCGGGGCTTTTGCCCTCTCAGTTTAGTTCAGCCACTGATGTTTGTACTTTTGCTTTTTCCAGTTTTTTCAGTGGCTGCTGTTTTGATTTTGTTACACCAGAGAACTAATTTAGGTGGTAGAGGTCGTGTGATCTCAGGTGATTTTGAAATTAGTAGAGTTGGTGCTTTTCAGGGTTTTTTGGGATTGCAGTAAGTGCCCTTCCTATCCTTTTCTATTTAGGTAGTTTGGGCCCCAACGTTTGCTCATACTATTTTCTGTCTGTGTCAGTATTTCATCTTGTCTAACCGCCATTACATGTTTGGGGGCTTCCTATGTTCTTTGGGGATCTGCTCCGGGGCAGATAGCTTTCCTCTTTCTATCTTTAGGTGTAGTTAGTTTCTCAGGCTGTGACGAGGCGTCTAGGACCAACGTAGGAACGCTCCACGCTGCCTCTAGTTGTGGTGGTTAGTCAGGGTACTGCAATCTCATAGATTCCAACTTCTCTGGTGTATTGCCTTTTTTACCTGCACTCCTCAGCTACCGTAACATAACAGTATCACCGGACTAAAAATTGAAAATTGTATGGTACTCACAGAAGGGAAAAAATATTGTGAAAGAAAAAAGGTTGTCAGAGTTGTCAGAGATATTTTTCTGTTTGTTGCATTTTTTTTTCCCTCTGTATCTCTGGGTGCTGGGAGGATTTTTTTTTTTTTTTTCTCAATGGAGTTTGCACAGTTGTCTGGCCGTGTGGATCAGCTTGCCACTGAGGTTCGGAGTATTGCTGCCTATCTTGCTAGGTTGCCTGTTGTGGAACCTAGGATTCCCATGCCAGATTTGTTTTTAGGGGATCGAGCTAAGTTTCAGAATTTCAAAAATAATTGTAAATTGTTTTTTGCCTTAAAATCGAAGTCCTCAGGGAACGCAGCGCAGCAGGTTCAAATTGTCATCTCTCTCCTGCGCGGCGATCCTCAGGATTGGGCTTTTTCCCTGACACCTGGGGATCCTGTTTTGAGTGATGTTGATGCATTTTTTCAGGCTTTGGGGTTATTGTACGATGAGCCTAATGTCACTGATCAAGCTGAAAAAGCCTTGTTGGCATTAAATCAGGCGCTTGATGACGCTGAGTTATACTGTCAGAGATTCCGTAGGTGGGAAGTCCTGACCAAGTGGAATGACGACGCTTTGGCGGCTCTTTTTCGGAAGGGTCTGTCAGATAATGTAAAGGATGTTATGGTGGGATTCTCTGTCCCCTCTGGTCTCAATGATTCTATGTCATTAGCGATTCAAATTGACAGACGTTTGCGTGAGCGGAGAAGTATGCGTGGAATGGTGTTGCCTTGTGAACCTGCTTCTGAACCCATGCAGTGTGATAGAGTGGTGTCTGGGGCACAGTGTCATGAGTTTCGAAAGCGCAATGGGTTATGTTTCTACTGTGGTGATGCCTCTCATGCTATTTCAGTCTGCCCTAAGCAGGGAAGACGTTTTGCACGCTCAGTTGTCTTGGGTAGTGTTCAGACTAAGTTTTTATTAACTGTCACTCTGATATGCTCTCTGTCCTCATTTTCTGCTCAGGCTTTCGTTGATTCTGGAGCAGCTATTAACCTGATGGATTATGATTTTGCTAAACGTTGTGGGTTTCCCTTGATACCCCTACAGAAGTCTATTCCCCTACTGGGGATCGATTCTACCCCTTTGGCTGAGAATAAACCTTAGTTCTCTACTCAGGTGATAATGAGGGTTGAACCTGATCACCAGGAGTGCTGTAAATTTTTGGTTCTGTATAATCTGCATGATATTATCGTACTGGGCTTCCCTTGGTTGCAGTCTCATAATCCTGTTTTGGATTGGAAATCTGTGTCTGTAACCAGTTGGGGCTGCCAATGTGTTAATACCAACACTCCTGTTTTTTCTGCCTCCCCCCAGGCTCAGGATGTTCCTGACTTTTTGATTGATTTTTCTGATGTGTTTAGTGAAAGTAAATCTGCATCCTTGCCTCCCCATAGGAGCTATGACTGCGCTATTGAATTAGTGCCTGGTAGTAAATTCCCTAAAGGTCACCTTTTTAACTTGTCTGTACCTGAACATGACGCTATGCGGTCTTATATCAAGGAATAATTGGAGAAGGGTCATATCAGACCATCCTCTTCACCCTTAGGTGCCGGTTTTTTCTTTGTGGCCAAAAAGGATGGTTCATTAAGGCCGTGTATTGATTATCATCTTTTGAACAATATTACTGTAAAATATCAATACCCGTTACCTTTGATTTCTGACCTGTTTTCCAGGGTGAAAAACGCTACTTGGTTTACCAAGCTTGACCTCAGGGGGCATATAACCTTATTCGCATTAAGCACGGGGATGAATGGAAGACGGCATTCAATACCCCTGAGGGGCATTTTGAGTACCTTGTGATGCCCTTTGGGCTCACTAATGCTCCTTCTGTCTTCCAGTCCTTCATGAATGACATTTTCAGGGATTTTGTGGATAAATTTCTGATTGTTTATTTGGATGATATCTTGATTTTTTCTAATGACTGAGACTCTCATGTGAAACATGTTCGAACTGTATTCCAGATTTTGAGAGAGAATGCTTTGTATGTGAAGGGATCAAAGTGTCTTTTTGGCGTACAGAGGATCTCATTTCTGGGATTCATTTTGTCCCCATCTGTTATTGAAATGGACCCGGTCAAGGTTCAGGCCATCTGTGATTGGGTCCAACCTACTTCATTAAAGGCTCTTCAAAGATTTTTGGGTTTTGCCAATTTTTATCATAAATTTATTGGTAATTTCTCGGTTATTGTTAAACCATTGACTGATTTGATCAGAAAGGGTTCTGATGTGGTGAATTGGCCTCCTGAGGTAGTCTCTGCATTTCAGGAACTTAAGCAGAGATTCACTTCTGCTCCTGTTCTACGGCAGCCTGATGTTTCTCTGCCATTTCAGGTGGAGGTTGATGCCTCTGAAATTGGGGCAGGTGCCGTTTTGTCCCAAAAAGATCCAGAGACCTCTAAAAGTAACCCTTGTGCCTTTTTCTCTCGAAAATTTTCTCCTACTGAACGTAATTGTGACGTGGGTAATCGGGAGTTACTGGCCATGAAGTGGGCTTTTGAAGAGTGGAGACATTGGCTGGAGGGAGCCAAACATCAGGTGGTGGTCCTTACGGACCATAAGAATCTGGTTTATCTGGAATCTGCCAAGCGACTCAATCCTAGACAGGCCAGGTGGGCCTTGTTTTTCACACGTTTTAATTTTGTGGTTTCCTTTCTTCCTGGCACTAAGAATGTTAAGGCGGATGCCCTCTCGAGGAGTTTCCTTGCGGACTCTCCTGAGTTATCTGATCCTTCTGTTATTTTGAAAGAGGGTGTAGTTCTTTCCGCCATCTCACCCAATTTGAGACTTTCTCTGGAGGGGTGTCAGGATTATAGGCCCGAGCGCTGCCCTGTTGGAAAATTGTTTGTCCCGGACCAGTGGAAAAAGAGTGTGATGTCTGAGATTCATTGTTCCGCGTTGGCTGGGCATCCCGGAATTTTTGGTACCAGAGACTTGGTTAGTCGGTCCTTTTGGTGGCCTACCTTGTCTCGTGATGTCAGGGAATTTGTGCAGTCCTGCGGGACTTGCTCTCGCTCCAAGCCTTGCTCTCGCTCTAGTGGTTTGTTGATGCCATTGCCTGTGCCCAAGAGACCATGGACCCATATCTCTATGGATTTCATTTCCGACCTCCCTGTTTCTCAGAGAATGACCGTTATCTGGGTGATTTGTGATAGGTCTTCCAAGATGATACATCTTGTGCCATTACCTAAGTTGCCTTCCTCCTCTGAATTGGTGCCTTTGTTCCTTCAGCACGTGGTTCGTTTACACGGCATTCCTGAGAACATTGTGTCTGACAGAGGAGTCCAGTTTGTTTCCAGATTTTGGAGGACCTTTTGTTCTAAACTTGGTGTTCAATTGTCTTTCTCCTCGGCATTTCATCCTCAGACCAATGGTCAAACTGAGAGAACAAACCAGACATTGGAGACTTATCTAAGATGCTTTGTGTCTGCTAATCAGGATGACTGGGTCTCTTTTTTGCCTTTGGCTGAGTTTGCTCTTAATAATAGGGCTAGCTCTGCCACTTTGTCTCCATTTTTCTGTAATTCTGGGTTTCACCCTCGATTTTCTTCAGGACAGACGGAGGCTTCTGTCTGTCCAGGTGTTGACTCTGTTGTGGAGCGTATGCAACAGATTTGGGACCAGGTAGTGGAGAGGTTGTCCCTCTCTCAGGAGAGGGCCCAGCGGTTTGCTAACCGGCATAGGACTGATGGTCCTCGGTTTAAAGTGGGGGACTTGGTCTGGTTGTCCTCAAGAAATATTCCTATGAGAGTGGCATCTCCTAAATTTAAGCCTAGGTTCATTGGACCTTATAAGATCATGGAGATTCTTAATTCTATTTCTTTTCGTTTGCTTCTTCCAGGGACATTTAAAATCCATAACGTGTTCCACAAGTCCTTGTTGAAGAGGTTTGTTGAGCCAGTGGTTCCTACTGCTTTGCCTCCTGACCCTGTTCTGGTTGAGGGCAATATGGAGTTTGTGGTTGAGAAAATAGTGAATTCTCGTTTTTCTAGACGGAAACTCCAGTATTTGGTTAAGTGGAGAGGTTATGGTCAGGAAGACAATTCTTGGGTGTTTGCTTCGGACATCCATGCTAGGAGACTCTTCCGTGCGTATCATAGAGCTCATCCTGACCGACCTGGTTGCTCAAGTGAGGGTTCGGTGACCCCTCCTCAAGGGGGGGGGGTACTGTTGTGAATGGACTTGAAATGAGTTCTGAGCAGAGGCTCCCTCTGGTGGTTACAAGCGGTACTGGACTGTCCAGTGAAGATTGTGAGGAGTGGGAATCAGGTGTTACTGACTGGTCTTATATAAGGGAGTCGCCTTCCCATCAGGGTTGCCGGTGACCAATTGTTCTGGTCTCAATCCTTGAGTTCTGTTTCCTTTGTAGCCTGCTGTGTCGTGTCTGCATCTCCTGCTAACAGATAAGACATTTTCTTCTTTTTGTTTTTGTACTTGATTTTTGCATTTTGTCCTGCACTTCTGTGGGGGCCTTCAGGGTCCCCTCCGGGGGCTTTTGCCCTCTCAGTTTAGTTCAGCCACTGATGTTTGTACTTTTGCTTTTTCCAGTTTTTTCAGTGGCTGCTGTTTTGATTTTGTTACACCAGAGAACTAATTTAGGTGGTAGAGGTCGTGTGATCTCAGGTGATTTTGAAATTAGTAGAGTTGGTGCTTTTCAGGGTTTTTTGGGATTGCAGTAATTGCCCTTCCTATCCTTTTCTATTTAGGTAGTTTGGGCCCCAACGTTTGCTCATACTATTTTCTGTCTGTGTCAGTATTTCATCTTGTCTAACCGCCATTACATGTTTGGGGGCTTCCTATGTTCTTTGGGGATCTGCTCCGGGGCAGATAGCTTTCCTCTTTCTATCTTTAGGTGTAGTTAGTTTCTCAGGCTGTGACGAGGCGTCTAGGACCAACGTAGGAACGCTCCACGGCTGCCTCTAGTTGTGGTGGTTAGTCAGGGTACTGCAATCTCATAGATTCCAACTTCTCTGGTGTATTGCCTTTTTTACCTGCACTCCTCAGCTACCGTAACATAACAGGGACTCTCCAAATGCGACATGGCAACCGCTAAATATTCCAGCATATTTTCCATTCAAAAAGTCAAATGGCGCTCCTTCCCTTCTGAGCCCTGCCGTGCGCCCAAACAGTGGTTTATGACCACATATAAGGTATCTGTGTACTCAGGAAATTGCCCAACAAAGTTTAGGATCCAATTTATACTGTTGCCCATGTGAAAATGAAAAAACTGAGGCTAAAAGAAAATTTTTGTGAAAAAAAAGTACTTTCTTTTTTTTACAGATCAATTTGTGAAGCACCTGGGGGTTCAAAGTGATCACTATGCATCTAAATAAGTTCCTTAGGGGGTCTAGTTTCCAAAATTGGGTCACTTGTGGGGGAGCTCCAATGTTTAGGCACACAGGGACTCTCCAAATGTGACATGGCAACCGCTAAATATTCCAGCATATTTTCCATTCAAAAAGTCAAATGGCGCTCCTTCCCTTCTGAGCCCTGCCGTGCGCCCATACAGTGGTTTATGACCACATATGAGGTATCTGTGTACTCAGGAGAAATTGCCCAACAAATTTTAGCATCCATTTTATCCTGATGCCCATGTAAAAATGAAAATATTGATGCTAAAAGAAAATTTTTGTTGTGAAAAATTAAAATGTCCATTTTTCCTTCCACGTTGCTTTAGTTCCTGTGAAGCACCTGAAGGGTTAATAATCTTCTTGAATGTAGTTTTGAGTAGCTTGAGGGGTGCAGTTTTTATAAAGGTGTCACCTTTGGGTATTTTCTGCCATATAGACCCCTCAAAGTGACTTCAAATGTGAGGTGGTCCCTAAAAAAAATGGTTTTGTAAATTTTGCTGTAAAAATGAGACATCGCTGGTCAACTTTTAACCCTTATAACTTCCTAACAAAAAAAAATGTTGTTCCCAAAATTGTGCTGATGTAAAGTAGACATGTGGGAAATGTTATTTATTAACTATTTTGTGCCACATAACTCTCTGGTTTAACAGAATAAAAATTAAAAATTTTAAAATTACAAAATTTTCAGAATTTTCGCCAAATTTCCATTTTTTTCACAAATAAACGCAAAAATTATCGACCTAAATTTACCACTAACATGAAGCCCAATATGTCACGAAAAAACAATCTCAGAATCGCTAGGATCCATTGAAGCGTTCCTGAGTTATTACCTCATAAAGGGACACTGGTCAGAATTGCAAAAAATGGCAAGGTCTTTAAGGTCAAAATAGGCTGGGTCATGAAGGGGTTAAAGTGTCGATATTAACTTGTAGGATTGCTAATTCCAATAGCTGGCACTAGAGTTCAAGTCCTCTTCCTCTTTGAAGAGACAATTTGCATATGAAATAGCACCTAGCATTTTTTTGTGCGATTCTCACAAATTGAAATTCATCTTGAAATCAATCCACTCATCTGTAATTTTGTGCACATTAGGATTTTTGTCTAGAAACTGTTGTTAATAACGTTTTTTCATGTTCAGAATTGTACAGGTTACATGATCTTCTTAATTCTGGTGCTAATGATGAATTTTCAAAGTACCTTTCATGATAACAATATACGACTACTCCACTCAGCTATAAAAAGATCTATTAACAAGACCACCAATGTTGGCATCAGCTTTACCACAATACAAAGGTAGGCATACTCGTGATTTACTATTCAGAAAGATATTATAAGAATTGGAAATTATAGAACTGTATGAATTATATTTTCAGTATTTCTGATCTATGGTATTGGCTAGAAAATGCATTACCTGCTCATCTTTACAATGATCCTCGATTGACCTTGTTGGGTTCTCCACGTCTATGCCAGTATAATTCTGGTAAGTTATTTTACCAGAATATAACCACTGCTTATATTTTTCAATAGAAATATCACTTTATCTCTAATGTTATGTTTAGTATTAATTCTCAGTACTTTTTATAATATCTTTCAGTTTTATTTCCCACCTCACAGTCTGTAAAGTTTTTTCCAACCAAATATCCTCTTACGAACTGGGAAAATGCAGAACTGTGCACCAATCTTACTGTAAGGCCAAATGTCCCACATGACCTTTTAAGGTAAGCAATACAATATTTCCACAATCTTCCAGGTGCTGCACTCCTCCAACTCTTACTTGTCATGGGTAGCCACTGCTTCTCCTACTACCTTAAAGGGAATCTGTCACCCCATTTTTGCCCTATGAGATAGGGCCACCGCCATCAGGGGCTTATCTACAGTACAGCATTCTGGAATGCTGTAGATAAGCCCCTAATGTTACCTGACTCATATGGTGGCTGACACGTAGCGACACTGCTGCACATAGTTGAGGCTGGACAAACCCACTCTCACCAGACTTTCTCTCTGCAGTGCAATCTGTGCTGGTCTGGTCTTCTCTTTAGGCTCAGTTGACTGTCCTATCTGTGCTGTGACATGCTGCTCCCAGAGACTAATTCATGAAAAATCTAGGATAGAAGGGTGGAAAACCAAAAATAATGGTACCACACATTCTCAACTCAAAACTCAGATCAAATCTCTAAATAAATTCAGATCTCAGACTCAACCTAGACCATTAAATAAAGTTAGACCCCAGATCTTAGCCCAAAATAAAATCAGATGTCAGACCAACCACTTAATAAATACACACCCAGACTTAACCTCTAAATAATTACAACCACAATTCCAAAAAAGTTGGGACGTTGTATAAAATGTAAAGAAAAGAAGAATGCAATAATTTTGAAATCTCTTATAAGCATATTTTATTCATAACATCACATAGAACATATATCACAAGGTGAAAGTTAGACATTTTTCTATTTCATTTTAAAAAATAAACTAATTTAGAAATTGATGGCAGCAAAACATCTAAAAAAAAGTTGGGACAGAGTTATCAAAAAGCTGAAAAAGTAAGTAGTACTAATGAAAAACAGGTGGACAGTCAATTTTTAACTAAGTAACATGATTGTGTGTAAAAAGAGCATGTTAGAGAGGCAGAGTCTCTCAGAAGCAAAGATGGTCAGAGATTCATTAATCTGAGAACAACTGCATCTCAAAAATGTTAAACAATTTTAGAAAAATGTTCCTCAACATTGCAAACGCTTTGAATGTCTTACCATTACAGTACATAATATTATCAAAAGATCCAGAGATACTGGATAAATCCATGTGCACAAGGGACATGGTTAATACTGGATGTTCGTGATCTATGGGCCATCAGGAGACACTGCATTAAGAGCAGGCATGAAGATAATAAGTACACCGCACTCTATAAGGAAGGTATGATATTAAGTCAAATTAATATTTATTGGTTGACTGACTATGGCAACAAATTAGGACAAAAAGAAAAGAGCGAATTAACGTTTCGGCTACACTTTAGCCTTTATCAAAACGTCGCTGTGAAAACAAAAAATACAACGTAAGTATCCCCAAAACGAAGGTGATAAATTTATATAATGTGTGTTATAAGTAACAATAATCCCCTATATTCCATCAAGGATACACTAAATATACATTATATACATGGTATATGTACAGTTTGCAACTTAAATATACATGGACCGATGTAAGTGATAGGTTGACATATCACACAGGTTATTAGAACATAATGAGTTTATCATATGTATACGTAATTACCTCAAGGATAGTCCAGTGCCAGAAAATATGAGCAAAGAAAAAGAAGGCCAAGGTGAAGTCCTTATCTGGCTATAATGATAAGATACTGAGTCAATAAACAGCTAAACAATAAGATGGTGTACCAAGATAAAACATTTACCCAGAGAATACGGGCGTCACTATGTGGAGAGGCAGCTCCCTGTTTTGGGATCATCTGTAGGCGCTATGGAGAATGATGACCCCAATGAGTAACATGCCGCTTAATGTAATAGGATCGATCAGCAGAGGCAATTACCTGAATGTAGTCTCAGTGCGTGTGGCAGCGCTCCCGCGCTGTGCCATGTGTATGCGCGCTGTGAGAGTGGCTGGGGACGCCTGTTTATGTCAGCTGGTACTTGCCAAAGCGGAAGTACGTGGTACTAACCGGAAGTGACGTTGCGCAACCCTCCGTGTGTACTGCACATGCGTGGATCTCCGTTCAAGTAACGGGTTAGCGCTGATGATACATAATCCGGAGTCATGTGACAGTGATACCATGGCAACTAGGTAAATAAGCTGTGTGAGCGCCGTATCTCAGTCATAAGTGAGAGATTCCAATCAGGGATAGCTAATAAGCCATATACAGTGAGGGGGTATAGTCTAAGTGAAATAAGCTAAAGAAAGGCACTGGATAGAGGTTGAATATTATATAGACTTAGCAGACAAGTTAGAACACCAGATAGAAGGACCATATATACAGCACAACAAGATATTAGTATAAGGCAAAATGTTCACAGTGAAATAAAGGCTATATAAAATAATAACAATAGAAGTCGATATAAGGGGGTAAGTATACAACTCACCTACAGTCAAGATATTTTAACGGGTCTGTAAACAATACAAAGACATTAATAAGGCATTATAAAGACCAATCAATTTCCCTATTCAGGCCTTTAGGGGCCAAAGTGTCTAACTTATGGATCCAATAGGATTCTCGAGCTTTAAGTAGACCGACATGATTACCTCCCCTTCTCGGTCGGGGGACATGTTCTATTATCTGATATTTGAGCTGTGCCACTGTATGCCTCATTTTGGAAAAGTGGTCCGGTAATGGTAGCCAATTTTTTCCACATCTGATCGTGGACTTATGGCTAGCTATCCTATCCTTAATATGTTGGGTGGTTTCCCCCACATACAATAAACCACAGGGACATTTAACCATGTAAACGACAAAATTTGAATTACATGTAAAGAAACCCCGGATGGGATAGCTTTTGCCAGTCCTAGGGTGAGTGATGTTATCTGATTTGATGATATTGGAACAGGAAGCACAATTCAAGCAGGGAAAAGTGCCATTTCTTCTTGGGGCAAGTAGTGTCTGCGTGTTAGCAGGGCGTAGGCTCCCCATATCGGCCCTGACCAGTTTGTCTTTGATATTAGCGGGTCTTCTTGTGCACATAAGTGTTGGTTCTTTAAATGAATCTATGTCCGGATAAGAGCGAGTTAATAGAGGCCAGTGTCTCCTAATCACCGAGTAAATTTTGGGCATTAGAGGGTGAAAAGTATGTACGAATGGAATCCTTGTTGTTTTTGGACCTAAGGAGCGGAGACCGAGGTGTTAATGCCAGTGTCTTCTCCTTAGTCAGTAGTGACTGTGGATAACCCCTCTCCAAAAATTTGTGAGTCATAGTATCAAGTCTCTCTGTTAGGATATTGGGATCTGATACGATCCGTGTAACCCTTTTGTATTGTGAGCGGGGTAAACTTTCACGGGTGTATTTGGGATGACAACTGTTGTAATGCAGTAAGCTGTTGGTGTCAGTAGGTTTTCGATAGAGGTCTGTGGATAGGTTCCCAGATGCATCCTTACAGACCATGGTGTCCAAGAAGGGGACTTCTGTCGTGCTATAGTGCATGGTAAATTGTAATTCCGGAAGAATAGAATTGAGAAAGCAGTGGAATGCATGAAGAGCGGTAGGAGTACCCGTCCAAATAAGAAAAATATCATCGATGTAGCGGTGATACTCTAAAGCATAACTTGAAAAAAGCTCATTAGTATATATGTGCGAGACCTCAAAGAAGTTCATAAATGCGTTAGCATAGGCGGGCGCTACGTTTGAACCCATCGCGGTGCCGCGTTTCTGGATATAAAATGTGTCCTCATACAAGAAATAATTCTCATAAAGTACCAGACGTAGCAGATCTAAGCTCAATTGGACTGAGTTGGTAGTCATGTCAGAAAGGTTTAGAAGGTATTTGGTAGCCTCAATGCCATGTTCATGTTGAATAGAAGTGTAAAGGCTATTTACATCCAAGGTTACCAAGATACTGTCGGTTGGTATAGTATTGAGTCGCCGAATAATACTCAAAAAGTGCCCTGTATCCAGTAAGAAAGCTCTGGTAGACTTAATGAGGGTGTCAAGATCTTTTCTAGAAACATCGATAGTGGGGACAGAATAGAGTCTGTCGATGCTACTATAGGTCTACCTGGGGGGTTGTTCAGTGACTTATGTATTTTAGGTAACACATAAAATACCGGAGTAATGGGGTGTGGATTGTTCAAAAAAGTGGCAGTCTTTTTGTCAATTGTATGGCGTGCTAGGTGTGGTTCAATTATAGGTGAAACGCCAACTATCTGATATCAATACCTATGGCGTCCTTTCATATGACCCAGTCTTTGACATTAGGAGAAAGATTCAATCTATAATTGAACCACACCTAGCACGCCATACAATTGACAAAAAGACTGCCACTTTTTTGAACAATCCACACCCCATTACTCCGGTATTTTATGTGTTACCTAAAATACATAAGTCACTGAACAACCCCCCAGGTAGACCTATAGTAGCATCGACAGACTCTATTCTGTCCCCACTATCGATGTTTCTAGAAAAGATCTTGACACCCCTCATTAAGTCTACCAGAGCTTTCTTACTGGATACAGGGCACTTTTTGAGTATTATTCGGCGACTCAATACTATACCAACCGACAGTATCTTGGTAATCTTGGATGTAAATAGCCTTTACACTTCTATTCAACATGAACATGGCATTGAGGCTACCAAATACCTTCTAAACCTTTCTGACATGACTACCAACTCAGTCCAATTGAGCTTAGATCTGCTACGTCTGGTACTTTATGAGAATTATTTCTTGTATGAGGACACATTTTATATCCAGAAACGCGGCACCGCGATGGGTTCAAACGTAGCGCCCGCCTATGCTAACGCATTTATGAACTTCTTTGAGGTCTCGCACATATATACTAATGAGCTTTTTTCAAGTTATGCTTTAGAGTATCACCGCTACATCGATGATATTTTTCTTATTTGGATGGGTACTCCTACCGCTCTTCATGCATTCCACTGCTTTCTCAATTCTATTTTTCCGGAATTACAATTTACCATGCACTATAGCACGACAGAAGTCCCCTTCTTGGACACCATGGTCCGTAAGGATGCATCTGGGAACCTATCCACAGACCTCTATCGAAAACCTACTGACACCAACAGCTTACTGCATTACAACAGTTGTCATCCCAAATACACCCGTGAAAGTTTACCCCGCTCACAATACAAAAGGGTTACACGGATCGTATCAGATCCCAATATCCTAACAGAGAGACTTGATACTATGACTCACAAATTTTTGGAGAGGGGTTATCCACAGTCACTACTGACTAAGGAGAAGACACTGGCATTAACACCTCGGTCTCCGCTCCTTAGGTCCAAAAACAACAAGGATTCCATTCGTACATACTTTTCACCCTCTAATGCCCAAAATTTACTCGGTGATTAGGAGACACTGGCCTCTATTAACTCGCTCTTATCCGGACATAGATTCATTTAAAGAACCAACACTTATGTGCACAAGAAGACCCGCTAATATCAAAGACAAACTGGTCAGGGCCGATATGGGGAGCCTACGCCCTGCTAACACGCAGACACTACTTGCCCCAAGAAGAAATGGCACTTTTCCCTGCTTGAATTGTGCTTCCTGTTCCAATATCATCAAATCAGATAACATCACTCACCCTAGGACTGGCAAAAGCTATCCCATCCGGGGTTTCTTTACATGTAATTCAAATTTTGTCGTTTACATGGTTAAATGTCCCTGTGGTTTATTGTATGTGGGGGAAACCACCCAACATATTAAGGATAGGATAGCTAGCCATAAGTCCACGATCAGATGTGGAAAAAATTGGCTACCATTACCGGACCACTTTTCCAAAATGAGGCATACAGTGGCACAGCTCAAATATCAGATAATAGAACATGTCCCCCGACCGAGAAGGGGAGGTAATCATGTCGGTCTACTTAAAGCTCGAGAATCCTATTGGATCCATAAGTTAGACACTTTGGCCCCTAAAGGCCTGAATAGGGAAATTGATTGGTCTTTATAATGCCTTATTAATGTCTTTGTATTGTTTACAGACCCGTTAAAATATCTTGACTGTAGGTGAGTTGTATACTTACCCCCTTATATCGACTTCTATTGTTATTATTTTATATAGCCTTTATTTCACTGTGAACATTTTGCCTTATACTAATATCTTGTTGTGCTGTATATATGGTCCTTCTATCTGGTGTTCTAACTTGTCTGCTAAGTCTATATAATATTCAACCTCTATCCAGTGCCTTTCTTTAGCTTATTTCACTTAGACTATACCCCCTCACTGTATATGGCTTATTAGCTATCCCTGATTGGAATCTCTCACTTATGACTGAGATACGGCGCTCACACAGCTTATTTACCTAGTTGCCATGGTATCACTGTCACATGACTCCGGATTATGTATCATCAGCGCTAACCAGTTACTTGAACGGAGATCCACGCATGCGCAGTACACACGGAGGGTTGCGCAACGTCACTTCCGGTTAGTACCACGTACTTCCGCTTTGGCAAGTACCAGCTGACATAAACAGGCGTCCCCAGCCACTCTCACAGCGCGCATACACATGGCACAGCGCGGGAGCGCTGCCACACGCACTGAGACTACATTCAGGTAATTGCCTCTGCTGATCGATCCTATTACATTAAGCGGCATGTTACTCATTGGGGTCATCATTCTCCATAGCGCCTACAGACGATCCCAAAACAGGGAGCTGCCTCTCCACATAGTGACGCCCATATTCTCTGGGTAAATGTTTTATCTTGGTACACCATCTTATTGTTTAGCTGTTTATTGACTCAGTATCTTATCATTATAGCCAGATAAGGACTTCACCTTGGCCTTCTTTTTCTTTGCTCATATTTTCTGGCACTGGACTATCCTTGAGGTAATTACGTATACATATGATAAACTCATTATGTTCTAATAACCTGTGTGATATGTCAACCTATCACTTACATCGGTCCATGTATATTTAAGTTGCAAACTGTACATATACCATGTATATAATGTATATTTATTGTATCCTTGATGGAATATAGGGGATTATTGTTACTTATAACACACATTATGTAAATTTATCACCTTCGTTTTGGGGATACTTACGTTGTATTTTTTGTTTTCACAGCGACGTTTTGATAAAGGCTAAAGTGTAGCCGAAACGTTAATTCGCTCTTTTCTTTTTGTCCTAATTTGTTGCCATAGTCAGTTAACCAATAAATATTAATTTGACTTAATATCATACCTTCCTTATAGAGTGCGGTGTACTTATTATCTTTAGTACTAAGGGCTATCGGTCCATTACACCAGCACCTTATCTATGAAACTGAGTGCACGTCATTTTCTACTCTTAAGAGCAGGCATGATCATGCAGATCACTGCATGGATTCAGGAACTCAGGAATACTTTCAGAAATCATTGTATATTGTATGTGAACACTTTTCACCAGGCAATTCACAGATGCAAGTTAAAGTTGTATAATGTAAAGAAAAAGCCATATATCAACACAATCCAGAACCTCTGCCATCTTTTCTGGGTCTAAACTCATTTAAAATGGACCAAGGCGAAGTGTTCTGTAGTCAGATGAATCAAAATGTTAAATTCTTTATGGAAACCACGGACACCATGTCTTTGACTCAAGAAGAGAGGCACCATCCAGCTTGTTATCAGCACACAGTTTAAAAGCCTATATCTCTGATGGTATAAGGATGCATTAGTGCATGGGCAGCTTACACATCTTGGGAAATGCACTATCACTGCTGAGCCCTTTTTGTAGAACAATAGTGCGGGGGAAGAGGGAAGGTGGCATGCTTTACTTCGTTTTACTTTTTCGAACATTTAAAACAGGGAAAAGGGGGAATGGGTTTTCCTTATGGACGACGGCATTTTCCGTCTTATCTATGTTCAAGGGGTCCAGGAAGCGTTGAAAACATGCAAAAAAGGCCCGTCGTCCAAAAGGATACCCTTTCCCCAGTTATTCGAATAGTAAATAATGAATAATGTATAAAAGAGATCACCTTGTGTGTAAGAATGCAACCTTCATCTTCCCTGCAAAATACAATCAGAAAAAGCTTTTCCCTTTAGGGAGCACCTGTAGTCACGTTTTCCCGCCTGCTGCAAGCAGTCTCGTAGAACTAGCTTACATCCACTAACGTCCCCAGGGACTTATTATTTCAGCAAGACAAAGCTAAACCCTAGAAAAGGACAAAATTCCTCTCCCCAAAAATGCAGCAAAATTTGGGCTCCTCACTTAAAAGAATTTTTTCAACGGGTTTTAAAAAAAAGAGAGGATGCTACACAATGGTAGACATGGCCCTTTTCCTAAATTTTTTTTTAGATGTGTTGCTACCCTCAATTTCTAGATTAATTAATTTTTTAAAAAAAAAAATGGAATAATGTCTAAAATTTCATCTTTGATTTGCGTTTACAGGTGCTTCTCACAAAATTAGGATGCTACACAATTTGTAACATGGCCCTGTCCTAAGTTTTTTTTTTAGATGTGTTGCTACCCTCAATTTCTAGATCAATTAATTTTTAAAAAATAAAATGGAATAATTTTCTAACTTTCATCTTTTTATTTGGGTTCTACAAAGGGGCTTCTCACAAAATTTAAAAAATCCTCAAAAAAATTAATTTTTTCAGTTTTCAATTTCAAAA
>JARQOD010000003.1:223001422-223040713 GCA_033576555.1 Oophaga sylvatica | reverse complement strand
GGCAACAGTATAAATTGGATCCTAAAATTTGTTGGGCAATTTCTCCTGAGTACACAGATACCTTATATGTGGTCATAAACCACTGTTTGGGCGCACGGCAGGGCTCAGAAGGGAAGGAGCGCCATTTGACTTTTGAATGGAAAATATGCTGGAATATTAGCGGTTGCCATGTCGCATTTGAGAGTCCCTGTTATGTTACGTAGCTGAGGAGTGCAGGTAAAAAAGGCAATACACCAGAGAAGTTGGAATCTATGAGATTGCAGTACCCTGACTAACCACCGCAACTAGAGGCAGCCGTGGAGCGTTCCTACGTTGGTCCTAGACGCCTCGTCACAGCCTGAGAAACTAACTACACCTAAAGATAGAAAGAGGAAAGCTATCTGCCCCGGAGCAGATCCCCAAAGAAATAGGAAGCCCCCAAACATGTAATGGCGGTTAGACAAGAGAAATACTGACACAGAAGAAAATAGTATGAGCAAACGTTGGGGCCCAAACTACCCTAAATAGAAAAGGATAGGAAGGGCAATTACTGCAATCCCAAAAAACCCTGAAAAGCACCAACTCTACTAATTTCAAAATCACCTGAGATCACACGACCTCTACCACCTAAATTAGTTCTCTGGTGTAACAAAATCAAAACAGCAGCCACTGAAAAAACTGGAAAAAGCAAAAGTACAAACATCAGTGGCTGAACTAAAACTGAGAGGGCAAAAGCCCCCGGAGGGGACCCTGAAGGCCCCCACAGAAGTGCAGGACAAAATGCAAAAATCAAGTACAAAACAAAAAGAAGAAAATGTCTTATCTGTTAGCAGGAGATGCAGACACGACACAGCAGGCTACAAGGAAACAGAACTCAAGGATTCAGACCAGAACAATTGGTCACCGGCAACCCTGATGGGAAGGCGACTCCCTTATATAAGACCAGTCAGTAACACCTGATTCCCATCCTCACAATCTTCACTAAAGTCGTACCGCTTGTAACCACCAGAGGGAGCCTCTGCTCAGAACTCATTTCAAGTCCATTCACAACAGTACCCCCCCTTGAGGAGGGGTCACCGAACCCTCACTTGAGCAACCAGGTCGGTCAGGATGAGCTCTATGATACGCACGGAAGAGTCTCCTAGCATGGATGTCCGAAGCAAACACCCAAGAATTGTCTTCCTGACCATAACCTCTCCATTAACCAAATACTGGAGTTTCCGTCTAGAAAAACGAGAATCACTATTTTCTCAACCACATACTCCATATTGCCCTCAACCAAACAGGGTCAGGAGGCAAAGCAGTAGGAACCACTGGCTCAACAAACCTCTTCAACAAGGACTTGTGGAACACGTTATGGATCTTAAATGTCCCTGGAAGAAGCAAACGAAAAGAAATAGAATTAAAATCTCCATGATCTTATAAGGTCCAATGAACCTAGGCTTAAATTTAGGAGATGCTACTCTCATAGGAATATTTCTTGAGGACAACCAGACCAAGTCCCCCACTTTAAACCGAGGACCATCAGTCCTATGCCGGTTAGCAAACCGCTGGGCCTCTCCTGAGAGAGGGACAACCTCTCCACTACCTGGTCCCAAATCTGTTGCATACGCTCCACAACAGAGTCAACACCTGGACAGACAGAAGCCTCCGTCTGTCCTGAAGAAAATCGAGGGTGAAACCCAGAATTACAGAAAAATGGAGACAAAGTGGCAGAGCTAGCCCTATTATTAAGAGCAAACTCAGCCAAAGGCAAAAAAGAGACCCAGTCATCCTGATTAGCAGACACAAAGCATCTTAGATAAGTCTCCAATGTCTGGTTTGTTCTCTCAGTTTGACCATTGGTCTGAGGATGAAATGCCGAGGAGAAAGACAATTGAACACCAAGTTTAGAACAAAAGTCCTCCAAAATCTGGAAACAAACTGGACTCCTCTGTCAGACACAATGTTCTCAGGAATGCCGTGTAAACGAACCACGTGCTGAAGGAACAAAGGCACCAATTCAGAGGAGGAAGGCAACTTAGGTAATGGCACAAGATGTATCATCTTGGAAGACCTATCACAAATCACCCAGATAACGGTCATTCTCTGAGAAACAGGAGTCGGAAATGAAATCCATAGAGATATGGGTCCATGGTCTCTTGGGCACAGGCAATGGCATCAACAAACCACTAGAGCGAGAGCAAGGCTTGGAGCGAGAGCAAGTCCCGCAGGACTGCACAAATTCCCTGACATCACGAGACAAGGTAGGCCACCAAAAGGACCGACTAACCAAGTCTCTGGTACCAAAAATTCCGGGATGCCCAGCCAACGCGGAACAATGAATCTCAGACATCACACTCTTTTTCCATGGTCCGGGACAAACAATTTTCCAACAGGGCAGCGCTCGGGCCTATATCCTGACACCCCTCCAGAGAAGTCTCAAATTGGGTGAGATGGCGGAAAGAACTACACCCTCTTTCAAAATAACAGAAGGATCAGATAACTCAGGAGAGTCCGCAAGGAAACTCCTCGAGAGGGCATCCGCCTTAACATTCTTAGTGCCAGGAAGAAAGGAAACCACAAAATTAAAACGTGTGAAAAACAAGGCCCACCTGGCCTGTCTAGGATTGAGTCGCTTGGCAGATTCCAGATAAGACCAGATTCTTATGGTCCGTAAGGACCACCACCTGATGTTTGGCTCCCTCCAGCCAATGTCTCCACTCTTCAAAAGCCCACTTCATGGCCAGTAACTCCCGATTACCCACGTCACAATTACGTTCAGTAGGAGAAAATTTTCGAGAGAAAAAGGCACAAGGGTTACTTTTAGAGGTCTCTGGATCTTTTGGGACAAAACGGCACCTGCCCCAATTTCAGAGGCATCAACCTCCACCTGAAATGGCAGAGAAACATCAGGCTGCCGTAGAACAGGAGCAGAAGTGAATCTCTGCTTAAGTTCCTGAAATGCAGAGACTCCTCAGGAGGCCAATTCACCACATCAGAACCCTTTCTGATCAAATCAGTCAATGGTTTAACAATAACCGAGAAATTACCAATAAATTTATGATAAAAATTGGCAAAACCCAAAAATCTTTGAAGAGCCTTTAATGAAGTAGGTTGGACCCAATCACAGATGGCCTGAACCTTGACCGGGTCCATTTCAATAACAGATGGGGACAAAATGAATCCCAGAAATGAGATCCTCTGTACGCCAAAAAGACACTTTGATCCCTTCACATACAAAGCATTCTCTCTCAAAATCTGGAATACAGTTCGAACATGTTTCACATGAGAGTCCAGTCATTAGAAAAAATCAAGATATCATCCAAATAAACAATCAGAAATTTATCCACAAAATCCCTGAAAATGTCATTCATGAAGGACTGGAAGACGAAGGAGCATTAGTGAGCCCAAAGGGCATCACAAGGTACTCAAAATGCCCTCAGGGGTATTGAATGCCGTCTTCCATTCATCCCCGTGCTTAATGCGAATAAGGTTATATGCCCCCCTGAGGTCAAGCTTGGTAAACCAAGTAGCGTTTTTCACCCTGGAAAACAGGTCAGAAATCAAAGGTAACGGGTATTGATATTTACAGTAATATTGTTCAAAAGATGATAATCAATACACGGCCTTAATGAACCATCCTTTTTGGCCACAAAGAAAAAACCGGCACCTAAGGGTGAAGAGGATGGTCTGATATGACCCTTCTCCAATTATTCCTTGATATAAGACCGCATAGCGTCATGTTCAGGTACAGACAAGTTAAAAAGGTGACCTTTAGGGAATTTACTACCAGGCACTAATTCAATAGCGCAGTCATAGCTCCTATGGGGAGGCAAGGATGCAGATTTACTTTCACTAAACACATCAGAAAAATCAATCAAAAAGTCAGGAACATCCTGAGCCTGGGGGGAGGCAGAAAAAACAGGAGTGTTGGTATTAACACATTGGCAGCCCCAACTGGTTACAGACACAGATTTCCAATCCAAAACAGGATTATGAGACTGCAACCAAGGGAAGCCCAGTACGATAATATCATGCAGATTATACAGAACCAAAAATTTACAGCACTCCTGGTGATCAGGTTCAACCCTCATTATCACCTGAGTAGAGAACTAAGGTTTATTCTCAGCCAAAGGGGTAGAATCGATCCCCAGTAGGGGAATAGACTTCTGTAGGGGTATCAAGGGAAACCCACAACGTTTAGCAAAATCATAATCCATCAGGTTAATAGCTGCTCCAGAATCAACGAAAGCCTGAGCAGAAAATGAGGACAGAGAGCATATCAGAGTGACAGTTAATAAAAACTTAGTCTGAACACTACCCAAGACAACTGAGCGTGCAAAACGTCTTCCCGCTTAGGGCAGACTGAAATAGCATGAGAGGCATCACCACAGTAGAAACATAACCCATTGCGCTTTCGAAACTCATGACACTGTGCCCCAGACACCACTCTATCACACTGCATGGGTTCAGAAGCAGGTTCACAAGGCAACCCCATTCCACGCATACTTCTCCGCTCACGCAAACGTCTGTCAATTTGAATCGCTAATGACATAGAATCATTGAGACCAGAGGGGACAGAGAATCCCACCATAACATCCTTTACATTATCTGACAGACCCTTCCGAAAAAGAGCCGCCA
This sequence comes from Oophaga sylvatica, assembly GCA_033576555.1. Taxonomy (NCBI): domain Eukaryota; kingdom Metazoa; phylum Chordata; class Amphibia; order Anura; family Dendrobatidae; genus Oophaga; species Oophaga sylvatica. The sequence goes on along the minus strand of JARQOD010000003.1, from coordinate 223,036,111 downwards.
AAGCGTCGTCATTCCACTTGGTCAGGACTTCCCACCTACGGAATCTCTGACAGTATAACTCAGCGTCATCAAGCCCTGATTTAATGCCAACAAGGCTTTTTCAGCTTGATCAGTGACATTAGGCTCATCGTACAATAACCCCAAAGCCTGAAAAAATGCATCAACATCACTCAAAACAGGATCCCCAGGTGTCAGGGAAAAAGCCCAATCCTGAGGATCGCCGCGCAGGAGAGAGATGACAATTTGAACCTGCTGCGCTGCGTTCCTGAGGACTTCGATTTTAAGGCAAAAAACAATTTACAATTATTTTTGAAATTCTGAAACTTAGCTCGATCCCCTAAAAACAAATCTGGCATGGGAATCCTAGGTTCCACAACAGGCAACCTAGCAAGATAGGCAGCAATACTCCGAACCTCAGTGGCAAGCTGATCCACACGGCCAGACAACTGTGCAAACTCCATTGAGAAAAAAAAAAAATCCTCCCCAGCACCCAGAGATACAGAGGGAAAAAAAATGCAACAAACAGAAAAATATCTCTGACAACTCTGACAACCTTTTTTCTTTCACAATATTTTTTCCCTTCTGTGAGTACCATACAATTTTCAATTTTTAGTCCGGTGATACTGTTATGTTACGGTAGCTGAGGAGTGCAGGTAAAAAAGGCAATACACCAGAGAAGTTGGAATCTATGAGATTGCAGTACCCTGACTAACCACCACAACTAGAGGCAGCCGTGGAGCGTTCCTACGTTGGTCCTAGACGCCTCGTCACAGCCTGAGAAACTAACTACACCTAAAGATAGAAAGAGGAAAGCTATCTGCCCGGAGCAGATCCCCAAAGAACATAGAAGCCCCCAAACATGTAATGGCGGTTAGACAAGATGAAATACTGACACAGACAGAAAATAGTATGAGCAAACGTTGGGGCCCAAACTACCTAAATAGAAAAGGATAGGAAGGGCACTTACTGCAATCCCAAAAAACCCTGAAAAGCACCAACTCTACTAATTTCAAAATCACCTGAGATCACACGACCTCTACCACCTAAATTAGTTCTCTGGTGTAACAAAATCAAAACAGCAGCCACTGAAAAAACTGGAAAAAGCAAAAGTACAAACATCAGTGGCTGAACTAAACTGAGAGGGCAAAAGCCCCCGGAGGGGACCCTGAAGGCCCCCACAGAAGTGCAGGACAAAATGCAAAAATCAAGCACAAAAACAAAAAGAAGAAAATGTCTTATCTGTTAGCAGGAGATGCAGACACGACACAGCAGGCTACAAAGGAAACAGAACTCAAGGATTGAGACCAGAACAATTGGTCACCGGCAACCCTGATGGAAGGCGACTCCCTTATATAAGACCAGTCAGTAACACCTGATTCCCACTCCTCACAATCTTCACTGGACAGTCCAGTACCGCTTGTAACCACCAGAGGGAGCCTCTGCTCAGAACTCATTTCAAGTCCATTCACAACAAGTCCCTGTGTGCCTAAACATTGGAGCTCCCCCACAAGTGACCCCATTTTGGAAACTAGACCCCCTAAGGAACTTATTTAGATGCATAGTGAGCACTTTGAACCCCCAGGTGCTTCACAAATTGATCCGTAAAAAAAAGAAAGTACTTTTTTTTCACAAAAATTTTCTTTTAGCCTCAGTTTTTTTCATTTTCACATGGGCAACAGTATAAATTGGATCCTAAAATTTGTTGGGCAATTTCTCCTGAGTACACAGATACCTCATATGTGGGCATAAACCACTGTTTGGGCGCACGGCAGGGCTCAGAAGGGAAGGAGCGCCATTTGACTTTTTGAATAGAAAATATGCTGGAATATTTAGCGGTTGCCATGTCACATTTGGAGAGTCCCTGTGTGCCTAAACATTGGAGCTCCCCCACAAGTGACCCCATTTTGGAAACTAGACCCCCTAAGGAACTTATCTAGATGCATAGTGAGCACTTTGAACCCCCAGGTGCTTCACAAATTGATCCGTAAATAAAAGAAAGTACTTTTTTTTCACAAAAATTTTCTTTTAGCCTCAGTTATTTTCATTTTCACATGGGCAACAGTATAAATTTGATCCTAAAATTTGTTGGGCAATTTCTCCTGAGTACACAGATACCTCATATGTGGTCATAAACCACTGTTTGGGCGCACAGCAGGGCTCAGAAGGGAAGGAGCGCCATTTGACTTTTTGAATGGAAAATATGCTGGAATATTTAGCGGTTGCTATGTCGCATTTGGAGAGTCCCTGTGTGCCTAAACATTGGAGCTCCCCCACAAGTGACCCCATTTTGGAAACTAGACCCCTAAGGAACTTATCTAGATGCATAGTGAGCACTTTGAACCCCCAGGTGCTTCACAAATTGATCCGTAAAAAAAAGAAAGTACTTTTTTTTCACAAAAATTTTCTTTTAGCCTGTTTTTTTCATTTTCACATGGGCAACAGTATAAATTGGATCCTAAAATTTGTTGGGCAATTTCTCCTGAGTACACAGATACCTCATATGTGGTCATAAACCACTGTTTGGGCGCACTGCAGGGCTCAGAAGGGAAGGAGCGCCATTTGACTTTTTGAATGGAAAATATGCTGGAATATTTAGCGGTTGCCATGTCGCATTTGGAGAGTTCCTGTGTGCCTAAACATTGGAACTCCCCCACAAGTGACCCCATTTTGGAAACTAGATGCCCTAAGGAACTTATCTAGATGCATAGTGAGCACTTTGAACCCCCAGGTGCTTCACAGAAGTTTATAACGCAGAGCCGTGAAAATAAAAAATCATTTTTTTTTCTCAAAAAATGATTTTTAGCCCACTATTTTTTATTTTCACAATGGTTACAGGAGAAATTGGACCCCAAAAGTTGTTGTCCAGTTTCTCCTGAGTACGCTAGTTCCCCATATGTGGGGGGAACCACTGTTTGGGCACATGTCAGGGTTCGGAAGGGATGTAGTGACGCTTTGAAATGCCGACTTGATGGAATGGTCTGCGGGCATCTTGTTACGTTTGCAGAGCCCCTGATGTGCCTAAACAGTAGAAACTCCCCACAAGTAACCCCATTTTGGAAACTAGACCCCGCAAAGAACTTATCTAGATGTGTGGTGAGCACTTTGAACCCCCAAGGGCTACACAGAAGTTTATAACGCCCGGGCATGAAAATAAAAATCATATTTTTTCCACAATCAGGATCTTTTAGTCCCCAATTTTTTTATTTTCCCAAGGGTAACATGAGAAATTAGACCCCAAAACTTGTTTTCCAATTTGTCCTGAGTATGCTGATATCCCATATGTGGGAGAAAACTACTGTATGGGCACACGTCGGGGCTCGGATGGGAAGTAGTGACGTTTTGAAATGCCCACTTGATGGAATGGTCTTCGGGCGTCATGTTACGTTTGCAGAGTCTCTGATGTGCCTAAACAGTAGAAACTCCCCACAAGTGACCCATTTTGGAAACTAGATCCCCCAAGGAACTCCTATAGATGTGTGATAAGCACTTTGAATCTCCAAGTCCTTCACAGAAGTTTATAACGCAGAGCCGTGAAAATATAAAATAATTTTTTTTCCACAAAAATAATTTTTAGTCCCCAATTTTTTTTCCCAATGTTAACAGGAGAAATTAGAACCCCCAAAGTTGTTGTGCAATTTTTCCCGAGTACGCTGATTTCTCATATGTGGGGATAAACCACTGTTTGGGCATACGTCGGGGCTTGGAATAAAGGGAGCACTGTTTGACTTTTTGAACGCAAAATTTGCAGGAATCAATGGTGGCGCCATGTCGCGTATGGAGACACCCTGATGTGCCTAAATAGTGGAAACCCTCAATTCTAACTCCAACCCTAACCCCTACACACACCTAACCCTAATACAAACCCTAATCATAACCCCAACACACCCTAACCCTAATCCCAACTCTAACCATAAACCTAACTACAAGCCTAACCCTAATTCCAACCCTAACCCTAATTCCAACCCTAACCCAAATTCCAACCCTAACCGTAATTCTAACCTTAACCCTAATGCTAACCCTAACCCTAGTTCTAACCCTAAGGCTGGGTTCATATTGCGTTTTACCAGCCCGTTCAACACGTAGCGTTGACCGGCTGGTAACGGTATAGCATAATGCGATCGCGTTATGCTATACCCGCTAGCGCAGATGAATCAGCAGATAATCAGCCGCGGATCCGCAGCAAAATCAGTCGCGGATCAGCAGCGAAATCCGCCGCGAATCAGCAGCGAAATCCGCTGCGGATCAGCAGCGAAATCAGCTGCGGATCCGCAGCGAATCAGCAGCAAAATCAGTCGCGGATCAGCAGCGAAATCCGCCGCGGATCAGCAGCGAAATCAGCAGCGGATCCACAGCGAAATCCGCCGCGGATCAGCAGCGAAATCCGCTGCGGATCAGCAGCGAAATCAGCCGCGGATCCGCAGCGAATCAGCAGCAAAATCAGTCGCGGATCAGCAGCGAAATCCGCCGCGGATCAGCAGCGAAATCAGCAGCGGATCCGCAGCGAAATCCGCCGCGGATCAGCAGCGAAATCAGCCGCGGATCAGCAGCGAAATCAGCCGCGGATCAGCAGCGAAATCCGCTGCGGATCAGCAGCGAAATCAGCCGCGGATCCGCAGCGAATCAGCAGCAAAATCAGTCGCGGATCAGCAGCGAAATCCGCCGCGGATCAGCAGCGAAATCAGCAGGGGATCCGCAGCGAAATCCGCCGCGGATCAGCAGCGAAATCAGCCGCGGATCAGCAGCGAAATCCGCCGCGGATCAGCAGCGAAATCAGCCGCGGATCAGCAGAGAAATCAGCCGCGGATCAGCAGCGAAATCCGCCGCGGATCAGCAGCGAAATCCGCCGCGGATCAGCAGCGAAATCAGCCGCGGATCAGCAGCGAAATCAGCCGCGGATCAGCAGCGAAATCAGCCGCGGATCAGCCGCAAAATCCGCTGCGGATCCGCAGCGAATCAGCAGCAAAATCAGTCGCGGATCAGCAGCGAAATCCGCCGCGGATCCGCAGCGAAATCAGCCGCGGATTAGCAGCGAAATCCGCCGCGGATGCGCAGCGATATCCGCCGTGGATCAGCAGCGAAATCCGCCGCGGATCCGCAGCGAAATCCGCCGCGGATCAGCAGCGAAATCCGCCGCGGATCAGCAGCGATATCCGCTGCGGATCCGCAGCAAAATCAGCTGCGGATCAGCAGCAAAATCCGCTAGGAAAAAAAAAAAAATTCTTTATTTTATTATTTGTCCCTACCTATGACAGGGGGGGTTCATTTACTTTTTTTTTATTTTGATCACTGTGACAGTTTATCACAGTGATCAAAATAAATTTTTGTACAATGGAGGGCGCACTGCGCAAGCGCCCGCCATTTTCCAAGATGGCGGCGCCCATGAAGAATCCCGGGCAGCCGCCGGGACGAATCCAGGGACATCGGTGGACCGGGAGAGGTGAGTAGGGGACGTCGGAAGGTGAGGGGGGGTGATTGGAAGGTGAGGGGGGGTGATCGCAGGAGCAGGGAAGCAGTGACGGCGGTGACCGATCGCTGCCATCTTTCGATGGCGGCGGCCGATCACCGCCGTGACATGGTGTGGGGGGGGGTCTGATCGCGTTCTCCAGCCATGGCAGATGCTATTGCAGCATCGGCCATGGCTGGATTGTAATATTTCACCAGTTTCATTGGTGAAATATTACAAATCGCTCTGATTGGCTGTTCCACTTTTAACAGCCAATCAGAGCGATCGTGGCCACGTGGGGGTTAAGCCAACCCCCTTGTGGTGATGCAGTAAGGGTCCTGTTACTGCGGGTCGGGTGACCTTTCAGTGACCCCGGTCCCCCGACCCGCAGGAACATGATTTATAGCATGACGCCTACGTTGGCGTCATGGGTCGGGATGGCACAGGTTTTCATGACGCCAACGTAGGCGTCATGGGTCGGGAAGGGGTTAACGAGCCTCGCAATATGACTTAGGATAAAAACTAAATCAAAATCTCAGTTTACAGGCATCGTGTTTCAGGGTATTGCCCCTCGTCAGTACAAGGTATGAGATCTGATTTGGCTGGGAGATAGGTTAAGGCTTGGATCTAAGGGGTATTACAAACACTGCTGAAGATTGGAGCAGCTAGAGAACAGGCTCATGATTTAAGCACAGCCGCACACTTCCCACTAATTCCTTACAGTTATTACAACAGATTGTCTAGCTAACCCAATCAGGTGTATAATCACGGCCACTATAAGAGCTGTCCAAGCAGTGCTATGTTAGGATTTTACAGCATAGGGATAGGAGGTCAGAGCGCACAGTGCATGACACACAGTGATAGAGAAAGACGTAAATCTGATTCTGGTGTACTACTGCAGTGAAGAAACACTTTGAAAATGGGAATGATAGACTCAGTATACGAATAATACTCCAAAGATACAAATGATAGGTAGGTACTGGACCTGAAAAGCCAGTATGACTGTGAATTGTGATATACTGTAATAGCAGCACTTTAGCAACAGCAATGTTTAATTATTTTTCACACCAAGCAAAAAAAAAATGTTTAACCCCTTGAGCCCCTAAGCCTGTTTTCATCTTTATGACCAGGCCAAATTTTACAATTCTGACCAGTGTCACTTTATATGGTAATAACTCTAGAACTCTTCAATGGATCTCAGAAATTCTGAGAATTTTTTTTAATGACATATTGTACTTCATGATAGTGGTAAAATTTGTCCAATATGACTTGCATTTATTTGTGAAAATATCGGAAACATGGCAAAATTTTTAAAAATTTTGCAATTTTCAAACTTTGAATTCTTATACCCTTAAACCAGAGAGTTATGTAACACTAAATAGTTAATACTTAATACTATAAGTCTTCAGCTCTACCTGGAGCTACTGTCTGGAGACTTCCCTGTCTCCAAACACACAACACAGAAAAAAAAAACAGTAACTGGACATTTAACTCCCCAACCACACCCTTCAGGTGGATATACTGTATGGTGAGTAGTTGTCCTGTCCATCTCTTACATCAACTCACAAAACAAACAAATCTTGTAAAGGCTGATTAACCCCTCAGCACATAACATGCTGGAGAGAAACTTCTGTGTTTCAGATCACGGAAGACAGCAATCTTCGTGACACAGATCTCTCCTCACATACAGCTCTAATGACCCCTTCATAGTATCTAGATGTGAGGTGAGCATCTCGAACCCCCAGGTGTAACATAGTAACATAGTTATTAAGGTTGAAGGAAGACTTTAAGTCCATCTAGTTCAACCCATATCCTATCCTAACCTGCCCTAACATGTTGATCCAGAGGAAGGCAAAAAAAACCCAAGTGGCAAACAGTAAGCTTCACATTGGGGAAAAAAATTCCTTCCCGACTCTACATACAGCAATCAGACTAGCTCCCTGGATCAACGCTGTATCTAGGAAACTAGTGAATATAGCCTGTAATATTATACTTTTCAAGAAAGGCATCCAGTCCCTTCTTAAATTTTAGTAGGGAATCACTCATTACAACATTAGACGGCAGAGAGTTCCATAGTCTCACTGCTCTTACAGTAAAGAATCTGCGTCTGTGATTATGGCTAAACCTTCTTTCCTCCAGACGTAGAGGATGCCCCCTTGTCCCCGTCACAGGTCTAAGAGTAAAAAGATCATTAGAAAGGTCTTTGTACTGTCCCCTTATATATTTATACGTTGTAATAAGATCACCCCTAAGCCTTCGTTTTTCCAAACTAAATAACCCCAAGTGTAATAACCTGTCTTGGTATTGCAGACCCCCCAGTTCTCTAATAACCTTGGTCGCTCTTCTCTGTACCCGCTCCAGTTCAGCTATGTCTTTCTTATACACCGGAGGCCAGAACTGCACACAGTATTCTAAGTGTGGTCGCACCAGTGACTTGTATAGAGGTAAAATTATGTTCTCCTCATGAGCATCTATGCCTCTTTTAATGCATCCCATTATTTTATTTGCCTTGGCAGCAGCTGCCTGACATTGGCCACTAAATGTGAGTTTGTCGTCCACCCATACACCCAGGTCTTTTTCAGTGACAGTTTTGCCCAGTGTTTTACAATTAAGCACATAATTATACATCTTATTTGTTCTACCCAAGTGCATAACCTTACATTTATCCCAATTAAAGCTCATTTGCCATTTATCAGCCCAAGCTTCTAGTTTACATAAATCCTCCTGTAATATAAAATTATCCTCCTCTGTATTTATTACCCTGCAGAGTTTAGTATCATCTGCAAATATTGAAATACTACTCTGTATGCCCCCTACAAGGTCATTAATAAATATGTTAAAGAGAAGCGGCCCCAATACTGACCCCTGTGGTACCCCACTGCTAACCGTGACCCAGTCCGAGTGTGCTCCATTAATAACCACCCTTTGTTTTCTATCCATGAGCCAGTTCTTAACCCACTTACACATATTTTCCCCTATCCCGATTGTTCTCATTTTATGTATCAACCTTTTGTGTGGCACTGTATCAAAAGCTTTTGAGAAGTCCATGAACACCACGTCCACTGCATTCCCTTGGTCCAGTCCTGAACTTACCCCTTCATAAAAGCTTATCAGATTAGTCTGACAAGAACGGTCCCTCGTAAACCCATGCTGATACTGTGTCATGAGGTTATTCAGCTTCAGATACTCCAATATAGTAGTGTCACAGAATCTTATAACGTAGAGCCGTAAAAATAAAAAGATCACATTTTTCCCACAAAAATGTTATTTTAACGTCAATTATATTTATTTTCACAAGGAGAAATTGCACAATACAATTTATGTTACAATTTCTCCTGAGAATGCAGATACCCCATATGTGTTGGAAAAATACTGTTTGGGATTCAGAAACGAAAGAGCCCCATTTGACTTTTTGAACGCAAAATTTTCCCTGAAGTTGTTAGCAGATGCCATGTTGGGTTTGGAGAGCCCCTGACGTGCCTAAACAGTGGAAACCCTCACAAGTGATGCCACTTTAAAAATAGACCCCTTAATGAATTTATATAGATGTGTAGTGAGCACTTTGAACTAGCAGGTGCTTCACAGCAGTTTATAACGTTGAACTTCGAAAATGAAAACAATAATTTTTCCTTCAAAAGTGTTGGTTTTGCCCCAAATTTTTCTTTTTCACAAGGTTAAGAGGAGAAAATAGACCATACAATTTGTTGTGCAATTTCTCCCGAGTACACAGATACCCCAAATGTGTTTAAAAACTATGTTTGAGGCAAAGTGCAGATTGTGAGTTCTGCTCTCACATAAGCTTTTTAGACCATGGTCAGAGCATGACCTAACAAGCATGCTAGCCCTGGTGACCCGGATGTCATCATGATGATATCGTGTCACTATGGCAACTATCGGCCCTCATGATAACGTTGCAGGGGCGCAGATCGCTGAGGGAGCCCTTTCCCTCTCCCTGCCCTCTAAATGCTGTAATCAATATCACCGACATTTGTGATGCCTGTCTTTGTAGGGCGCCACATATAGGGATGAGTGGATTGAGTGGCAGGTCAGAGAAACTTTGATTTGTAAAGGCTGGCGCAGATGATGTCACGCTAGCTCTGGCCAATCAAAAGCTGTTCTGGGGATGCCAGAAGATAAGAGATTTGTAGGTCTCCCATCTAACTGCCAGAGCTGCCAGGTTCCACTGACCGGAGTCCCGCAAATCCGCTCATCTCTAGTACAGTAGTTAATTTGCAACTTTAAATCTGTATTGTTTTTAGTATTAAAATAGTAGATCCCAGAGAGCCAAAACTTATTTTTTTTTGTATTTCTGTTTTCTTGTGAATATGTCAAGAATAAGTCAAAAACAATAGGTTCTAGAGAGCTGAAACCCAGTTTAAAAATCTCCAAAGTGCCTGATTTATCTACAGTATGTGTCAAATTTGGGGCAGATTGGTCCAACAGTTTGGCCATAAATTAATCTTTGCTTATTTAATCTGTTTTTGTGAATTTGTTAAAATGATAGGTCCTAGAGTTCTGAATCCCAGTCAAAAACTTTCCAAAGCGACAATTTTACATATTTGTTTACTTTGTGGTTGATTTGGACTGTGGTTTGGCGTGCTCCAACAAGTGGTTTACGTTTTGAAGATTTTGCAGATATTAAAAAAACACATTTTTCGCTCTCTCCGTTATGGTCTGTGATTCTCACCCTGATCATGGTCTTCAGTGCACGCACTCTCCTTGCTTCCTCTTTTGCCTGAAGAAGACTGAAACCTCCTGGAGCTCTAACTTTATTACACTGGTCCAATATCTTCTTAACAAGTGGCTCCTCCACCAACCCCAGTCCTTCACTAAGAACTGGGGGGCAACATAGAGCGTAGTAAAGTGACAGCAAAACCACCTGCAATGTGCAATCAAGTGATTATGAAAAGAACAAAAACAAAAAGGAAACAAAATATTTTTAGGCCAGGGTTTAAAACAGGGATGTCAAACCCAAACACACAGAGGAACAAAAGTAAAAGCTTGGATACATTTGCGGGCCAACCTTGATATTTATAAAAAATGTCTACAATTGACAAAGTTTTTTCTTATCATCAAATAGAATGATGAACTTTTTCATATGGAAGCAAATTTGAAGGGGAAGTCCCACAAAGTACATTTTCATTAATAGATCTTAGAATAAAATATTGGAATAATATATGTTATGTAAGTGCAGTAAAATGCATATGGCCCAATGGCCTGAATTTAAATAAGTAATAAGAAAGGATAAAAAACTTTGAATAATACAGATAATAAAGTATGATGCAAACAAAAGTGCCCCCAAACACAGTATGATATCCCCACAGTGAATTCCTGCACAGTACCCTCCACACACATGGTATGATGACCCTACTGTACTGCCTTCCCTCAATTCCCCGACAAAGAATGGTGACCCCATCACAGAATGATTCTCCAACAGTAATCCCCACACTGTCTTCTATCCAGAATAAATGCCATAAAAAGTGCTCCATACAGGTTCCATACAGTGTAATGGGCCCTCATAGTCATCCATACAGTATAACAGGGTCCTGAACTGCTTTCCATACAGTATAATGGCCTCACATAGTGCTCCATACAGTCTAATTTTCTGATATAGTGCTCCATACAGCAAAATTGACCCACATAGTTCTCCATACAGTATAATGGATACAAAAAGTGCTCCACACAGTATAATGTGCCCCACATAATCCTCCATACAATACAACAGTGCATTGCATTGTTTTCCATACAGTATAATGGTCCTATATAGTTCTCAAAACAGCATAATGGACAAACATAGTGCTTCATAAAATATGATGGCCATAAAAAGTGCTCTGTACAATATAATGGCCTCACATAGTGCCTCAAATAGTATAGTTGCCCCACATAATGCTCTGTACAGTACAATAGCCCCACATAGTGCGCAATACAGTATAATGGCCTCACAAAGTGATTTATACAGTATAATGGTGTCATGGGTGCATCGCCACGAAGATTGTCGCGATTGCACATTCTGACTTCTCGCAGCTGAGTTGCTGTTTCTTTGTGTTTGGTAATGAAGGAGTTAATTTTACCTAGCTCTTTGCTAAGACTAGGTCCAGCCTCGCCCGGCTGCTTTTGATTATGTTCTAATTAGCTTCCTTTATATAGCTGCCAGTCTGCTGGTTAGATGCCGGTGAAAGCATTCATACAGACTGCAGATAGGATCGGTTCTGAGAAGACTTAAGCTAAGAGCTCTTTTGTTGTTTCTCCTCACCTTGCTTATAGTTTATCTCCTAGACCTTTGGTGTTTCCTCTGTGTTTTAATGTTGTATGCAAGACAGTATTTACTTTATCCCCTGTCTGTCTCGTTTGTCTATACTGTTTGTTAACCTTTACCTGTCCATTCCCTATGGTGGTAATCAGGGTCCTTCTAAGGACTAGATTACAGTGGTCAGGGATTTATAGGAGACAGGGTTTACGCTGGTGGCCTGGACCTCTGTACCATTAACAGTACCTCCAGGTAGAGGGACTAGTCTGGACCCCAGTTTAGGGTCAGCATAGACCCCGGTCCACCTCTAGCCAGAGACAGCGTGAAAAGGATTCAGTATTGACCCACAGGATATTATGTCAGGTAATACTATGCTATATATACATGTTAATGTTACCTATTTATATGTTATATAGAATGTTGTCCCACTTGATAGATTACTGACATTATATATTTATACATCTGCTAGACAGCGTGACATTTTCACCAGCCCAAACTATAGATTCTCCCCAGCTACCATGGATCCAGTAGCCCAGCTTGCCCTGCAGTTGCAGAAATTGTCCATGGAGTTTACGGACATTAAGTCCAAGGTTTTGTCCCCCCGGAGCAAACCAGATCTGAACCTAAGGTTGCTCTCCCGGACAGGTTCACTGGTGGGCGGGACAAATTTTTTACCTTCCGGGAGGCATGTAAATTGTACTTTCGGCTACGGCCTCGGTCATCGGGGAGTGAGGAGCAGAGGGTGGGAATTGTCATCTCGCTCTTACAAGGGGACCCTCAATCCTGGGCGTTCTCTCTTCCTCCGGGCTCCCCGGCCCTCCAGTCAGTAGATCGATTTTTTGCTGCCCTGGGGCTGGTGTATGATGACCCGGATCGGGTCTCCCTTGCTGAAACGAAGTTACGTAGGATACAGCAGGGAGATCGTCCGGCGGAGGAATTTTCTTCTGAGTTCCGTAGATGGGCCACAGATACTCAGTGGAATGACCCAGCTCTTAGGAGCCAGTTTTGTCAAGGGTTATCTGACAAATTAAAAGATGTTTTGGCTCAGTATGATTCTCCTCCGTCACTGGAGGCTGCTATGGCCCTTGCTATTCGTACTGATAGACGGCTTCGGGGAGGTGTGAGGTAACTCTGCCCCCTGTTATTACTCCACCCACTACTAAAGTCCCTTATATGGAGGTTCCCCTGGTCTGTTCTGAGGAACCTATGCAGTTGGGTGGGACATCATTTTGTAGGAGGGAATCGGCGGTGCGCCGCAAGACAAGAAGGTGTTTCTTCTGCGGGAGAGAGGGACATTTTGTTGGGGGGTGTCCCTCCCGTGCCTCATTGAGCAAAAAAGTCACCGAAAAACTGTTAATCCCAGGTTGTGTGGTGGACGACAACCTGGGAGTAGGTATTTCGTCCCCAGGTCCGTCTCAATTTCTCGTGCCTGCGGAGGTGGTGGTTGGTGCGAGAGTTGAGAGGATTTCGGTTCTTCTTGATAGTGGGTCTGGGGCTAATATGGTGGACGCTCGGTTTGCCCAGGTGCAAGGTATGCAACTGAGTGTATTGGCCAAACCGATCCCTATACTTTCTATTGACGCCAGACCTCTCGGTCAAGGTAGCTTTGTACAAGCTGTTCATAACATAGACCTTCGAGTAGGGCAATACATAAAGAACAGTTGTCTTGTTATGTGTTGGAGGGTCTTCCTACTCCTATTGTGTTGGGACTTCCCTGGTTGGCTAAACATAACCCAGTGATTGATTGGCAATCCAGAAAGATAAGCCAGTGGGGTGAATTTTGCAAGAATAACTGCATGAACACGGTCATCGGTGCGGTCGTGCCTAGGACTTTGCCTCCTTTTCTGGAGGACTTTGGGGAGATGTTCTCAGAGGAGGGGTGTCAAAAGTTACCTCCTCATCGCACGTATGACTGCTCAATAAAATTGCTTCCTGATGCCTTATCTCGTAGTTTCCCAGGGGCCGGAAAGACGGATGACCCGGTTCCTGTCCTTCAGGAAGGAGTGGTGGTGTCGGCTGTGTGCTCTGAGCTTGAGGAGGAGGTGTTGGAGGCTCAGGGGGACGCCCCTGTAGGACCTCCAGGGAAACTGTTTGTTCCTAATCAGTTAAGACAAAAAGTTATCGAGGCACATCATAGTTCTGCTTTAGCAGGACATCCAGGGAGTAAAGCAACTGTGGATCTCCTTTCTCGCCGGTTTTGGTGGCCTAACTTAAATAAAGAGGTAATAACTTTTGTCGCGTCCTGTGGAGTTTGTGCTCGCTCTAAGACCCCACATACCCGTCCATCTGGGGTTCCTGAGGAGGAACGATTCTCGTCGTCACTTGCTTCAGTTTGGAGAGGATTGCTGAATGGTCTGAGTGCTATGGGGAACTGTTTCAAGCGGAGGTCTGATAGGAGGAGAGTGTCTGGTCCGGACCTAGGTGTGAACGATCTGGTGTGGTTGTCTACCAAGAATATAAAACGCAAAGTTCCCTCCTGGAAACTGGGTCCCAGGTTCATCGGTCCATACAGGATCAGTTCTATAATTAATCCTGTGGCATTTCGTCTGGACCTCCCTCCTACGTTTAAAATCCATAATGTATTCCACAAATCGTTGCTTAAGAGGTACGTGGCGCCAGTTATACCGTCACTTCTACCTCCTCCTCCAGTGGTGGTCAATGGTAACTTAGAATTTCAAGTGTTGAAGATCATTGACTCACGTCTGAATCGCCGGTCCCTTCAGTATTTGGTTCATTGGAAGGGATATGGTCCTGAGGAGAGGACGTGGGTCTCTGCGTCTGAGATTAACGCAGATCGATTGGTTCGGACCTTCCACACGACTTACCCGGACAGACCTGGCCCTGAGGGTCCGGAGGCCCCTCGTAGAAGGGGGGGTACTGTCATGGGTGCATCGCCACAAAGATTGTCGCGATTGCACATTCTGACTTCTCGCAGCTGAGTTGCTGTTTCTTTGTGTTTGGTAATGAGGGAGTTAATTTTACCTAGCTCTTTGCTAAGACTAGGTCCAGCCTCGCCCGGCTGCTTTTGATTATGTTCTAATTAGCTTCCTTTATATAGCTGCCAGTCTGCTGGTTAGATGCCGGTGAAAGCATTCATACAGACTGCAGATAGGATCGGTTCTGAGAAGACTTAAGCTAAGAGCTCTTTTGTTGTTTCTCCTCACCTTGCTTATAGTTTATCTACTAGACCTTTGGTGTTTCCTCTGTGTTTTAATGTTGTATGCAAGACAGTATTTACTTTATCCCCTGTCTGTCTCGTTTGTCTATACTGTTTGTTAACCTTTACCTGTCCATTCCCTATGGTGGTAATCAGGGTCCTTCTAAGGACTAGATTACAGTGGTCAGGGATTTATAGGAGACAGGGTTTACGCTGGTGGCCTGGACCTCTGTACCATTAACAGTACCTCCAGGTAGAGGGACTAGTCTGGACCCCAGTTTAGGGTCAGCATAGACGCCGGTCCACCTCTAGCCAGAGACAGCGTGAAAAGGATTCAGTATTGACCCACAGGATATTATGTCAGGTAATACTATGCTATATATACATGTTAATGTTACCTATTTATATGTTACATAGAATGTTGTCCCACTTGATAGATTACTGACATTATGTATTTATACATCTGCTAGACAGCGTGACAAATGGGCCCCGCATAGTGCTCCATACAGTATAATGGCCCCACATAATGCTGCATATATTATAATGGCCACATATAGTGCTCCAAAGAGAAAATGGCTCCACGTAGTGCTCCATACAGTATAATGTGCCCCACATAGTGTTTCATACAGTATAATGGCTCACATAGTGCTCCATACGGTATAATGGCTTCACATAGTGCTCCATACTGCATAATGGCCCACATAGTGTGCTCCATACAGTATAATGGTCACCACAAAGTGATCCATATAGTATAACAGCCTCACATAGTGCTCCGTACAGTATAATGGTCCCACATAGAGCTCCATACAGCATAATAGCCCTACGTGAAGCTCCACACAGTGTAATGGTCACCATATAGTGCTCCATACAGTATAATGGCCCACATAGTGCACCATACAGTATAATTGCCCCACATACTGCTCCATACAATATAATGGGCCCACATAGTGTTCCATACAGTATAATAGGCCCCATATATAAAAAATACTCACTTCTGACCATTCCCCCACTGCTCTAATCTCTTCATGGTGTCTTCAGATCCTCTGCACATCTCCATACATCAGGTGCGTTGTAATTATGTCATCGCGCTCGGTATGATGTGACATCAGACGCAGAGGGGGAATGATGGGAATGAGGGTGTCTTCCATCATCGCTTTCAACTGTATTGATATCTATGATGTCAATATAGTTGAAAGTGTGATGACGGGTGGGGATTCGCCTGGTATTGTGGGCCAAATATACTCACTTTGTGGGCTGGAGTTTGATATACAGTATAAAAGCAATAGTGGGCAAACATTCTTGGCTAACAGGATGTAATAAAATGAAACTTGTACTTAAAATAATAAAGAAAACTGAGACAAGATTTATTTAAAGGGAATCTGTCACCCCCCGGGATTTATATGACCTATTAATATGGGCATAGGAGGTAATAGAAATGTTACACTAGTCCTACATGTATGCCTCATATTAATGGTCCTGATGTTGAGAAATCGTATATTCTTTCTGAATGCTAATTATATCTTCCAGGCTCCGGGCCGTGCAGTGCCTGGACGAAAACCCTGCCTCCTGTCCTCATTAGAATACTACCCCCCTCCCAGTTATGGCCCCAGAATCCTGCATCTGCCCCCTGAACACCCTCAGAAATACATACCTCATCTTCCCTTCTATGGGCACTGCATTAAGGGATCTTCTGCGCAGGCGCTGGCAAGTCACTGTGAGCTCCGGAGTACAGTCCGATAATATGCTCTCCCCACTTCCTCCCAGCACAGTCATCGCTAGGAACCATGTGTACATGGCGATGACTATGCAGGGAGGAAGTGGGAAGAGCATATTATCGGCGCGCACACCAGAGGTCACTGTAGCGGAAGTCGACGACACCTGCACAGAAGATCCCCCAGATTCCGGAGCCATAATTGACATACATGGGAGGGGAGTAGTATTGTAATGAGGACAGGAGGCAGAGATTTCTTCCAGGCACCGCACGCCCCAGAGCCCGGAAGAAATCATTAACGTAATCATAAAGAAAGAATATAACATTTCTCAGCAACAAGACCATTAATATGAGGCATACTGGTAGGACTAGTGTAACGTAACATTTCTATTACCTGTATGCCCATATTAATAGGTCATATACGTCCCAGGGGGTGACAGATTCCTTTAAAGACCATAACAAGGAAAGCAAAAAAAAAGAAGAAAAATACCATGGGTGCTAAATAGATAACTAAATATTATGCTTTTTTTGAGGGGTTCAGTTGAGAAAGTGGCAGGTATTTTCAATAAAAATGTAGTTCCTTTTAGGCAGTATAGTCTACTTACCCTAAGAGGCTCCAGTAGTATTGCAGATGTAAGCACTGCACACATACAAGAAATAAGCCATAATAAGAAGCCATGTTCAGCAAGTGATGAGATATAAAGAACTGTGACCACAACACAGCCAGCTATTATCATCAATGAAACTGTGTAAATCGCCCACAACATCCCAGAAGAGAACAGCCATCCAACTGGCTTCCAGCGAACACCTGAGGGCACAAAGATTTAGGCACAATGCTACAAGCAAAAAAGTAATAATAATAACTATAGAACAGAGTAAAAATTTGAGAGCCCTCCTAATGCAATTAGCAATGGAAATAAATGGTAACCAAGACCCATTCTCTAGAACTAGCAAGAAAAAGACATTGGATTTACCAATACGTGTGTTAAATGGTGAGGGGGATGCAGATGAAATATCCCAGCAGTCTTGAAGCTCAGAATTATTACTACTCCCATCAGAAACCATCAAGGAAGTAACGGATCCCCTCCTGGGTACACACTGGTCATTAATTGACCAGCATCGAGTCACGTAGGAATGTGTATTCTCAGACATGTGGCTGCAGCCACTTTCAGTACTGCAAAGAAACATCAGGAAATATGATGAGCTAAAAATATTTTTGATGACCCACTCTCACCGACAGAAGGCTATATTGAAGTTATTATTGGAGCAGAGCAAGAATTACAGTATGTTGCATGCATGGTATAAAGGCATCAACTCTATCAATGTAAATAATTAAGGCAGGGTGGGCAATTCATTTTTCCCCGGAGGCTATATGATAGACTGGGACTATTTTGGAGGGCTGAACCAATATGTTAACTAATATGCTTCTCAGACTGTACTTTGCCCTTGTCTGGAGTAAGGATTTTTTTGGGAATTGTGAATACAGTAAGAGATGAGAACTAGAACATGCTATGAATCTTTGCACCTTTTACTTTGTACTAGAGACGATTCAAAGGGAATCAAATTCGTGTCAAATTTTAGGAATTCACTTAAAACAGCCATTTAAACAATATGCGATTTGCTTCATAAAATTTTACACAGCTAAAAATGTTTTGTCAGTCAAAGAAGCATCACATGACCCCAGGTGGATTTTCCACATAATGGCTTGCAGACATCTCATATCAATATAGTATAGCAGAGTTCTTCAGGCTTATACAAAAGTAGAGGTAGGAAATGCAGCCGCCATTTTGTGGTGAATCTGGATAGTGAGAGGATGTTACAGCTCACGGCTTAGCCATAGAGATATGTTGAGAAAGCCAAAAAACAATGAAGAAACTGTGAAAATAGTGTGTTTGGCTGCTTACAGTGAACAAGATTAGTTTGTGAGAAAAACAAATTATTTTTCAGAGCAATTGGAAGCTTTAGAATATTGTCGATATGCCACAAATCGAATTTATTTGAAAAATTAAGGAATTTCCACAAAATTTGTTCATCTCTACTTGGCTTGCAGTACTCTGTTAATATTGGTGCTGTAGTTTCAGTCTATAATGGAAACTTGAATATATTGCCAAATTTAATATAACACAGATACCAAATGTAAACCTGATGGACCCTGTTGTTTTATGATGGGTCGATTGGGTTTTGATGTGTTGTCGAGACTTTGTCAGGACTTTATTCCTTCCGGCAGCCTCGATCTTTCAGTCATAGGGGTGGCACCAGCACGGTTTCAGTCACCACTCTGTGCATAATGAGAGGTGGCTGTAAATGTTCTCCCCGGCACTGACTGACAGCTGGCCCTAATGCTTAGCTTGCTGTCAGTTAGTGCCGGGGCGCAGAGTGTCAGAACTCTATTAACATGCAGATTAACTGCATATCCATTATTTTACATGAAAGGCTCCCATTTAAACCATATTTTTCTTCTTATTAAAAGTATGTGGCTGAAATATTAAGCAACCAGTGACAGATACATGCTTCGTATAGATTGGACAGCATGTATTAGCTATCAGGTTCCCTTTAATTAGTTGTGAAACAAATTTAAAGGAGAACCTAGCTTAATTTTCAGTGTAGAAGTTGTAAAAAAATGGAAACAATCCAATAATATTCATGAAAATAGGAAAAGTATATTGTTATGCTCTATATGATTCAATTATATTACCTGGGTGATCTTAGGTGTAAATGAGGTGAGAACCTGCCGCTGTCTGACTCACTTGATTTCCACTCATGAGTTCCGCCAACAATGGATTTGAATAAGTTCTCTTCTGAAAAAATATGAGAGCAAGATATTGATGCTTCCTACTTTGTGTGTGCAACAGTTCTCTCATGCCATGCATGTCTCATCACTCACAGGCAGGGGCATAACTACAGTAGGTGCAGGGACCTGGAGCCAAGGGGCCCAAAAATTACTTTTGGCCTATATAAAAAGACCATTGCTATTAAAGACTTGCAATAATTAGGAGCTCCATTGGACCTTTTACATTGGGGCCCATGAGCTTCAAATTACTCCACTGCTCACAGGCTATGATTTTCATTCCTTGAGCCTGATAACTGGGACCTAGAGTCCCTTGGCGTAACTACACAAATTCCTGACACTGTTTATGATCTCTCCAGAAGCGAAATTTGCAGTAAACTGCTCCAAAACTACCATTCTACTACTCCCGAACTAACAAAATACTCAAAACAGTCTCTCATTTTGCATCGCTGCTTTCATGGCTGATTACTTCACAGGCTAAACTGGAGGCTACTCAATCTACAACACATCTCTCTGCAGTTGCATCTCTCACAGCAGACTCCTCTGAGGTTCCCCCTTTCACAGGCTCTTTCTTTAGGAAGCATTTATTTCTTGTAGCATAATTCTCTGTAACTCTTAACAAAGGGATGTCTGCTACCCATGTTCTTCTAGCAACACATGAACTCACTTCCTTCTTCTCAGCACTTTTTATACTGTTTACTATTATTGATGCTTCACATGGAAGCAGTTAACATTATAAGAATACATTCAACACAGGGATTACAGACAGAAACCAATTGGGAAAGACACGGAACACAGTTAAATGAACATACGGTCACATTGATAAGATGTGGAAAAATGTACCTCCGCTTAAAAGTAAATGAAAATAAATACCTGAAAGTGCGAAGTGTGGACTACAGTTGGACCCTTCTGATAGGGATAATAGGTCATCACCAGAGCTGCCAGAAGAATGTAAGCCAGACTGATCATTCCACTTCTCTTTACACAATGGGTGCATGAAGCTAAGTTCTGACTCTAATGGAATATCATACCGGGCATCATATAAACTATCACAAGAGGACATCCAGAATGGTTCTGAACTGATGGGAAAAGGGACATATTTTCTTAAATAATTCAGAAAGACAGTAATAATGTATTTTTTATGGAACCAGGAATATGATTACCGTATATACTCGTGTATAAGCCGACCCGTGTATAAGCCGACCCCCCTAATTTTGCCACAAAAAACTGGGAAAAATTATTGACTCGTGTATAAGCCGGGTGTATAAACTGCCCTCCTGCTCTGTGCTGCCCCCGTCCTGCTCCTTGCTCCCCCATCCAGCTCTGTGCTCCCCCATTCTCCTCTGTACTCCCCCCCTCCTGCTCCGTCCTCCGCTGTGCTCCCCCATTCCTTCTCCGTCCTCCTGTGCCCCCCGTCCTGCTCCTTGCTCCTCTGTGCCCTCCATCCTCCCCTGTCCTGCTCCATGCTTCCCCCGTCCTCCTCCACCCCTTCCCCCGTTCACCGATCTCCCCCCCCCGTCCTGCTCCATGCTTTCCCCGTCCTCCGTTCTTCCCCGTCCTCCTGGATGCTTCCCCCGTCCTGCTCCAGCTTCCCCCGTCCTCCTCTATGCTTCCCCCGTCCACCGTTCTCCCCCCCGTCCTGTTCCGTGCTCCTTGTCCTCTCCTCCATCATACTCACCCCTCCCCGTGCCATCGCTGAGCGTCCCTGCAATCCTGCGTTCTCCCCGTCTTCCTGCTGCAGCTCTCCAGCACTGAGCGGTGATGTAATACCGCTCATTAAGGCCATGAATATGGAGGCGACGCCCATGGGAGTGGCGTCGCGTCCATATTACATGACCTTAATGAGCGGGTATTACATCACCGCTCAGTGCTGAAGAGCTGCAGCAGGAAGACGGGGAGAACGCAGGATTGCAGGGACGCTCAGCGATGGCACGGGGAGGGGTGAGTATGATCCCAGCCACCGGCTCCTGCTGCGGCATCCCCTCCCCCGCTGGTTTCTTCCCTATGACTCGTGTATAAGCCGAGGGGGCATTTTCAGCACAAAAAAGGTGCTGAAAATCTCGGCTTATGCACGAGTATATACGGTACCTTAAAAGAGAACATGTCACCTACAAAACCAATATTTACCTGCAGACATAGTGGTAACTTGTAGCTATATAGATTTTAAACCACGTTAGTCTTATTCACTGGAACTGCGGCAGCTGGGAGAAAATGAAGTTATTTCTCACTGCATCCACTCGCTTCCACTAATTAGGGCTGTGCAGACGGTTGTTACAGTCCCCTCTCATTATACAGGAAGTTCACTGTGATCACTCTGCCCGCCACATTGACTGCCAGCCTGATCTGCAGAATCTGTGTGCAGACCTGGTTGTCAATATACTGACTGGCTGCAGAGAGAATATAATTTTATTTTCTCATTGTAGCAGCTGTTCCAACAAACCATCCTAATTTAATTTAAACTCTATTAACCGGCAGATTACCACTACATCTGAATGTAAATAGGTTTTTAATCTCTTAGGGACTAAAGGCTGGGTCTCACATAACGATACACCAGCGATCCCGACAATGATATGCACTTGTCAGGATCGCTGGTGTATCGCTACATGATCGCTGCTGAGCTGCCAAACAGGCAGCTCAGGCAGCGATCTGGGACAGCGACACTGCGGGTAACATCGCTTAGTTACCCGCAGTGTACCTTGGATACCAGCACGCTGATGCAGGGAGCTGGTATCCAAGGTACACAGCGGGTTTCCAAGCACTGCGCGGTGCCTGGAAACCCGTTGTGTACCTTGGATACCAGCTCCCTGCTTCAGGGAGCTGGTATCCAAGGTACACAGCGGGTTTCTAGGCACAGCCCCGCGCCTGGAAACCCGCTGTGTACCTTGGTTACCAGCGGATCGCTGGTCTCCCGCCTGTCACACGCAGCGATGCGTGCCTGTCAGCGGAAGACCAGCGATCAAAAAAATGTCCTGACATTTCAGCGACGATCAGCGATACCCGGCAGGGGGGCTGATCGTCGCTGAATGTCACACACAGCGATATCGCTGGTGAGCTCGGTGCTGCGTCACAAAACTAGTGACTCAGCACCGATCTCGGTAGCGATATCGCTATGTGAGACGGGGGCTTAAGACACTTTGTAGGTCTAAAATCTAAAAAGTGTCACTTTATGTGGTAAGTACTCTGGAATGCTTCAACAGATCCCAGTGATTCTGAGAATGTTTTTTCATGACATATTGTACGTCATGATAGTGGTAAATTTTGTTCGATAAGAAAGACTTGCATTTATTTGTGAAAATATTGGAAATTTGGCGAAAATTTTATACATTTTGCAATTTTCAAATTTTTATTTCTTATGCCCTTAAACCAGAGTTATGTCACACAAAATGGTTAATAACTAACATTTACCATCAGCACAATTTTTGAAACCTTTTTTTTGTTAGGAAGTTAGAAGGGTTAAAAGTTGTTTAACAATTTCTAATTTTTCCCACAAAATTTACAAAACTGTTTTTGTTTGAGACCACATCACATTGGAAGTGACTTTTGGAGGCCTATACAGTATGACAGAAAATACCCAAAAGTGACACCATTCTAAAAACTGCATCCCTCAAACTGCTCAAAACCATATTCAAGAAGTTTATTAATCCTTAAGGTGCTTCACAGGAATTAATGCAATGTGGAAAAAAGAATAATGAACATTTTACTTTTTTCACAAAAAAATTACTGTAGCCCCAATTTTTTTTTCACAAGGGTAACAGGAGAATATGGACCCCAAATTTATTTTACAATTTCTTCTGAGTACGCAGATACCCCATATGTGGCGTAAAACTACTATTTAGGCGCATGGCAGGGCTCAGAAGGGAACACAAAAATGTCTGGAATCGAGAGCGGTCACCATGTCACGTTTGGATAGCCCCAGATGTGTTTAAATAAAGAAACCCCCCCACAACTGACCCCATTTTGGAAACTAGACCCTTCAAGGAATGTATCTAGATTAGTGGTGAGCACTTTGAATGCCATGTTATAGCGCAGATTCTACTGTTATGGTTTGTGATTGCCATGACACACTGGGAGAACAACTGAGTTGCCAGAACAGCAAAACCACCAGTAAGTGATCCAATTATACAAATTACACCTCTCTATAAATTCATCTCAGGGTGCAGTGATCAAACTGACACCACAGATGTGTCTCAGAACCTTACACGGTTGAGCAGTAAAGGAAAAAGTATTACATTTTTATCACAAAAATTTTGTTTTAGCCTCAGATTTTACATTTTCACAAATGGAAATGGGAAAAAATGAAACCAAAATTTGTCATACAATTTCTGCTGAACGTGGAAATAACCCATATGCGGCTGCACAGTATTGCTTAGCCACACGGGCAGACTTGAATGGAAGGAGTGCTATTTGCCTCTTGATGCGCAGATTTTCCTAGAATTGTTTTCAGACTCCATAGTGGTAGAAGAGCAGAATACCCCCTCACGTGACCACATTTTGGAAATGATACCCATTTGAAAATGTACCTACAGATGTAGTGATGATTTGACTCCATTTTTCAGAAACAAGCAACAGTGCACAGGGTCGGACTGAGCCACCAGAGGGCATTTATTTCTTGTAGCATAATTCTCTGTAACTCTTAACAAAGAGATGTCTGCTACCCTTGTTCTTCCAGCAACACATGAACTCACTTCCTTCTTCTCAGCACTTTTTATACCATTTACTCTCCCATCATCCCCCTCTGCCTCTGACACATAACGGCTGCGCGATGACGTCACTTCATTGCATACCCGCTGTGTACCGGGCCGACTGCAGCGCAGCTCCTGACATCAGAGCAGAGTCGCCACTGGAATCAGCATGGGAGTGAGGAAGAGAGTTGAGTATTGTGTTTTTTTTATTATATATAGTGAGTCCTGATTGCATGATACCCCGCAATAGGGGGGCCGCATGATACCCCATATGAGGGGGGCAGCATGATACCCCTTATGAGGGGGCAGCATGATACCAAGGAAGAGGAGGCAGCATGATGCCCCATGAGGGGGCTACATTATATTCTATGGGGGGGCTGTATTAATCTATATGAAGGGGCTGCATTATACCCTATGAGGGGGCTACATTATATTCTATGGGGGCTGCATTATACCTTATGAGGGGGCTACATTATACCCTATGAGGGGCTGCATTATACTTTATGATTCTGGCTGCATTATATTCTATGGGGGGCTACATTATATTCTATGAGGAGGCTGCATTATACTATATGAGGTCTGCATTATATTATGTGAGGGGGATACATTTTACTACATGAGAGAGCTACTTTATATACTATGAAGGGGCTGCATTATACCCTATCAAGGGGCTACTTTATATTCTGTGACGGGGCTACTTTATACTTTATATTCTATGAGGGGACTACCCCAACCCCTGCTACATAATTAAGACGTGTACTACGTTACATTATACCCTGATATTAGCGCGTTTTACCGCACAATTGGTGGTCTTGTATTTATTTCTATGTAGCTACATAGTGAGCCTCAAGAATGATTTTCTCTGGTGGGCCCAAGGTGCTCCAGTCCGATGCTGACAGTGGATGTTGCTGTGTGAAAACTGCAAATTTGCTATTATGGTGCCTGTACATTGTAGTGCCCAGTACACTGTATTGCCCAGTACATTATGTCCAGCTCTAGCTTCTGGAGACACGCACCTGTAAATGAGGCGGGCTCTGATTGCTTTCAGAAATGCCAAACATGTGGACACTAAATGTGGTTTACGCACACTGGAGCTCAGAGTGGAGAGGGGCATTTTGATTTGGGAGCGCAGAATTCGCTGGATTTCTTTTGGCAGGTGAAGAGCCATAGCGCTTTCCAGAGCCTTTGTACTACCAGTAACGTACAAGCCACCTATATCTCCCTTTACAGATAACGACCTGAGTGGAGCTTGCATTTTTTGTGCAGACTGAGTCATGTGAGGACGTGTTTTTTGTGGGACGAGTTTACATTTTTGTTGGTACTGTAGAGATACAGGATTAGTGGGTGCTCTCATCCACTGGCGTGGCTGTCTAGAAAGACTGCATGGACCAGGGCTCATACCACAGAACACCTGCTTTCTCTCACTGTGGGCAGAACACTACTCAGGCAATACAGGGTGAGGGTAGAACAGTGTGGCAATATTTTATTGAACCACCAACACACAATAGCATACAGAACAGTCCCAGTAAATACCCAAGATGGTGCAACATAAAGACAAAATGCAAAAAGTTGAACCGC
Source organism: Oophaga sylvatica (assembly GCA_033576555.1). Lineage (NCBI taxonomy): Eukaryota > Metazoa > Chordata > Amphibia > Anura > Dendrobatidae > Oophaga > Oophaga sylvatica. The sequence goes on along the minus strand of JARQOD010000003.1, from coordinate 223,010,505 downwards.
ACCCTAAAGATTAAAGTCTATATAAGACAAAATGAAGGCGCACGTCAAAACCGGGGAGTCCATCCCAGAGCAGGTTCCATAACAGTAAATCAAAAAACAGCGCCTCAGTCAGTGGTGAAAAGCAAATCTTACATTTATTCTGCCTCCTGTGGCGACGTTTCGGTCCGAAGACCTTTTTCAAGTGCTTGAAAAAGGTCTTCGGACCGAAACGTCGCCACAGGAGGCAGAATAAATGTAAGATTTGCTTTTCACCACTGACTGAGGTGCTGTTTTTTGATTTACTGTTATGGTGCAACATAAAGAGTCTCACCCTTTCGCTGATTCACCAGGATTAGAGCTGCTTCCAGGGCCGAATACCCCCACCAGTGGCTCCAAGCTTTTGGCGGGCCCCCCCAGTGAAGAGGTATGACAAGCTTAGAAAGCTGACAGTCCATTGATGTATGAAGCCAGGTGACTTCATTGTCCCAACCTGGATTCTCTAAATGTCTTTGAGGGTTCAGTGATGGTCAATGAGGCAGCTTTGTATTTCTTCAGTTGGAGTCATAATGCTATGGCTTCTGCAATATAAACTCTCTCTACACACGTAGGTCCTCCTTTTTAAAAGTCACAACTTTTCATTTAGGCATTCAACCACAGGCTTGGAGGAAGGTGGAAGGAGGCCATCCCTCACTGTAGGAGTGTGCAAACAACATGCATAGATTGTCATTCATGTGGCAGAGCAATGGGTCAAAATTGTAACAAATATTCAAACATTGTGCCTTTGTTTCCCAAAGATAGTAGAACAATACTAGGACTGCAATACAATGACAGATACAATAGCTAATCAGCAGCCAGTCAACAAATGGCAGCTATTGAACATTAATTCAATGACAATAAGGGCTCATGCTCACTTGCGATGAAATCGGATGAATTCAATCCGATAAAAAATCGGATTGAATTCGGACCAATGTTAATCTATGATGGTGTCTGTTAGGGGTCGAGTTCCCGCTTCTGCACAAGGGGAATCTCGAACCATCCCTGCTGCGGTCTCCCATCCGTCTCTGGCCGCAGTGGACTCTGTTCAGCAGAGATGTCGGTCCCAGCGTCTCGCCCAGTCTAACATTGTGCAGAGGATTACTGCTGCCTCTCCAGGTTCTGCTATTGTAGCCAGTACTGGTCAGCAGCGAGCAGACGTCTTTAGGACTAAAGCAAAGCAACGGCTGACAGCACACAGGAGTGTATGGGATGCACGTTCAGAGTTCAAGGATCCAATTAAACAGAAAAGTCCACATCAGAAATGAGAACAGCATCCAATCCGGGTGAAATAACAAGACAATCCTTTATTCTGCCATATGTAAGATACAACGTTTCGGCCCACTTGTGGCCTTTGTCAAGTATGCCACAAGTGGGCCGAAACGTATCTTACATATGGCAGAATAAAGGATTGTCTTGTTATTTCACTCGGATTGGATGCTGTTCTCATTTCTGATGTGGTCTTTAGGACTAAGTCCTGCGTTTCCCCTTCTGAGCATGCCCAGGGTAAGATCTCTCATTGGAGATCAGGGGTCACATGCTCAGGTACTGCAGCAGCTCCTATTGGTCCGCCAGGAAGGTCCTGAAACTACATGTGTTCTGGAACATTTTCTCATTGGTCCTTTTCTGGCAGGTCCTGTAGTTGCTACAATAAAATGGTTGCATGGCCCTGCGGCCATGCGCTAATATCAATTGCATTATGTGCTTTGCGCCAGTGTGATCATGCACGCATGTGGTTAGGGCTCGGCTGAAATAAGCCCCTAAAATACCGGCACCTCCGGTGAGGAGATATGTATGCACGTGTTCAGTGCCTGGCTGATATAAGCCCCTAGAATACTGGCTTCCCCGGTGAGGAGTTGCTTGTTTGCGTTGCTGAATGCATGATCACGGACTGCTATCCGCACAGCAGTTATCTGTGTATCCCTGTGGTGATAACAGGATACAGTCTCTATTTCTGCGTCTCTACCTCAGCGACTCTGTGGTGTAACAGAGTTCGCTTATACTGCCATATAGTGCTACAGCATCTATGTCTGCGACTCTGTGAAGTAACAGAGTTCGCTTCTACCGCCATCTTACTAGCAGCAGGCTCTGCCTGCACGGTGGACCCCGGGCTGCGAACGCACCTATTATTTATATTTATTTTGTGCGTTCTGCCAGCCCTAACAGTGTCTTCATCTGCATTTTTTTTTCCAGTTTGGATTGGATCAAGATAGGACTGAAAAAAAAATCGCAGCATGCTGAGATTGTAATCATAAATTGGATCACATCGGATCGGAACAGGCATTTTCCCATGCTGCAGAGTTCACTGCGGGTCAGCATGTGAGTGAGCGGAGCATCAGTGACGTCAGCGCTAGTCACTGATGCTGCCGGCAGCTTTTCATTCATTCATTTCTCAGTGGTTCACAGCAGGGGCAGTAGTATTAGCACCGCTCCCGGTTGTAAACTATTTAACCCCCAGATATGGATTAGAGCATGGGACTGACTGTACGCCGGACAGGTATGGGTATATTGTTGTTTTTTTATGTTTTGTTTATTACAGGAGTACAGAAGTATTAAAATACTTTATTCTACGTGTGTTTATGTAACCCTTTACAAACTTCAGGATTAGTGATGGATAGGAGTCTTATTGACAAATGTCCATTACTAAGCCAGACTTAATGTCACCTTACAATACAAAAATGACATTAACCCCTTATTACCCCATATGCCACCACTACAGAGCAATGACAAGAGAGAGGCTAAGTGCCAGAATTGGCGCATCTTACAGATGCGCCTTTTCTGGGATGGCTGGGGGCAGATGTTTTTAGCCAAGGGGGGCCAATAACCATGGTCCCTTTCTAGGCTATTAATATCTGCCCTCAGTCACTGGCTTTCCCTCTCTGGCACCATTTATTTTTTTTTAAAGTCACTAATTATTAAATAAAGACTGAAGAAGAGCAAATGTTGTTCCTATCTTCAAAAAGGGAAGAAGGTGGACCCAGGGAACTATGGGCCGGTGAGTCTGACTTCTATACCAGGAAAGATCTTTGAATAAATTATTAAACAACATGTATGTAAGTACCTGGATAAGAATGAAGTGATTAACCAGAGTGAGCATGGGTTTGTAACTAATAAGTCATGTCAGACTAACAATTCCCTTCTATGACAGAATCACTGACTTGGTGGATCAGGGAAATGCTGTAGATATAGTATATCTTGACTTCAGCAAAGCATTTTACAAAGTATCTCACACAATCCTTATTGAAAAAATGACTAAGTATGGAATAGACAAGGCAACTGTTAGGTGGATTCATAACTGGCTTAGTGTCATGTGTGCATCGCCACGAAGATCGTCGCGGTTGCACATTCTGACTTCTCACAGCTGAGTTGCTGTTTCTTTGTGTTTGGCAGTTAGGGAGTTAATTCTGTCTGTGCTCAGTTCTGGGACTGGGTGCAGTTTCTCCCGGCTGCAATTAATTATTTGTTGATTGGTTTCCTTTAAATCTCTGGTTGTCTGTGTTGGGAGTTGCCAGTGAAATTCTTCATGCAGACCACAGATAGGATTGTATCTGTATAGACTTAAGTTAAAGAGCTCCTTAGTTGTTTTAAGCTCACCTTGCTTAGAGTTTAATATCCCAGATCATTTATGTTCCTTCTGTGTTTGAGTGTGTATGCAAGTCTGTGTTTTCTCCAGTCTGTCTTATATGTCTAATCTGTGTATTTAGCAGAGATCAGCCCATATCCCTTTGGTGGTAATCAGTATCCTTCTTAGGACTGATTACAGGGTTCAGGGACTGATAGGAGACAGGGTTAGGCTGGAGACTTGGACCTCTGAACCATTATCAGTACCTCCAAGGTGAGGGATTAGTTAGGACCCCAGTTTAGGGTCAGGTTAGACCCCCGGTCCTCCTCTTTCCTGTGACAGTGTATCAAGTCCTCAAGATTAACCCTGAGTTCAACGGATATCGTGTCAGGTAAATCTATTCTATATTTACATGCTGATGTTGCTAATCTATATGTTGTATAGAGTGTTGTTCTTTTAAGAATAGTTTACTGACATCGTACACATATCATAAGACCGCGTGACATTTTCACTGGCCTATAAAATTATTCCCAGTTGCCATGGATCCAGTAGCCCAGCTGGCTCTGCAGTTGCAGGGATTATCCATGGAGCTGACGGACATTAAGTCCAAAGTTTTGTCTCCCTCGGAGCAAACCAGATTTGAACCTAAAGTAGCTCTCCCGGACAGGTTCACTGGTGGGCGAGACAAATTTTTTACCTTCAGGGAAGCATAAAGAAAAAAGGTTGTATATATATCACAATAATAAAAATAATAATAATGAATTTATCAAAAGATAAAATACATGTGAATATATAGTGACTAATACAACCCCATGTGTGGATGGCAGACCATCCGGTAATATATAAGGAATATCCAGGAATGGAGGAAGACACCCAGTGACAAGGTAACAACAGAAAATCAAAGGTGACACAATGTGAATAATAAAATATAATTTTATTGAATCAAATGTACAAAATTAATAAACAACCAAATTGTATATGCAATAAAATACGTACATGAATAATATTAATAAAAACAAGAGGCAATGACCTATCACGGAACAGCTAAAAACTATGAAGTGAGCACCTTAGTATATAAACATATGTCTTTAGATAATTCCTGAGATAACTTATAATATATAGCAGGTATAATGACATATGTATATGTAGAAACTAGATTGCTCAATACACAGCCAGGTAATAAATCCAGCGATGTGTGATGACCTGCAATATCTACTGTTGATGTGAACGACAATATATAATAAAGAAAAAATATGCAAAAGAATATTGTGCATAAAATAATATGTGTAAACAATTGTGTGGAAAAATACGTCAAATAAAGATGCACTATGCACCGAAAAAACTGCACAATAGAAACAGCAATATATATATGTATTTGCACTAACTGGTGCAAAAAATACAGAACTAGTGAAGAAATGATAATTAAATATGGGCAAAGTGTAACTAAAGAGCCATGCACCGCAGAGGTGAAGTGAAAAAAAGGAAGCTGGTAAAGAAAACTATTGGCGTCCACTATAGCAAGATGTCAGCACCATATATCACAGTGCTGGAGTGGAGGGTATCAGAAATACCGCCAGACTTGTGGTAAATTACCTGGGAGCTGTGGATAGGTAATGGCCTCTGAAGAACGCGCCCCGACGCGCGTTTCAGAAATGTTTTCCTTCGTCAGGGGGATGTCTTTACCAGCTTCCTTTTTTTCACTTCACCTCTGCGGTGCATGGCTCTTTAGTTACACTTTGCCCATATTTAATTATCATTTCTTCACTAGTTCTGTATTTTTTGCACCAGTTAGTGCAAATACATATATATATTGCTGTTTCTATTGTGCAGTTTTTTCGGTGCATAGTGCATCTTTATTTGACGTATTTTTCCACACAATTGTTTACACATATTATTTTATGCACAATATTCTTTTGCATATTTTTTCTTTATTATATATTGTCGTTCACATCAACAGTAGATATTGCAGGTCATCACACATCGCTGGATTTATTACCTGGCTGTGTATTGAGCAATCTAGTTTCTACATATACATATGTCATTATACCTGCTATATATTATAAGTTATCTCAGGAATTATCTAAAGACATATGTTTATATACTAAGGTGCTCACTTCATATTTTTTAGCTGTTCCGTGATAGGTCATTGCCTCTTGTTTTTATTAATATTATTCATGTACGTATTTTATTGCATATACAATTTGGTTGTTTATTAATTTTGTACATTTGATTCAATAAATTATATTTTATTATTCACATTGTGTCACCTTTGATTTTCTGTTGTTACCTTGTCACTGGGTGTCTTCCTCCATTCCTGGATATTCCTTCAGGGAAGCATGTAAATTGTATTTTCGGCTTCGGCCTCGATCATCAGGGAGTGAAGAGCAGAGAGTGGGAATTGTTATCTCGCTCCTACAAGGGGACCCTCAATCCTGGGCCTTCTCCCTTCCTCCGGGATCCCCGGCTCTACAGTCAGTAGATCAATTTTTTACTGCCCTGGGTTTGGTATATGATGACCCAGATCGGGTCTCTCTTGCTGAGACAAAATTACGTAAGATACAGCAGGGAGATCGTCCGGCGGAGGAATTTGCTTCTGAGTTCCGTAGATGGGCCACAGATACTCAGTGGAATGACCCAGCTCTTAGGAGCCAGTTTTGTCATGGGCTTTCTGACAAATTAAAGGACGTTTTGGCTCAGTATGATTCTCCTCCATCACTGGAGGCTGCTATGGCCCTAGCTATCCGTACTGATAGACGGCTCCGGGAGAGGTGCGAGGTAACTCCGCCCCCTGTTGTTACTCCACCTACTACTAAAGTCCCTTATGTTGAGGTTCCCCTTGTCTGTTCGGAGGAGCCTATGCAGTTGGGAGGGACATCATTTCGTAGGAGGGGATTGGCGGTACGCCGCAGGACTAGAAGGTGTTTCTTCTGCGGGAAAGAGGGACATTTTGTTGGGGGATGTCCATCCCGTGCCTTGTTGAGCAAAAAGTCGCCGGAAAACTGTTAATCCCAGGTTGTGTGGTGGACGACAACCTGGGAGTATGTATTTCGTCCGCTAGTTCTTCTCAGTTCCTTGTACCAGTGGAGGTGGTGGTTGGTACGAGAGTGGAGAGATTTTCTGTTCTTCTTGATAGTGGGTCCGGGGCTAATCTGGTTGACGCTCAGTTTGCTCAGGCTCAAGGTATGCATCTGAGTGTATTGGTCAAACCGATCCCTATATTCTCCATTGACGCCAGGCCTCTCGGCCAAGGTAGCTTTGTTCATGAGGTTCATAACATTGACCTTCGGGTAGGGGCAATACATAGGGAACTATTATCTTGTTATGTGTTGGAGGGTCTACCTACTCCTATTGTGTTGGGACTTCCTTGGTTGGTTAAACATAACCCTGTGATTAATTGGCAGTCCAGAGATATAAGCCAATGGGGGGAGTTTTGCAAAAGTAACTGCATGAACACAGTCATCAGTGCGGTCGTGCCTAGTACTTTGCCTCCTTTTTTGGAGGACTTTGGGGATGTGTTCTCTGAGGAGGGGTGTCAGGAGTTGCCTCCTCATCGCGTGTATGACTGCTCTATTAATTTACTTCCTGATGCTAAGTTAGCTAAAGCTAGGTTATATAACCTTTCTGGTCCTGAGAGGCAGGCTATGAAAGATTATATTTCGGAAAGTCTGGCCAAAGGGCATATTAGACCTTCATCTTCCCCAGTGGCCGCGGGGTTCTTCTTTGTGAAAAAAAAAGATGGAGGCCTACGCCCTTGCTTGGATTTCCGTGAACTTAATCGGATTACTGTTCGAGATCCGTATCCACTCCCTCTGATTCCTGATCTCTTCAATCAAATTGTTGGCGCCAAATGGTTCTCTAAATTGGATCTCAGGGGGGCGTATAATCTGATTAGGATAAAAGAGGGGGATGAGTGGAAAACGGCGTTTAACACGCCGGAGGGACATTATGAGAACCTTGTCATGCCTTTTGGTCTGACTACTGCACCAGCAGTATTCCAACATTTTGTTAATGACATTTTTCGTCATCTGGTGGGGCTGTTTGTGGTCGTATATTTGGATGACATTTTAATTTACTCACCAGATCTTGTGTCTCACCAGGAGCATGTGAGACAGGTGTTGCAGATCTTGCGAGACAATAAACTATACGCCAAACTGGAAAAGTGTGTATTCGCCGTACAGGAACTTCAGTTTTTGGGTTTCTTGGTGTCAGCCTCCGGTTTCCGTATGGACCCTGAAAAGGTGAGAGCAGTGCTTGAATGGGATCAGCCAGAGCATCTTAAGGCTCTGCAGCGTTTTCTGGGGTTTGCTAACTACTACCGGAAATTTATTTGTAATTTCTCATCTGTTGTCAAACCTCTCACTGACATGACAAGAAAAGGGACGGATTTTTCTAAATGGTCGGACAAAGCTTGCCAAGCTTTTTCCTCTTTGAAAAAATGTTTTGCTTCGGCACCCGTTCTCATCCAACCAGATGCATCACAGCCGTTCGTTGTGGAGGTGGACGCGTCTGACGTAGGGGTGGGTGCATTATTGTCCCAGGGTCCGTCCCCTGGTAAATGGCATCCGTGCGCTTTCTTTTCTAAAAAATTGTCGTCCGCCGAAAGGAATTATGATATCGGCAATAGGGAACTTTTGGCCATTAAGTTGGCTTTTGAAGAATGGCGTCACTTTTTGGAGGGGCAGTCCACCCGGTCACCGTCATTACTGATCACAAGAACCTGCTGTATTTGGAATCTGCTAAGCGTCTGAATTCCAGACAAGCTCGATGGTCGTTGTTTTTTACCAGGTTTAATTTTGTTGTCACTTATCGCCCTGGATCTAAGAATGTTAAGGCGGATGCCTTGTCTCGCAGTTTCCCAGGGGCCGGGAAAATGGATGACCCGATTCCTATCCTTCAGGAGGGGGTGGTAGTGTCGGCTGTATGTTCTGAGCTTGAGGAGGAGGTGTTAGAGGCTCAGGGGGACGCCCCTGCAGGACCTCCAGGGAGACTGTTTGTCCCAAATCAGTTGAGACAAAAGGTTATTGAGGCACATCATAATTCTGCTTTAGCAGGACATCCAGGGAGTAAGGCTACTTTAGATCTCCTTTCTCGCCGGTTTTGGTGGCCTAACGTTAATAAAGATGTTTTAACTTTTGTCGCATCCTGTGGGGTTTGTGCTCGCTCTAAGACCCCTCATACCCGTCCGTCTGGGACCCTCTTACCCTTGAAACTTCCGGAGCGTCCATGGACTCATTTGTCTATGGACTTCATCACGGACCTTCCTCAGTCGTCAGGGAAGACTGTCATACTGGTGGTTGTTGACAGGTTCAGTAAGATGGCACATTTCATTGCTCTTCCTGCCCTCCCTAATGCTAAAACTCTGGCGCAGGTGTTCATTGGGGAGATTGTGAGACTTCATGGGTTGCCTTCTGATGTGGTGTCAGATAGGGGGTCTCAGTTTGTGTCCAAGTTTTGGAGGGCATTTTGTTTACGTCGGGGGATGCAATTGTCATTTTCCTCGGCTTTTCAT
>JARQOD010000003.1:222911451-223001322 GCA_033576555.1 Oophaga sylvatica | reverse complement strand
AAGGGATCAAAGTTCTTTTGGGTACAGAAGATATTTCTGGGATTCATTTTGTCCCCATTTGTTATTGAAATGGACCCGGTCAAAGGTTCAGGCAATCTGTGATTGGGTCCAACCTACTTCATTAAAGGCTCTTCAGAGATTTTTGGGTTTTGCCAATTTTTATCGTAAATTTATTGGTAATTTCTCGGTTATTGTTAAACCATTAATGATTTGACCAGAATGGGTTTGTTGTGGTGAATTGGCCTCCTGAGGCAGTCTCTGCGTTCAGGAACTTAAGCAGAGATTCACTTCTGCTCTGTTCTACGGCAGCCTGATGTTTTCTCTGCCATTTCAGGTGGAGGTTGATGCCTCTGAAATTGGGGCAGGTGCCGTTTTGTCCCAAAAGATCCAGAGACCTCTAAAAGTAACCCTTGTTCCTTTTTCTCTCGAAATTTTCTCCTACTGAAGTAATTATGACGTGGGTATTCGGGAGTTATTGGCCAGGGAAGTGGCTTTTGAAGAGTGGGACATTGGCTGGAGGGAGCCAAACATCAGGTGGTGGTCCTTACGGACCATTAAGAATCTGGTCTATCTGGGAATCTCCCAAGCGACTCAATCCTAGACAGGCCCAGGTGGCCTTGTTTTCACACGTTTTAATTTTGGGGGTTTCCTTTCTTCCTGGCACTAAGAATGTTAAGGCGGATGCCCTCTCGAGGAGTTTCCTTGCGGACTCTCCTGAGCTATCTGATCCCTCTGTTATTTTGAAGGAGGGTGTAGTTCTTTCCGCCATCTCGCCCAATTTGAGACTTGCTCTGGAGGGTGTCAGGAGGATAGGCCCGAGCGCTGCCCTGTTGGAAAATTGTTTGTCCCGGACCAATGGAAAAAGAGTGTGATGTCTGAGATTCATTGTTCCGCATTGGCTGGGCATCCCGGAATTTTTGGTACCAGAGACTTGGTTAGTCGGTCCTTTTGGTGGCCTACCTTGTCTCGCGATGTCAGGGAATTTGTGCAGTCCTGCGGGACTTGCTCTCGCTCCAAGCCTTGCTCTCGCTCTAGTGGTTTGTTGATGCCATTGCCTGTGCCCAAGAGACCATGGACCCATATCTCTATGGATTTCATTTCCGATCTTCCTGTTTCTCAGAGAATGACCACCATCTGGGTAATTTGTGATAGGTTTTCCAAAATGATACATCTTGTGCCATTACCTAAGTTGCCTTCCTCCTCTGAATTGGTGCCGTTGTTCCTTCAGCACGTGGTTCGTTTACACGGCATTCCTGAGAACATTGTGTCTGACAGAGGAGTCCAGTTTGTTTCCAGATTTTGGAGGACTTTTTGTTCTAAACTGGGTGTTCAATTGTCTTTCTCCTCGGCATTTCATCCTCAGACCAATGGTCAAACTGAGAGAACAAACCAGACATTGGAGACTTATCTAAGATGCTTTGTGTCTGCTGATCAGGATGACTGGGTCTCTTTTTTGCCTTTGGCTGAGTTTGCTCTTAATAATAGGGCTAGCTCTGCCACTTTGATGTCTCCGTTTTTCTGTAATTCTGGTTTCACCCTCGATTTTCTTCAGGACAGACGGAGGCTTCTGTCTGTCCAGGTGTTGACTCTGTTGTTGAGCGTATGCAGCAGATTTGGGACCAGGTAGTGGAGAGGTTGTCCCTCTCTCAGGAGAAGGCCCAGCGATTTGCTAACCGGCATAGGACTGATGGTCCTCGGTTTAGGGTGGGGGACTTGGTCTGGTTGTCCTCAAAGAATATTCCTATGAGAGTAGCATCTCCTAAATTTAAGCCTAGGTTCATTGGCCCTTATAAGATCATGGAGATTATTAATCCTGTTTCTTTTCGTTTGCTTCTTCCAGGGACATTTAAGATCCATAACGTGTTCCACAAGTCCTTGTTGAAGAGGTTTGTTGAGCCAGTGGTTCCTGCTGCTGTGCCTCCTGACCCTGTTTTGGTTGAGGGCAATCTGGAGTATGTGGTTGAGAAAATATTGGATTCTCGTTTTTCTAGACGAAGACTCCAGTATTTGGTTAAATGGAGAGGTTATGGTCAGGAAGACAATTCTTGGGTGTTTGCTTCGGACATCCATGCTAGGAGACTTATCCGTGCGTATCATAGAACTCATCCTGACCGACCTGGTTGCTCAAATGAGGGTTCGGTGACCCTCCTCAAGGGGGGGTACTGTTGTGAATGGGTTTGAGATGAGTTCTGAGCAGAGGCTCCCTCTGGTGGTTACAAGCGGTACTAGTGAGGATTGTGAGGACTGGGAATCAGGTGTTACTGATTGGTCTTATATAAGGGAGTCATTTTCCCATCAGGGTTGCCGGTGATCAATTGTTCTGGTCTGAATCCTTCTTTCCAGTTTCCCTTGTAGCCTGCTGTGTCGTGTCTGCATCTCCTGCTATCAGATAAGACAATTTCTTATTTTGTGTTTTTGCTATATTTTTGCATTTTGTCCTGCACTTCTGTGGGGGCCTTCAGGGTCCCCTCCGGGGGCTTTTGCCCTCTCAGTTTAGTCCAGCCACTGTGTTTTGTACTTTTGCTTTTTTCCAGTTTTTTTTCAGTGGCTGCTGTTTTGTTTTTGTTACACCAGAGAACTAATTTAGGTGGTAGAGGTCGTGTGATCTCAGGTGATTTTGAAATTAGTAGAGTTGGTGTTTTTTCAGGGTTTTCTGAGATTGCAGTAAGTACCCTTCCTATCCTTTTCTATTTAGATAGTTTGGGCCCCAGCGTTTGCTCATATTATTTTCTTTCTGTGTCAGTATTTCCTCTTGTCTAACCGCCATTACATGTTTGGGGGCTTTCTATTATCTTTGGGGTTCTGCTCCGGGCAGATAGCTTTCCTATTTCTATCTTTAGGTGTAGTTAGTTTCTCAGGCTGTGACGAGGCGTCTAGGACCAACGTAGGAACGCTCCACGGCTGCCTCTAGTTGCGGTGGTTAGTCAGGGTACTGCAATCTCATAGATTCCAACTGCTCTGGTGTATTTCCTTTTTTACCTGCACTCCTCAGCTACCGTAACATAACAGATCACAGACTGAACACGAGTCAACAGTGTGGTGCAAGCAGCAAAAAAGGCAAGTACAATTCTGGGATGTATTACCAGAAGCATACAGTTTAGATCACGTGAAGTTATTATTGCCTTCTACTCCTCTTTGGTCAGACCTCATGTGGAATACTGTGTCCAGTTTTGGGCATTACATTTTTAAAAAGACATTAACAAACTGGAGCAAGTACAGAGAAGAGCGACCAGAATGGTGACCGATCTACAAACCATGTCCTATGAGGAACGGTTACAGGATTTGGAAATGTTTAGCTTGCAAAAAAGAAGACTGAGAGGAGACTTAATAACTGTCTATAAATATCTCAAGGGTTGTCACATTGTACAGTACACTCTGCTCCAGAGTGCCCGCGGCAGTGTCAGGAATTCACATGCAAAACTTGTCCGTGTTTCTCGCATGTGTGATCCCGGCCTTAGGGTGATCAATGCGTGGAACAGGCTGCCACAAGAGGTGGTGAGTTCTCCTTCAGTGTAAGCCTTCAAACAGAGGCTGGACAGACATCTTTCTGGGATGATTTAGTGAATCCTGCTTTGAGCAGGGGTTGGACCAGATGACCCAGGAGGTCCCTTCCAACTCTACCATTCTATGATTCTATGAAATACATGTACAGTAAGCTGCACACACACTATACTAATTGTATTTGTCACTGACATGTATATAGATATATATATGTGTATATACAGTATATATGATATAATATATCAGATATATATATATATATTACATAAATATATATATATATATATATAGTATATATATTATATATATCACATATATGGGAATATATGTATATATATATATATATAGTAAAGACCAAAAGTTTGGACACACCTTCTCATTCAAAGATTCTTCTGTATTTTCACGACTATGAAAATTGTAGAATCACACTGAAGGCATCAAAACTATGAATTAACACATGTGGAATTATACATTACACTTTACAAAAAAGTGTGAAACAACTGAAAATATGTCTTATATCCTATGTTCTTCAAAGTAGCCACCTTTTGCTTTGATTACTGCTTTGCACGCAGAAAAGGTGAACGGATGGACTCTACATGCCTAGTTCCCACCTTGAAGCATCTAGGAGGTGGTGCATGGGCGTACCCAGGATCAAAACTAGGGGGGGGCAAGCCATGGTCGTTCAGGTTATAAAATTTTAGAACGAAAAATGTGAATAAAATGAAACGAAAACAAATGACCGCCATACACAACATAATTCCTTATACCAAGACCAATAATATCACATACAAGGAGAAATACCACCATGATCAATCCTATTATACAAACAATTCATTGATTTTAGGCTTACCTTTGCAGTCTTCTCTTCTGTTCAGCAGGTGGACTTCAAGCTCATGCGTGTTTATCACACACTGACACTGAGCCATTCACACTGCCCTTTCTAAACACAGCAATTGGATTGATCTTTATGGGAAAAAAAATGAATATTAGATAGATAGATAAATAGATAGATAGATAGAAATCCAGACAAATTGGAGGCAGCACATAGTTTGTAGTGGAAAAAAAAGCTATTTAATAAGGTCAAAAGGCGACATTTCGGTCCAAACAACAGGAACCTTTCTCAAGCCTTGAGAAAGGTTCCTGTTGTTTGGACCAAAACGTCGCCTTTTGGCCTTATTAAATAGCTTTTTTTTCACTACAGACGGTGTGCTGCCTTCAATTTGTCTGGATTTCTATAATTGATGTTTGGTATTTGCCTGGGGGGGGCTCTGCACCCGGACTCTTTCTTTGTGCTGCTCTAATTTTCTTCTTTTTAGATAGATAGATAGATAGATAGATAGATTTAAGCATGGAATGCAAGCAGATTCCACCCTGAAATATGCCCCATCATTGTCCCCTTCTTGTAGTAATATGCCCAATCATTGTCTCCTTCTTGTAGTAATATGCCCCATCATTGTCTCCTTCTTGTAGTTATATGCCCCATCATTGTCTCCTTCTTTTAATAATGTGCCCCAGACCAGCACCTGTATATACATCAGCCCCAGCCCAGCCCCTGTATATACATCACTACCAGGCCAGCCCCTGTATATACATCACCACCAGGCCAGTCTCTGTATACGTCACTAGCCCCAGCCCAGGACGGTAGGACGGTCGGACCTGTATATACATCACCAGCCCAGCACCTGTATATACATCAGCCCCAGCACCTGTATATACATCACCACCAGGCCAGCCCCTGTATACGTCACAGACACCAGCCCAGGACCTGTATATACATCAGCCCCAGCCCAGCCCCTGTATATACATCACCACCAGGCCAGCCACTGTATATACATCAGTCCCAGCCCAGCCCCTGTATACGTCACCAGGTCCAGCCCCTGTATATACATCAGCCCCAGCCCAGCCCCTGTATACGTCACCAGACCCAGCCCAACCCCTGTATATACATCAGCCCCAGCCCAGCACCTGTATGTCAGATATATATTAATGAAGATATAGAATGTACGGGCTCCTGTCAGGTATATATTACTGTAGATATAGACTGTACGGGCTCCTGTCAGGTATATATTATTGTAGATATAGACTGCATGGGCTCCTGTCAGGTATATATTACTGTAGATATAGACTGTATGGGCTCCTGTCAGGTATATATTATTGTAGATACAGACTGTATGGGCTCCTGTCAGGTATATATTACTGTAGATATAGACTGTATGGGCTCCTGTCAGGTATATATTACTGTAGATATAGACTGTATGGGCTCCTGTCAGGTATATATTATTGTAGATATAGACTGTACGGGCTCCTGTCAGGTATACATTACTGTAGATATAGACTGTACGGGCTCCTGTCAGGTATATATTATTGTAGATATAGACTGTACGGGCTCCTGTCAGGTATATATTACTGTAGATATAGACTGTATGGGCTCCTGTCAGGTGTATATTACTGTAGATATAGACTGTACGGGCTCCTGTCAGGTATATATTATTGTAGATATAGACTGTACGGGCTCCTGTCAGGTATATATTATTGTAGATATAGACTGTACGGGCTCCTGTCAGGTATATATTACTGTAGATATAGACTGTATGGGCTCCTGTCAGGTATATATTACTGTAGATATAGACTGTATGGGCTCCTGTCAGGTATATATTACTGTAGATATAGACTGTACGGGCTCCTGTCAGGTATATATTATTGTAAATATAGACTGTACGGGCTCCTGTCAGGTATATATTATTGTATATATAGACTGTATGGGCTCCTGTCAGGTATACATTACTGTAGGTATAGACTGTATGGGCCGCTGTCAGGTATATATACTGTATGGGCTCCATGCATAACCCCCTAGGAGCACACACAGACCCACAGCTGTGCATTAACCCTCTAGGAGCACACCCAAACCCCACAAGCGTGCATTAAACCCCATAGGAGCACACACAGTCCCCACAAGCGTGCATTAACCCCCTAGGAGCACACACAGACCCCACAAGCGTGCATTAAACCCCCTAGGAGCACACACAGACCCCACAAGCGTGCATTAAACCCCATAGGAGCACACACAGTCCCCACAAGCGTGCATTAACCCCCTAGGAGCACATACAGACCCCACAAGCGTGCATTAAACCCCCTAGGAGCACACACAGACCCCACAAGTGTGCATTAACCCCTCGGGCACAATAAGACCGCACAAGCGTGCATTCACCCCCTCAAACCCCACTACACAGCCCCAAGTATCAGACCCAGTCAACCAAAAATCTAAGGAGACATTAACCCATTAATTAATAAATCCTCCAATGTGTCACTGAGGACTCTGACCTCAGATTTCCCTCCTGCAGCAAACAGACGCCGGCATCAGACTGCAGAGACCAATGTATAATGTCTGCTTCTCTTCCTGGCTTTGCAGAACACGCCCCCTATTGGTATGACACGCCCCCGGGAACGATGTCACACCTTGAAAGAGCCCATACAGTCTAGTATGTGCGTCGCAGCCAGCCCAGAAGCACCTTTTAAAGGGGCGGCTAATGCTGATGCCCTCATCTTGGCACGCGCGCCCCTGCTGCTAGGGGGGGGCAACTGCCCCCCCCTGCCCCACGGTGGGTACGCCCATGAGGTGGTGTGATGGTGTGGGGGTGCTTTGCTGCTGACACTGTTAGGGATTATTCAAAATTGAAGTGGTGAGCGGTCCAGCTCACCCCAAACCATCTCGATTGGGTTCAGGTCTGGTGACTGTGGAGGCCAGGTCATCTGGTGTAGCACCCCATCACTCTCCTTCTTGGTCAAATAGCCCTTACACAGCCTGGAGGTGTGTTTGGGGTCATTGCCCTGTTGAAAAATAAATGATGGTCCAACTAAACGCAAACCGGATGGAATAGCATGCTGCTGCAAGATGCTGTGGTAGCCATGCTGGTTCAGTATGCCTTCAATTTTGAATAAATCCCCAACAGTGTCACCAGCAAAGCACCCCCACATCATCACACCACCTCCTCCATGCTTCACGGTGGGAACCAGGCATGTAGAGTCCATCCGTTCACCTTTTCTGCGTGCAAAGCAGTAATCAAAGTAAAAGGTGGCTACTTTGAAAAACCTAGAATATAAGACATATTTTCAGTTGATTCACACTTTTTTGTAAAGTGTAATGTATAATTCCACATGTGTTAATTCATAGTTTTGATGCCTTCAGTGTAATTCTACAATTTTCACAGTCATGAAAATGCAGAAAAATCGTTGAATGAGAAGGTGTTTCCAAACTTTTGGTCTGTACTGTATATACTAGCTATGAACCCGTTCTACGCCCGGGTGGAAAGCATTTTTATTGGTATATGGTCTCCCATCCTGGTATGTGCTGCCCGCCTCCTATCCTGGTATGCATGGCACCTCTCATCCCTATCATGGTATGCATGGTCCCCTCACTCCCACCCAATCCTGGTATGCATGGCACCCCATTCCTCATCCTGGTATGCATGGTCCCCTCTCCCCCCAATCCTGGTATGCACGGTACCCCCCTCATCCCTATCCTGGTATGCATGGTACCTGCTCATCCATATCCTGGTATTCATGGTTCCCTCACCCCCCAATCCTGGTATGCATGGTCCCCTCAACCCCCAATCCTGGAATGCATGGTCCCCTCCCCCCCAGTCCTGGTATGCATGGTCCCCTCCCCCCAATCCTGGAATGCATGGTCCCCTCACCACCCAGTCCTGGTATGCATGGTCCCATCTCATTCCTATCGTAGGATGTATGGTACCCCCTCACCCTCCAATCATGGAATGCATGGTCCCCTCATCCCCAATCCTGGTATACATGGCACCCCTTAGCTTCCAAGTCTGGTATGAATGGTCCCCTCACCCCCCAATCCTGGTATGCATGGTCCCATCACCCCCCAATCCTGGTATGCATGGTCCCCTCACCCCCCCTATCCTGGTATGCATAGTCCCCTCACCCCCAATCCTGATATGTATGGTCCTATCACCCCCAATCCTGATATCCATGGTTCCCTCACCCCCCCCAATCCTGGAATGCATGGTCCTCTCACCCCCCCAATCCTGGTGTGCATGGTCCCCTCACCCCCCAATCCTGGTATGCATGGTCCCCTCTCATTCCTATCGTAGGATGTATGGTACCCCCTCACCCTCCAATCATGGAATGCATGGTCCCCTCATCCCCAATCCTGGTATACATGGCACCCCTTAACTTCCAATTCTGGTATGCATGGTCCCCTCATCCCCAATCCTGGTATGAATGGTCCCCTCACCCCCCAATCCTGGAATGCATGGTCCTCTCACCCCCCCAATCCTGGTTGCATGGTCCCCTCATCCCCAATGCTGGTATATATGGCACCCCTTAGCTCCCAATTCTGGTATGCATTGTCTCCTCATCCCCAATCCTTGTATGAATGGTCCCCTCACCCCCCAATCCTGGTATGCATGGTCCCATCACCCCCCAATCCTGGTATGCATGGTCCCCTCATCCCCCTATCCTGGTATGCATGGTCCCCTCACCCCAATCCTGATATGTATGGTCCCATCACCCCCAATCCTGATATGCATGGTTCCCTCACCCCCCTATCCTGGGAAGCATGGTCCTCTCACCCCCGCAATCCTGGTGTGCATGGTAACCTCAGCCCCCAATCCTGGTGTGCATGGTCCCCTCACCCCCCCAATCCTGGTGTGCATGGTTCCCTCACCTCCCCAATCCTGGTGTGCATGATCCCCTCAACCCCCCCCAATCCTGGTGTGCATGGTCTTCTCACTCCCCAATCCTGGTGTGCATGGTCCCCTCACCCCCAATCCTGGAATACATGGTCCCCTCACCCCCCAATCCTGGTATGCATGATCCCCTCACCCCCCAATCCTGGTATGCATGGTCCCAGGGCAGGCTCCAGGTTTTTATGGGCCCCGGGCGAAAGAGTCTCAGTGGGCCCCTTTAACACAGACCATGATTCATGATGCACAGATACTGCAAAGAAATATGGGTATAGTACAATGCCAAACACTTCTCTTCTTCCATTACATGAGTGATATCTACGATAGCTCAGAAACCGCCAAATCCTCACAGCACACAGTACAGACCGGACAGTACAGTCCTCCATACAATATTATGGGCACCACATAGTCCTCCATACAGTATTATGGGCCAAATATAATGCTCCATAAAGAATATTTGACCCCAAATAATGCTCCATACAGGATACTAGTCCCCATATAATGCTCCATACAAAATATGGACTCTCCTCTGCACTGTGCTGCGTTCTGCACTGTTACGGCTCAGGAAGGGGCGCTGTGGAAAGACTCCCCATTATCATCATCATTGCCTCCCCATTATCATCATCATTGCCTCCCCATTATCATTATCATTGCCTCCCCATCATTATCATTGCCTCCCCATTATCATTATTGCCTCCCCATCATCATCATTGCCTCCCCATTATTATCATTTCCTCCCCATCATCATCATTGCCTCCCCATAATCATCATCATTGCCTCCCCATTATCATCATCATTGCCTCCCCATCATCATCATTGCTTCCCCATCATCATCATTGCCTCCCCATCATCATCGCCTCCCCATCATTATCATTATCATCATTGCCTCCTCACCACCATCACTGCCTCCCCCCACCACCATCACACATACAGCACCACACACAGACAGCACCGCAGCACTCGCTCACATACACACACACAAAGCACCGCACTACATACACACACGCAGCACACACACACACACACTGATACACACAGACACACACACTTCACATCTCACCTGTCCGGCGCCCGCGCTTACTCTCTGCCACAGCCAGCCGCTGAATGATGATGTCATTCAGCGGCGCTGCTGTGAGAGGAAGTGTGGGCGCCCTGTAGGCTCCCCCTGGAGCCCGGAGCTGCGGAGGCACGGGGACAGGTAAGAATTGTGCTGGCTGCTGCCAGGGCCCTGAGTAAGCGGGGGGCCCAGTGGCGGTGCTGGTACCGCTCTCCTCCACTAACGGCGCTGGGGTGCCCGACGGCAAGTGGGCCCCCCGCCTGCTCCGGGCCCCAGCACTTTCCCGGCCCTGCATGGTCCCCCCTTATCCCTATCATAGGATGTATGGTACCCCCTCAACCACCAATCCTGATTTGCATGGTCCTCTCACCCCCCAATCCTGATATGCATGGTCCCCTCACCCCCCAATACTGATATGCATGGTCCCCTCACCCCCAATCCTGATATGCATGGTCCCCTCACCCCCAACCCTGATATGCATGGTCCCCTCACCTCCAATCCTAATATGCATGGTCCTCTCACCCCCAACCCTGATATGCATGGTCCCCTCACCTCCAATCCTAATATGCATGGTCCTCTCACCCCCTATCCTGGTATGAATGGTCCCCCCACCCCCAATCCTGGTATGCATGGTCCCCTCACCCCCCAATACTGATATGCATGGTCCCCTCACCCCCAATCCTGATATGCATGGTCCCCTCACCCCCAACCCTGATATGCATGGTCCCCTCACCTCCAATCCTAATATGCATGGTCCTCTCACCCCCTATCCTGGTATGAATGGTCCCCTCACCCCCCAATCCTGGTATGCATGGTCCCCTCATTCACAATCCTGGTATGCATAGTCCCTTCACCCCCTATGCTGGTATGCATGTTCCCCTCAGCCCCCCAATCCTGGTGTGCATGGTCCCCTCACCCCCCAATCCTGATGTGCATGGTCCCCTCACCCCCTCAATCCTAGTGTGCATCGTCCCCTCACCCCCCAATCCTGGAATGCATGGTCCCCCTCATCCCTATCGTAGGATGTATGGTACCCCCGCAACCCTCAATCCTGATTTTCATGGTCCTCTCACAACCCCAATCCTGATATGCATGCAACAACTCACCCCCCTATCCTGGTATGCGTGGTCCCTTCACCCCCCTATCCTGATATGCATGGTCCCTTCACCCACAATACGTGTATGCATGGTCCCCTCAACCCCCAATCTTGGAATGCATGGTCCCATAACCCCCCAATCCTGATATGCATGGTCCCCTCACACCCTAATCCTGATATGCATGGTCCCCTCACCCCCCAATCCTGATATAAATGGTCCCCTCACCCCCCAATCCTGATATGCATGGTCCCCACACCCCCCAATCCTGGTATGCATGGTCCTCTCACCCTTCTTTCCTGGTATGCATGCTACCCCTCATCCCCCTATACTGATATGTATGTTCCCCCTCACCCTTATTAAATTGCACACATACAAAAAAAAACATTTATACTCACCTTTCTTCCCTGTGCTCCAGCGCTGTCCCGTTCTGCCGGAGGCTGGGGGAGGAGTGTGGCGCCGGAGTACGCGCATGCCCATACCGCGCTGTACGGCCACATATTGCTGAAGACACACTGCAAATGTGTCTTCAGTAAAATGGCGCCGGATAGCGCTATACGCGTGCGCGATTCCGACGCGCGCTCCTGCCCCAGTCTCCGGCGAGAAGCGCTACGGCAACTCTCCTCACGGTCAGGTAAATATGTATGGCGCCGGAGATCGCTGTATGCATTCAGTGTCTACGCGTACCGCGATCTCCGGCGCCATACACAATCCTCACCGCTGGATGCCGTTTTCTGTCTGGAGCGAGACTGCGCAGGCGTGTTGCGCTTGCGCAGTCTTAAAGGCTTCAGACAGAGTGACGCTTACAGCGTTATACTATAGATATATATTATATATATCTATTACATAAATGTATATATTATATATATATGTGTGTTTTGAATATTTTTTGGTTTTAAAACGATGTGTACAGTTGTGTATTACAATGCGATTTTTACATGCGCTTTTACATACAGAGAACTGTTGTATATAAAGCTCATGTTAAAATCGCATTGCAGTGTGATAGCAATCGCACTGCTTTGGTATGTAAATCGGATGCTAGGTGTGAAAAATCAGATTGCACTCGCACAAAAAATGCATGACACTCGCATGACAATTGCATTACACTCGTCGGACTCTCCTGCATGAAAATCGGACCGATTTTTTAATCGCTAGTGTGTCTCTGCCTTAAATGGGATGTCGCCACAGGTACCAGTTTTGGGCACGTGACATTGTTTGATCGCTTTCTATTCCGATTTTTGGGAGGCAGAATGAAAAAAACCCATTAATTAAGGAATTGTTTTCGTGGGTCTTTTTTATGTTGGTTCACATCTGGTAAAATTGATAAGGCAGCTTTATTCTTCTGGTCAGTACGATTACAGCAATACCATATTTATGTATTGTTTTTATGTTTTGGAGCTTTTACACAATGAAAATTATTTTATAGAGAAAAAAAAATTTTTCATCGCTGTATTCTGAGAGCTATATCTTTAAAAATTTTCCACTGATGGAGCTGTATGGCAGCTTGTTTTTTGGGGGGACAAGATGACGTTTTCAGTGATACCATTTTTATTTATATTTGTCTTTTTTCCTTGCATTTTATTCCACTTTTTTTCCAGCGGTATAATGAAAATCCATAGTTTTCATTTATTTTTTTTATGGTGTTCAATGAACAGGTTAACTAGTGTGACAGTTTTATAGACCGGGTCGTTCTGGTCTATAAAGTACCAATATCAATAGTAAATATGTGTACTTTTTTTTTTTTACATAAAAATGTGTTTTTTATCTTTCTGTATCATGTTCTGAGCATGGTCTAAGATGCTTTGCATAGCTTGGTGACCCGGTGCTCATCATAATGACCTCCAATCACCATGGCAACTATCGAGCTCCCGCAATGATGTCGTGTGTGTGCCGATCTGAAGCGAGAGGGAGGTCCCTTCCTCTGCCTGCCTCCTAAATGTTGCAATCGGTCTCGATCACTGCATTTAGGGTATTAAACAGCCTGGAGCACCATTTAACTAGAGGTAAAAATAAAATTTTGCTCCATAAATATGGTGCTAGCGGCAGTTAAAGCATAGGCTCCACCGCCATTTTGCTGGAGGAGAAAAATAATTTAGTTCCATAAAAATGGCGCCAGAGGCTACGCCTGTGCCACTTTGATGAAGATATTTTTTTTCCAAACAATTCTATATGAGTAAATCCTTTTATTGCCATGTCCTTTAGGGCATCAAAGGTGGCATCTGGATGATCCAAGGACCACCAGTTTACAGTCCTGCCTTCCGCTGGAGACCTCAGTCCCCGCACGAATTGCTCTTTCAACATTTGGCTCTCATCAATGGGACTTGTGGGGTTAGCCTGTTTAAGAGCTCGCAGGGCCCCCTGTAGTCGGCAGGCGTAGTCCCTAATACTGTCACCCGGTCTCTGGAAGCACTGATAAAATGCCATCCGGAGATCCGTTTCTGTGCGGTCCTCAAAGATGGCCTGTAGCTTTAAGAGAATCGCAGGTACCGACTCCTGGTCTGCAGCGGGCCAAGTCTCTACTTCTCTCTCAGCCGCACCAGCTAACTGTCCTATTACCACAGCAGCTTTTTGCTTTTCAGTCATTGAATACATATCCAAAATACTACATATCTTCCGTTTAAACCCTGGCAGGGTGTCTGGCTCGCCGCTATACTGGGGGAGCCACTTCGCTCCAGGCATGTATGGGAGCGTTAGCGGCATGAGCGGGACCACCGGGCCAGGTGAGGGGCTCGCACCTCCATCCTGCACTACAACGCCAAGCGGTGGGCTATTGGGGCCACCGGCGGGGGCCGCTCCGTCTGCCGGTTGTTGCGACATGTTGATGCCCCCTTGGTTAATCTGAGCCTACCTCTTTCACAGGCTGCAGCGTCGCAGGCACAGCGGTGGAGACAGGACCTTTGTCGCTGGCGCTCTGATGTCAGAGCGTTCACTTCCTGTTTCACAGGACCTGTCGCCGCGTCAGAGTTGGGGGCGTGTCCAGGCAACAGCGCGCTTTTTCAGGTACGCCCCCCTTCTTCACCAGCGCCTGAGGGCGCGAATATTGCGGTACAGATGGCGGTATTATGGCGCCAAACGCAGCAAACAGTCTTTTTCACCAAACAGTTCAATATAGGCACACAGGACTCACAATTGCAAGTTTCGCATCCTGTTCGTAACGCCAAGTTTTAGATGACTCGCACCACAATTGTGGATACCAGGGCTATGGGGTACTCGGAGCCGAGCCCATTGATTTCTATGGGAGATGTCACTGGCAGCGGGACTCGGTCCGTGGCCCTGGCGGTCATGCAATGGGGGATATTTACAGGGGATTTTAAGGTAAGGATAGGTAGTTCGTGACGCCACCTGTGGTATCTGATCAATTGGACCAGCGCTGCTATAAGGATCTTCACAGGGGATGTTATGGGACAGCTGGGTGGAAAGTCTCCCACAGGTGAGACTGGTCCCTGGAAGTCTATGGTGATGATGCAGGGTGTAGTTAAGAATTCAGTCACACACAATGCAGCTTCTTTTCATACCTTTACTGGTAGATGGTTCAGGCAGGTCCCGGGGAGCTGGTCGGGGTGGAGAATGCACATTCGGGATAACCGCTGAGCAGGTTAGAGGCCTCCTTTACTTCAAATGTATGTGAGTCCAAACTTGCATGAAGCGAAGTTAACTCTGCAATCTCCAGCTTTCTCAATAGCTGACAAGCCCGTCTGACATTGTGGTGGAGCCTTCTATGTCTCTGATAATCAGATGTTGAGAGAACTAAGTCCTTACTTTTGTCTGGCGCTTGACTCAAAGTCCCCGTTCTCCCTGACTCCGGTTACGTATCAGCGCTTAGTCCAGATAGCCTCCGGTTATCTTGTTACTAGGCTTGAAACTCTAGCAATGCTTCGGAACCCGGTGTCCGGTGATTTAGTGCAGGTAGTCCAATACCTGATGCACTGCTCTCTGTCTTCTCCACTATGCCCTTCGTCCTGCTCTTGCTCTTATCATAAGCACTTGTAGCATTGATGGAAATGTCAGCTTTCTCCAGAGCTCGCTGAACAGCTCTCAGTATCTTCCAAGTCCAGACTGGACTGACACTGAACTGCACTGTCCTAAGACAGGAAACAGAATCACTGAACTCTCTGGCTGATCTGAGCTCTTCTCAGACAGGAAACTTGAATGAGCTCTGCTACGTGTCACTCCCTTTTATACCCCTAGTGGGTGTGTCTGAAAGTGTGAGTGAAGTGAATGGATAGCAAGCTTTTGCGGTTACCTTCCTGTGCATTCTCCTGGATTTTGTGTGCCTGATATAGCTGGGCCACACAAATAGACAATTCTGGTCCCAGCCCCAGGTCACCGTGGGTTACCTCAGACATCTGGCTACTCTCCATATTGGAAGGGATGCACCACACATCACACGCTGTAGGGCCCAACAGTGGCAACCTGTATTTAATAAAGATGATGAAGATGTACAGAAAGAAAAGTGCAACTTCTGATCTGTCCCTAGTTTCAGCAACGGCTGCGGCAGCAGGGGCAATAACTCCCAGTAGGCTCGCCGGAGCTCACAGTCTCTGAGGGGGCACACATCCAGTCCCTGTGCCCGCTGCTCGACAGTTCACTGGCAGCCCAGTCCCCTCCAGGGGTATGGCCATATGGCCAGCTCCCAGCAGGGGAGCATGCCCTGCCACAGGCAAGCCTGCTTGGGCACTGAACTGCAGACAGGGACTTCCTGAATGCTTGGAGGCTGATGAGCCAACCCCGTAAATTAACTTGTGCTTACCCTGAACTAATCACTTACATTGCAATGGTACAACATTAGGGCATTGCAAACACAGCACATACATTTATACATATTAATGCACAACTCGTAGTCGGGGCACCGCGTGGGGTCCACATACAGGGAAGGAGAGAGAGAGCAGCTGAGGGTCTCCAGTACCTCTTTACACCCCTCCCTCCTAAAATATGGTCATCCCCAACCATGACAACCTCTGCAGGGTTAAAACAGCACATAGAAAAAAAAAACAGTAAAAACAGTACAAAGAGTCTCATTCTCTCCTGAAGCAGGTCTGCCTGACCCTGGTCCCCTTGCTCCTGGGACCAGTAAAACAGGTATCCTGGCCCGATGGCCCGCTCAACATACAGTCTTGACCCGACTTCGTCCTCGGGTGTGTCACAATTGGCTGCAGCCGCCGAGAAGCGGCCCAGCCCATAATCGCCCCCACGCTGACCGACCACCACGGCGTGGGGCGAGCGTCCCCCAGGGACGCAATACGGACCCTCCATACCGTAGAGGGGGATCCGGGCCTACCCGAACTAAGGAAGGGCAGAGATCGGGATTCTGTGGCAGCTGAGCATGTGGACAAGGAAGAGACACGTAGAACTTGATTACATCACACAACTTCAGGTATAGAGGAAGTAAAGTTTACTAAAGTAATAAAGTAAAGAAACACAGTACATAAATCAAACATGAGTATGCCAGGCTCCCGATTCCACACCTCCCAGAAGGGTAGCACCCAGAGGACCCCAAGGCACCAACAGATTACCGCGACACACATAGGTGGGACATCAGGACACAGGCATGACATCAGGGTACATGAGCGCCTAATTGAATAGTAGGGGCGTGAATAATAGGCTGTGAACCACACACTATGCAGTATCCTTGTGGGAGTGGCACCCTATGCGGGCCTTTATTGTGCAATTGTATACTGGCCAGTCACCCCCTCCTTGAATGGGTATGTGGAGAGTGGCTGTTGATCTGGTATTTTGCACCTGTGTTGCTAACATCTTGCTTTATGGGCTGACTGCATCCTGTAGTGTTTTTGTTCTAAGATCTGAGCAGGTAAGTGTTGCTGCCATTTTGTTTGCTGTATAAATTGAATTTTTGGAGACCTTGAGTCTCCTTTAGTGGCTTTGCTAAATAGTTTAGTGTAGGGACTCGTAAGCGTGGGGACCTTTGGAGCAGGTTACGAACTTACGTATTTTGGCCAAAATATCAACTAATACCTTACTATTTTTGTATTTTTTGCACTATATTTTTCATGGTGCAGCCAAGTCCAAACACGTTTGGTCTCGCATAAGGGATGTTCACACTGGTACGCATTGAGAGTGTGCTGGCCAGCCTGCCTAATTGAATAGTAGGGGCGTGACTAATAGGCTGTGAACCAGACACTATGCAGTATCCTGGTGTGAGCGGCACCCTATGTGGACCTTTATTGTGCAATTGTATACTAGACAGTCACCCCCTCCTTGAATGGGTATGTGGAGAGTGGCTGTTGATCTTGTATTTTGCACCTGTGTTGCTAACATCTTGCTTTATGGGCTGGCTGCATCCTGCAGTGCATTTGTTCTAAGATCTGGGCAGTTAAGTGTTGCTGCCTTTTTGTTTGCTGTATAAATTGAATTTTTGGAGACCTTGAGTCTCCTTTAGTGACTTTGCTAATTAGTCACCATGTGGGGCCCCCTGCGGTAGATTGTCCGCCACTGCATAGGCCCTCTGCGTCCCTGCTCTTTAACAAAGGTAACATGGTCTTGTAACTAAAGGGGACCTCCGGAGACTACAGATCCCGCATTCACATAAATCTTTTCTCCGATCTGGGCCTCCTTTATAAAGGTATATCCTCTGGTCAGGTCTAGGTGCCGGACCATACCAATGGTCATCCGGCCAGCTATAGCTCTCACGCCAGGGCGCTGTAATTCTCTAACAATGCGGTGCTCTCGCCGCTTCTTTTCCCGGATCACACTCCGGATCCACTGAGCCTCACCTGCAATGGGCATCCGGGGCTCCTCCACATGCGCACCGCTGCTGCTGGACAGGACAGGTGCAGGCCAGGAGGAAACAGGTGCCATCAACACCGGGGACAATGGTGGAGTCGGGAGACAGGGCACTACCGGAGAGGACAGCGGGGTCACAGAAGCAGTGGTCGGGGCGGTAGGTCATTCGGACGGAAACTTCCTACTCACACCGCTGCATCCAGTGACAGTCCTCCTGCATGGCCATGGAAGCCAGTGACTGCCCCCGCAACGATCCACCTCAATGCAGCTTCTAATGTCCTCCGAGCTCCTTCCAGTTCCGACTCCTCCAGTTCCGCGGGTTCCTCGCTCTCCACTGGCCGTTTGTCCGGCCGCTGAAAAGGATGCCATTCTTCCAGCTCCTCCGACCACCAGGCCGATGCCAATGTGGAAAGACATACTCCTTCTCTGCATGGTACCCGGTATTGGCGTCTCTCCTTCTGGGTTCCACCCATTCGTGGGTGGGGTCATTTTTGGCTGTTACACCCATTTCTTCTGGTCAGACTGGGAGGTCAGCAGCTTCTTCTTTCTCACCCGCACCCATTTTGGGCAGCCCTCCTTCACAGGGGGGTGCGGCCTTCTTTTCTTTGGCACCGAATCTCTTCTTCCATGTCCACGAAAGGCGACACCATCCTGCATTTTCGCGCCAATGGCCACTATCTTCTCGGTAACAGTCGGCGCCTTCTTTAAATCACTGTCAGCCGCCATCTTTAACGCTTTCACTGTGGTCAACAAGTCCAATTCTCGGGAATCGTCTCCATCAGCATTTCAACGTCACTGTCAGTCCCTCGTCCAGTTCCTATTAGGAAAGGTGCCGGGAACGCCATCTCAGCTGTCCCCGCCTCGATCATAGACCCTGGATCCTTCTCTGACAGTCTTTGGGTTTCAGGGTTGCTGAGGTCGATCCTGACGACTATGCCAAATGTAACATGGTGGCACGGGATGGTAGTCATAGCCGAGTCCACTGGGTCACAGTCAGTCCACACCCTGGCCCCTTGCACATGAATAGACAGTTCTGGTCCCAGCCCCAGGTCACCCTGCTGGAATGGATGCACCTCTCCATGGCGGAACGGATGCACCACACGTCACACGTTGTAGGGCCCAACAGTGACAACTTGTATTACCTGGGCACTGATCTGCTTGGAGGCTGATGAGCCAGCCCCCTAAATTAATCTGTGCTTACCCTGAACTAATCACATACATTGCAATGGTAAAACATTAGGGCATTGCAAAAACAGTACATACATTTATACATATTAATGCACAACCACAGTCGGGGTATCGCATGGGGGACCACATACAGGGAAGGAGAGAGCAGCCGAGGGTCTCCGCCACCTCCTTACACCCTCATATTATTAAGTGCACCAACGGTTCCTGAAAGCACCAATATCCATGACAACCGGGCCCCAACATTGAACTGTATTGTTTCAATTGCTGAAGCCATTTGTAGTTTACAGTAAGTAATATTAGTTGGGAGTGTGCCTGTGCACCAATGTATCCCCTCTAAGTGTGCCAGATATGGTATAAATTAGAACACAACTGGCTATGCTTCTACCTTTTACCATTTACAAAGGTAGGGACCGACAAATTAACCCTACAAACTGCCCTCAGACACTTGGCAGCACAGGTGAATTTGTCTGGGAACTAATGACGTAGTTTCTTCACCAAGGGTGCCATGTGTACACCTACAATTACTAAAAAAACTAGTGCACTAAAATTTGAGGTGTTTTCCTCAGAAAATACAAAAAGATTAAGAAAGTGACAGTGAAAAAAATGTAAAATTTTTGAAAAAGTAAATTGTGATTTTTCAATTTTGATTTGATTCAACTGCATAAAAAATGGTATCAAACTACTTACTACCTCCCTAGTTAAATACATTAGAGGGTATAATTTACAAAAAAAGACATTTATGTGGGAATTTCTGTTGCTCTTGAACCACATATTCTTTGTAAATATGACAATCTATTCCAAATAGAGCCAAATTTATGTTCCAAAATTCAAATTGTGTCCCTTCTATGCCGAGCCCTGCCGTTGTCCAAACAGAAATTTTTCACTACATGTAAGGGTATTGATGTGCTCATGAGAATGTGGGTAACAAACTGTGGTATCCACTTTTTAGTGTTACCTCTTGTAAAAGTGAGAAATTTGAGGTTAAAGCAAGATGATTGTGAAAAAAATGAACTCTTTCAGTATGATGACCTAATGTGATCAAATTTTGTGTAGTACCTGTGGGTTCAAAATGCTCACTGTACCCCTGGATAAAATTCTTGAGTGGTGTAGGTTCCAAAATGGAGTCACTTTTGGGTGGTTTCTGCTGTTTAGGCACCTTAGGGGCCCTGCAAATGCGATATGGTGCCCGACATTTCTTTCATCAAAATTTGTGTTCCAAAATTCAAATATTGCTCCTTCTTTTCCAAACCCTGCTGTTTGTCCAAACAGAACTTTTTAACTAAATGTGGGATATTGCAGCGCTCGTAAGACCATATAAACTGTTATAAACTGTGGGTTACACTTTTTCCTGTTTCCTCTCGCAAAAATGAAAAAAATTGGGGCTAAAGCAAGATTTTAGAGGTTTCATTTTTCTTTTTCATTCCTGCAGTTTTGAAGTATTTGAGGAGTGCAGTTTTATAAAATGGTACCATTTTTTGTGTAGTCTTCAATACGTAGGCCCTTCAAAATCCATTTAAATCTGAATAGGTCACTATAGAAACAGGTTTGGTAAATTATGTTTAAAAAATTATGCAGATGTAAAGAAAGACATGCATATGGCTTTACATATCTCACCGATTTTCCCCATTGAATTTAATGGCTCAATGGGCTGAAATGAGGAAATGTGTGTGTATTTGTTGCAAGCTGGACTAATGGTCCATGTGGTGTCTGAGTTTTTCTCACACCCATATACTTGCATTGGAGAGTCTCGGACGATATACGCATAGAATCGCAGCATGCTGCGATTTTACATGCACGTCGAATACGCGTGAGAAAAAATACAGTGATGTGAGATTCCCCATAGATTAACACTGTTTTATGTTTTCTCGCATAGCACTTGTCCGTATTCTATGGTAGTGTGACCCCAGCCTTAAGGGCATAAAAATTTAAAGTTTGAACATTGCAAAATTGCAAAATTTACTAATTTGCTATCAAATGTTTGATATTTTTATAAATATACACAAATCATATCGACCAAAATTCACCACTAACATAAAGTACAATATGTCACAAAACAACATTCTCAAAATCACTGAGAACTGTTGAATCATTCCAGAGTTATTACCACATAAAGTGACACTGGTCAGATTTCTAAAATTTGGCCTGGTCATTCAGGTCAAAATTGGCTCAGTCAATAAGGGGTTAAAGAGAAGTGTCATCCCTAACATTCAGGTTTACTGCAAAGCCCCATCTTGTATCTGCTCTGTATTTGTAGATTATGTAATACTATTTATTTTGCTGTTACTTGCTATTGCCCTTTCAATATGTGGACTTTCATTTATCCTTCTCTATAAATAAAACAGTTAATTGTTCCAACCTCATCTTGTGTGTATGAAGCGTGGACAAGGGTTTCCAGAGTTGACACCTGGCAGAAGAAGTATACGCTCCTGTATCCCACTACAGCTCCAAGCAAGATTTGGGTTGAGGCACTAAGCTATATTGAGGCGAGGACTACCGGACACCCTGCCCACTGAGGGGGCTTAAAGAGGTGATACAAAAAAACCCTGTTTTTAGTTAAAACTGCAGCACCCCAGTAAAGTAAATGACATCACTGGAATTAAAGAAGTTTTCCGCTACTTGAGCAACTTCTTCTCATACTCCACACTTGGCCTCCATAAAATAAAAAAAGCTTATACTCACCTCTTGTGCCGGTGAGGTTCCCACGGTGTTGGCACTCGCTCTCCCCGGCGGTCCCGTACAGTTGTTGTGACACGTGACCCTGATGCCCAATCAGCATTGGCATCATTGTCCTCGCCTTAGGAGAAATTGAACATGAAGAGGAAGTCCGGGCTTCAGCTGATCTCTGACTTCCTCTTTATGTTCAATTTGTCCAAAGGTGGCGACAGGGATGCCAGCGCTGATTGGGCAACTGGCACAACGTGTAATGCAACCGCACAAGAGTCCCAAGACCACAAGTGTCAACATCGCGGTAACGGCGCTGGCACGGGAGGTGGGTATAAGCTTTCTTATTTTATCCGAGCCAAGAGTGGAGTATGAGAAGGGGTTGTCTTAGAAGATGACAACTACTTTAAGGTCTCTGCCCTTACATTATGCTGCGCACAAATGGAGTAGCAAAAAGAACATTTGATGTTAAAAATGCAACTCTACAGCTGACAGAATAAAATTGTTAGTTGCCAAACTTTAACCAGTTATCTACTAAGAAACCAAATGCTCACCTCTCTAAATGCCAGAATTCATCCTTACCAAGGTCAAAGGTAAATTTGCTGCTTGCTATGGACCGCTGAATGAAAAAGTTTATTAATTAGATCGGTCCCTACATTACACATGTGGCTACATGATATATTATGGGTATATGGTCGTTTGTGTATGGATGTCACCTACACAACTAAAAGAACTGATGTCTGCCAAAGAATCAGCTCTTCCAGGAATAGATAATATTGATGACGAATCAGTTTGCATTTCCTCCTCTGTGGTTGAGGTAGAGGTAACCAAATCTTCTACAAATACCTAAAGAAAAGTAAATTTACACATTAGTAGGCGCCAGAATAATTTTGCATAAACATATGTTGTGTTGATATTTTTCTTACCAAACTACGTGTTTCTCTGAATATAAATGAGAACAGAATCTGCACTGGAAGAACTAGAAGAGATGTGACGATCCCAACACAAACACTTTGCCAAGTAAACAGAGACTGGGATCCTAGAGGCAAGCTAAAAAGGGGGAAGATAAAACAAGTTTTGCTGCAAGAGATCAAAACACTCTCACAGCACCACTCCTTCCCACAGGCCATATCTGGTATTGCAGAACAACCCCAATAAAGCAAAATAGGCTAAGCTGCGATACCAGACCGGTCATAGAGAGGATTGGTGCTATTCCTCAGGAAGAGAAGTAGAATCTTTGCTGCAATCTCATCAAAACCCTTTAAAACATTACATTTATCTAGCAATGTACACAATAATACAGACCTCTCCCCTTGGACTCCAGCAGCTCCATACCACAGGGAACAAGCTGTCATATAAAGATGAAATGTCAGCACACAGCAAGTCACCCTCTGAATACGTGTAAAGCGACTGTGTGCAGGTCTCCACCAAACGGACAACCAGAGGTGCCAGTCTGTCAAGCCAAGAGCTAATTGCGCTGGAAATACGTGTGAAAAAGTGGCAAGCTCCTGAGGACCTGAGACGAAATAGAAGATGGAAAAAGACAATTAGCGTTGTGCCCCAGATAATTATTTCTCTATTTTATCTACTGTTCATATTTACCACTATAAAGCATAAATACAAATTACAGCTTTCGCGATATACTGTATGAATGATTATTTTTTTTTAAATTTAAAGGAAACCTTTCACCATGAAATTACAGTCCAATTTGCAGGCACCATGTTATAGAGCAAGGGGAGCTGAGTTGATTGATATAAAGTTTTGCAACACCCTATGTTTTAATCATTTAATCCTCTGTTCTGTCAGTGTCTCATCAGTGACTGACAGCTCTCTCTGCATGCATATGTATACAAAGAAAGCTGTCAGTCAGTGATAGGTCCGCCTACTGAACTGCAAATCCCAGAAAGAGACGAGATTTAAATGAATAAAACACAGGTTACCGTATATTGAATCTTTTCTAACAAAACTATATATCAATCTGATCAATTCCCTCTACTCTATGTCATGTTGACTGGAGATTGGACAGCACTTTCATGGGGACAGGTTCCCTTTAACGGTTGGGATTATGCAAATAATACCGTTCAAGTGGTTGCTAAACACTAATTATTACAAAAATTAAAATAATATAAGGATATTTTCAGACAAAACACATTTTTTGTAAATTTTCAATTGTGAGAAAAAAACATCCATTCATTTGGCATAGAAAAACAAAAATCTCTACAGAATTTACAGCAAACTGGACATTTTGCCAGAGATTTCATTTTTAAACATTCTAAAAACTAATCAATTTTTTCAGTGTATATAAATGTAAAACCTTAAAGGGTAATCCAGCCTTGGGTTACTCTATGCGACTGCAGACTTGTGCATTCTTACAGTGTGCAGTGTGCGCACGGTCAGGATTTGCCAGTTTCGGGATTGGGCAGGTACATGATAGCAAATATGCGACGTGCATACATGCGATTAAGTGCTGAATTGCCATCTCTCAATACAAATTAATTGAGCAAGGCTGGATATGTTTAGTCGGTATATGGCTGGGAGTACGCATATCGTGTACTTGGGTAACACAACCATTTGCTCCCTGCACCTGTGCCGGAGAGTCCTGACAGCACTGCAGTCTTGTACACCAAGGCCTGACATCCCCTTTAAAAGTTTTTTATGTGTTTGTCATCATGTTGTTGTTTTTATGCTTTTGCCTTTCTTCAAATTATGTAATTTGGGGAACAACTGGTACATGCTTTCGTGTTTTACAAAATGCAAAATGGCCAAGATATAGAACTGTGAAATAGGTTTGGTAAAACTTAATTTGCTGTTTTGTAACATCTAAACGCTGAAACAGTACATACCTTAAAAAGACCAGATTCACCATCAGCAGCTAGTCTCTGAGCAATCGTGGATGTGAATGAGATTTTACCAAATTTCATCTACACACTGTCCTAAACATTATTTAAATCTGCAGCCACCTGGCGGAGCTGACCCCACATGCATCCAACTGTATCATCTTGTCCCACTCTAAAGGTACTGCCACACTAAACAATCCCGCTAGCGATCACGATAACGATGCATACTAATGCGATCGCTAGCGGGATTGTTTCTATATCGCTAAATGCGGCCACATTTAGCGATATAGTTAACGACGCTATCGCCGTTAGCGATCTTCTTAACGACTTTAGCGGTACAAAAGTACCGCTAAATCGCTAAGAAAAGGTGCCACACTAGCGATATATACTTACCCAGCGGGAGCGCCGACGATAAAAATAGGGTCCGGAACGATTCCAGCGACGAGCGAGATCACAGCAGGAAGCTCGTCGCTGGCAGCTGCCGCACTGAACAACATCGCTAACGGGATCGCTAAATAGTGACGTATTTTAGCGATCCCGTTAGCGATATTGTTCAGTGTGGCATACCCTTAAGGCTTTCAATGGGAACTGCTATTTCAATGTTCAAAATCATGGTTCTGTAAGGATATGGATATGCTGCCCACATTTCCCTCTTGAAGAAACAAGTTTTAATGTTGTGCGATGTGATATGTAATGTGAATTGATATATGTGTTAACCCCTTAGTGACAGAGCCATTTTGCAGCTTAATGACAGGGCCAATTTTTACAATTCTGACCACTGTCAATTTATGAGGTTATAACTCTGGAACGCTTTAACGAATCCAGCTGATTCTGAGATTGTTTTTTCGTGTCATATTGTACTTCACGTTAGTGGTAAAATTTCTTTGATATGACTTGTGTTTATTTATGAAAAAAACGGAAATATGGTGAAAATTTTGAAAATTTAACAATCTTCAAACTTTACATTTTTATGCCCTTAAATCAGAGAGATATGTCACACAAATTTCTTAATAAATAACATTTCCCACATGTCTACTTTACATCAGCACAATTTTGGGAACAAAATTTTTTTTGTTACGAAGTTATAAGGGTTAAAAGTTGACCAGCGATTTCTCATTTTTACAACACCATTTTTTTTTTAGGGACCACATCACATTTGAAGTCACTTTGAGGGGTCTATACGATAGAAAATACCCAAAAGTGACACTATTCTAAAAACTGCACCCCTCAAGGTGCTCAAAATCACATTCAAGAAGTTTATTAACCATTTACGTGCTTCACAGGAACTGAAGCAATGTGGAAGGAAAAAATTAACATTTAACTTTTTTTGCAAAAACTTTACTTCGGTACCAATTTTTTTTATTTTCACAACTGTTAAAAGAAAAAATGAACCACAAAATTTGTTGTGTAATTTCTCCTGAATAAGCCGATACCCCATATGTGGGGGTAAACCACTTTTTGGGCGCACGGCAGAGGTCGCAAGGGAAGGAGCGACATTTGACTTTTTCAACGCAGAATTGGCTGGACGCCATGTCGCGTTTGTAGAGGCCCTGATGTGTCTAAACAGTGGAAACCCATCACAAGTGACCCCATTTTGGAAACTAGACCACCTAAGGAACTTATCTAGATGTGTGGTGAGCACTTTGAACCTCCAAGTGCTTCACAGAAGTTTATAACATAGAACAGTGAAAATAAAAAATCATATTTTTTCCACAAAAACAATCTTTTCACCCCAATTTTTATTTTCCCAAGGGTAACAAGACCCCAAAAGTTTTTGTGCAATTTGTCCTGAGCATGCTGATACCCCATATGTGGGGGTAAACCACTGTTTGGGTGCATGGCAGAGCTTGGAAGGGAAGGAGCGCCGTTTGACTTTTTCAGCGCAGAATTGGCTGGACGTCATGTCG
This sequence comes from Oophaga sylvatica, assembly GCA_033576555.1. Classification (NCBI taxonomy): domain Eukaryota; kingdom Metazoa; phylum Chordata; class Amphibia; order Anura; family Dendrobatidae; genus Oophaga; species Oophaga sylvatica. The sequence continues at coordinate 222,974,628 of JARQOD010000003.1, read as the reverse complement.
TGTTTGTAGAGGCCCTGATGTGTCTAAACAGTGGAAACCCCCCACAAGTGACCCCATTTTGGAAACTAGACCCCCTAAGGAACTTATCTAGATGTGTGGTGAGCACTTTGAACCTCCAAGTGCTTCACAGAAGTTTATAACATAGAACCGTGAAAATAAAAAATCATATTTTTTCCACAAAAACGATCTGTTCACCCCAATTTTTATTTTCCCAAGGGTAACAAGACCCCAAAAGTTTTTGTGCAATTTGTTCTGAGCATGGTGATACCCCATATGTGGGGGTAAACCACTGTTTGGGTGCATGGCAGAGCTTGGAAGGGAAGGAGCGCCGTTTGACTTTTTCAACTCAGAATTGGCTGGACGCCATGTCGCGTTTGTAGAGGCCCTAATGTGTCTAAACAGTGGAAACCCATCACAAGTGACCCCATTTTGGAAACTAGACCCCCTAAGGAACTTATCTAGATGTGTGGTGAGCACTTTGAACCTCCAAGTGCTTCACAGAAGTTTATAACATAGAAGAGTGAAAATAAAAAATATTTTTTCCACAAAAACAATCTTTTCACCCCAATTTTTATTTTCCCAAGGGTAAGAAGACCCCAAAAGTTTTTGTGCAATTTTTCCTGAGCATGCTGATACCCCATATGTGGGGGTAAACCACTGTTTGGGTACATGGCAGAGCTTGGAAGGGAAGGAGCGCCGTTTGACTTTTTCAGCGCAGAATTGGCTGGACGTCATGTCGTGTTTGTAGAGGCCCTGATGTGTCTAAACAGTGGAAACCCCCCCACAAGTGACCCCATTTTGGAAACTAGACCCCCTAAGGAACTTATCTAGATGTGTGGTGAGCACTTTGAACCTCCAAGTGCTTCACAGAAGTTTTTAACATAGAACAGTGAAAAAAAAAATCATATTTTTTCCACAAAAACAATCTTTTCACCCACATTTTTATTTTCCCAAGGGTAACAAGACCCCAAAAGTTTTTGTGCAATTTTTCCTGAGCATGCTGATACCCCATATATGGGGGTAAACCACTGTTTGGGTGCATGGCAGAGCTTGGAAGGGAAGGAGCGCCGTTTGACTTTTCAACTCAGAATTGGCTGGACGTCATGTCGCGTTTGTAGAGGCCCTAATGTGTCTAAACAGTGGAAACCCCCCCACCATTTTGGAAACTAGAACCCCTAAGGAACTTATATAGATGTGTGGTGAGCACTTTGAACTCCCAAGTGCTCACAAGTGCTTCACAGAAGTTTATAACTCCCGGGCATGAAAATAAAAAGTCATATTTTTTCCACGAACCTGATCGTTTAGTCCCCAATTTTTCATTTTCCCAAGGGTAACAGGAGAAATTAGACCACAAAAGTTGTTGTCCAATTTGTCCTGAGTACGCTGATACCCCATATGTGGGGTGGGACCACTGTTTGGGCGCACGGCAGGGCTTGGAAGGGAAGGAGCGCCGTTTGACTTTTTCAAACCAAAATTGGCTGGAATTGAAATTGGATGCCATGTCGCGTTTGGAGAGCCCCTGATACGCCTAAACAGTGGAAACCCCCCAGAAATGACACCATTTTGGAAACTAGACCCCTTAAGGAACTTACCTAGATGTGTGGTGAGCACTTTGAACCCCCAAGTGCTTCACAGAAATTTATAAACGTAGAGCCGTGAAAATAAAAAATAATTTTTTTCCTCAAAAATGATTCTTTAGCCCGCTATTTTTTTTATTTTCCCAAGGGTAACAGGAGAAATTGGACCCAAAAAGTTGTTGTGCAATTTTTCCTGAGTACGCTGATACCCCATATGTGTGGTGAAACCACTGTTTGGGCGTATGGGAGTGCTTGGAAGGAAAGGAGCGCCATTTTGTAATGCAGACTTTGATGGAATGTTCTGGGGGCGTCATGTTGTGTTTGCAGACCCCTTGATGTGTCTAAACAGTATAAACCCCTGCAAGTGACACCATTTTGGAAACTAGACCCCCAAGGAGCTTATCTAGATGTGTGGTGAGCACTTTGAACCCCCAAGTGCTTCACAGAAATTTATAAACGCAGAGCCGTGAAAATGAAAAATCATTTTTTTTCTATGTTGGGGTAAACCACTGTTTGGGCGCACGGCAGGGCTCGGAAGGGAGGGAGCGCCATTTGACCTTTTGAACGCCACGTCGTGTTTGGAGACCCCCTGATGTGTCTAAACAGTGGAAACCCCCCACAAGTGACCCCATTTTGGAAACTAGACCCCTTAAGGAACTTATCTAGATGTGTGGTGAGCACTTTGAACCCCCAAGTGTTTCACAGAAATTTATAAACGCAGAGCTGTGAAAATAAAAAATCATTTTTTTTTCAAAAATGATTTTTTTAGCCAGACATTTTTTATTTTCCCAAGGGTAACAGGAGAAATTAGAACCCCAAAATTGGTGTGCAATTTGTCCTGAGGACGCTGATACCCCATATGTTGGGGTAAACCACTGTTTGGGCGCACGGCAGGGCTCGGAAGGGAGGGAGCGCCATTTGACTTTTTGAACGCCACGTCGTGTTTGGAGACCCCCTGATGTGTCTAAACAGTGGAAACCCCCCACAAGTGACCCCATTTTGGAAACTAGACCCCTTAAAGAACTTATCTAGATGTGTGGTGAGCACTTTGAACCCCAAAGTGTTTCACAGAAATTTATAAACGCAGAGCTGTGAAAATAAAAAATCATTTTTTTTCTCAAAAATGATTTTTTTAGCCAGCTATTTTTTATTTTCCCAAGGGTAACAGGAGAAATTAGAACCTCAAAATTGGTGTGCAATTTGTCCTGAGTATGCTGATACCCCATATGTTGGGTTAAACCACTGCTCGGAAGGGAGGGAGTGCCATTTGATTTTTTGAACGCCATGTCATGTTTAGAGACCCCCTGATGTGCCTAATTAGTGGAAATCCCTCAATTCTAGCTCCAACCCTAACCCCAACACACCCCTAACCCTAATCCCAACCCTAATCCTAACCTAAATCCCAACCCTAATTGTAACCCTAACCTTAATTGTAACCCTAACTCTAATTGTAACCCTAACCCTAATTTTAACCCTAACCCTAATTCTAACCCTAATTATAACCCTAACCCTAAGGCTAGGTTCATTTTGCATTTTACCAGCCCGTTCAACACATAGCGTTGACGGGCTGGTAACGGTATAGCATAACGCGACTGCGTTATGCTATGCCCGCTAGCGCAGAGGAATCAGCAGATGATTCATCTGCGCTAGTGGTGACGGAGCCCAGACGCTGCAGCCCGCGTCCGAGGCTCCGTCACTGAATGATGGCACGTCGCAAACGCATGCCGCTTTACGGCATGCGTCGCGATGCGCCCTCAAATGGGGGTGAATGGCAGCGTTAACGGACTGCATTACACCGCGTTATACCGCTGTGTAACGCAGTCCGTCTAACGGACTGCCATAACGCAATATGAACCCAGCCTAGCCCTAACCCTAATTATAACCCTAACCCTAATGCTAACCCTAACCCTAATTATAACCCTAACCCTAATTATAACCCTAACCCTAACGGAAAAATTAAAATAAATATAATTTCTATTTTTTATTATATGTCCCTAACTAAGGGGATGATAAATGGGGGGGTTATGTACTGTTTTTTTTTTTATTTTGATCACTGTGATAGTTTATCACAGTGATCAAAATGCACTTTCTGGAGAATGAATGAAAAAAAATTTGAATCTGCTGCTAAGCAGATCGGCGGGCGCACTGCGCATGCGCCCGCCATTTTTTTTTCCATGAAGAAGACCGGGAGGATCGGAGGCCAGGGGGACCTGCCGGAGGACACCGGCAGGTACAGGGGGGGTTTCGGGGAGCTGGGGACCCTCATTTTCTCCCCTCTGATGTGCGATCACATCAGAGGGGAGAGAAATCTTTTTTTTTTTGTTGCGATCGCCGTTATGCTGTATAGCGGCGATCGCAACACCGGGATCGGTGAATACCGACCCGGATCATGTTCTCTGGGGTCTCGGCTACCCCTGGTAGCCGAGACCCCAGAGAATATTGCCCATCCCCCCCAGCACATAGCGGCGGGCGCACTGAGCATAGCGGCGGCACCGGGGGACAATGTAGGGCCCGGGGGCCACATGCAAGGGATCGGGAGCCACATGGGGGTCCCGGGAACCATTTTTCTCTGTCCTCTGATGTCCGATGACATCAGAGGACAGAGAAATTAAATGGCACAACTTTTTTTTTTTGTTGCGATCGCCGTTATAGGGTTAATAATGGCGATCGCAACATCGGTGTCGGTAAAAACCGACCCGATTCATGTTCTCTGGGGTCTCGGCTACCCCCGGTAGCCGAGACCCCGGAGAAAATGCACCTCTGGGGGGCGCTATTCACTTTTTCCACAGCGCCGTTAATTAACGGCGCTGTGATTTAAGTACCCTTAATGACCGCCGTTAAAAGGCGTATCGGCGGTCGTTAAGGGGTTAAACATGTTAGTAATGTTGGTAATATATGTAATATATGTAGATTGACTGTAGAAACAGTTAGAGCGGACTAGCCCAGAGTAGGAGGGGCTGGGTTATAGGGAAAATTACGATTTCCTGTCAGAAAGTTAGTTATGGCCTTGAGTGTACAGTCATGGCCAAAAGTTTTGAGAATGACACAAATATTATATTTTCACATGATCTGCTGCCCTCTGGTTTTTATGTGTGTTTGACAGATGTTTTTATCACAGACAGAAATATAATAATTGCAAACATATGAGTAACAAAAGCTTATATTGACAGTTAGAATGAGTTAATGCAGCAAGTCAATATTTGCAGTGTTGACCCTTCTTCTTCAGGACTTCTGCAATTCTCCCTGGCATGCTCTCAATCAACTTCTGGACCAAATCCTGACTGATAGCAGTCCATTCTTGCACAATCAATGCTTTCATTTTGTCAGAATTTTTAGGTTTTTGTTTGTCCACCCGTCTCTTGATGATTGACCACAAGTTCTCAATGGGATTAAGATCTGGGGAGTTTCCAGGCCATGGACCCAAAATCTCTATGTTTTGTTCCCTGAGCCATTTAGTTATCACCTTTGCTTTATGGCAAGGTGCTCCATCATGCTGGAAAAGGCATTGTTGATCCCCAAACTGCTCTTGGAGGGTTGGGAGAAGTTGCTCTTGGAGGACATTCTGGTACCATTCTTTATTCATGGCTGTGTTTTTAGGCAAGACTGTGAGAGAGCCGATTCCCTTGGCTGAGAAGCAACCCCACACATGATTGGTTTCAGGATGCTTAACAGTTGGCATGAGACAAGACTGGTGGTAGCGCTCACCTTGTCTTCTCCGAATGAGGCGTTTTCCTGATGTCCCAAACAATCAAAAAAGGGGATTCATCAGAGAAAATAACTTTACCCCAGTCCTCAGCAGTCCACTGCCTGTACCTTTTGCAGAATATCAGTCTGTCCATGATGTTTTTTCTGGAGAGAAGTGGCTTCTTTTCTGCCCTCCTTGAGACCAGGCCTTGCTCCAAGAGTCTCTGCCTCACAGTGCATGCAGATGCACTCACACCTGCCTGCTGCCATTCCTGAGCAAGCTCTGCACTGCTGGTAGCCCGATCCCGCAGCTGAAACACTTTTAAGAGACGGTCCTGGCGCTTGCTGGTCTTTCTTGGGCGCCCTGGAGCCTTTTTGGCAACAATGGAACCTCTCTCCTTGAAGTTCTTGATGATGCGATAGATTGTTGACTGAGGTGCAATCTTTCTAGCTGCGATACTCTTCCCTGTTAGGCCATTTTTGTGCATTGCAATGATGACTGCACGTGTTTCTTTAGAGATAACCATGGTTAACAGAAGAGAAACAATGATGCCAAGCACCAGCCTCCTTTTAAAGTGTCCAGTGGTGTCATTCTTACTTAATCATGACAGATTGATCTCCAGCCATGTCCTCATCAACACCCACACCTGTGTTAATCGAGCAATCACTGAAAAGAGGTTAGCTGGTCCTTTTAAGGCAGGGCTGCAATGATGTTGAACTGTGTTTTGGGAGATAAAGTTCATTTTCTAGCCAAATATTGACTTTGCAAGTAATTGCTGTTAAGCTGATCACTCTTTATAACATTCTGGAGTATATGCAAATTGCCATCAGAAAAAGTGAAGCAGTAGACTTTGTAAAAATTAATATTTGTGTCATTCTCAAAACTTTTGTCCATGACTGTATACTGACTGAACCTAAAGGTTCAAGGTAAGCAGTTCTGCATCCTGGGGTGACCTGAAGTGAAAGGAGACCGAAGAGAAGGGATAATGAGATCCAAATTACAAGTGACTAGTGTTGAGCGATACTGCCCTATATCCTAAAATATCGGATCGGATTGGATCGGCCCGATACTCAAAAAGTATCGGGTATCGCCTATCCGATACCGGTAACACAATGCAAGTCAATGGGACAGAAATATAGGAACTAAAAAAAACCCTTTCTTTCCTTGTAAACATTAAATATACACACATAGAATACACATATATATATATATATATACATGTCATTGTGACATATATATATATATATATATATATATATATATATATATATATATTTATAGTTCATACACTTCTACATAGTAAAATAGCCTCTGATTCAATTGCCGGGTAATGCCGGCTTTTGTGAAAATACAGAAGCACCCGACATGAAATGACACATGGTTTACATAGAGTTAACCATATATTTTCATGTAGTTTGATATCTGATTTTCACAAACAATTACATGAGTGTATGTGTGCAAAATTTCACACCTGTAGGGGCTAATTAAAGGTGTAAATTCGTTGTAAAAAAAACAGACTTTTTTGCTACGAATTTACACTTTTAATTAACCCCAACATGTGTAAAATTTTGCACACATACACTCATGTAATTGAGTGAAAACAATATATCAAACAACATGAAATGACATGATTAACGCTATGTAAACCATGTGTCATTTCATGTCGGCTTCTGTATTTTCACAAAAGCCGGCAATTGAATTAGCGGCTATTATACTATGTAGAAGTGTATGAACTATAAATATATATATATATATGTGTCACAAATTCAATGACATGTATATATATATATATGAGGTGTAAAATTGTTGAAAACAAATGCGTGGGCTCCCGCCCTATTTTCTCAACCAGACAGACAAAGTCAGCGAGTGGGGGCAGATAATAATAGCCCAGAGAGGGACCATTATTTTTGGCCCCCCCCCGGCTACTAACATCTGCCCCCAGACACCCAAAAAAAGGCAAATCTATAATTAGATTCGCCCTTTCTGGCACTTTGCCCGTCTATTCCCATTGTCCTGTAGCGGTGGCGAATGGGTTAATAAGGGGTTAAAGCCACCTTGCTATTGAAAGGTGAGTTTAAGCCAGGTTAATAATTGAGAGCTGTCAATTAGACAACTATCAATTATTAATCCTATTGTATGAAATAAAAATAAAACACACACACTTTAATTAAAAATCATTTTAATGAAATAAACACACAGTTTTTGACAATATTTTATTTTACTGCCATTCCTTGCGAAGCCCTTGTTCACCTGTAATAAAAATAAAATAATAAAGCAACATTATTCTTATCTATCCAATGTTCAGTCTGGTCCCCCGATGTAATCCTTCTGAAAGGGTTAATGTTTACTGCAGAGACCGCAGCTAATGCTGACAGTCTCACAGTAAACCCCCGAATGAATGAGCTCCTCTCCTGGCTGACAGGAGAGGAAGTGGTTAGCATAATTGATTGCTTCCCACTTTCACTTCAAGTCAGCCAGGGACACCGCACTGCATCAGTGACGTCAGAGGGAATCCCGGCTGACTTGAAGTGAGCTGATTAACAAAAATAGGGGATCCCCTCTAAAAAAAAAAAATGGTGTGGGGTCCCCCCTATTTTTGTTAAACAGCCTGATAAAGCAGACTACTGAGGCCTGGTTTTTCAGGCTGTTAAGGAGCCAATATCCATGGACTTTGCAAGCCTAATAATACCAGGCCACAGCAGTCTGCTTATCTTGGCTGGTTAACAAAAATAGGGGATCCCCTTGAAAAAAAATGGCGTGGGGTCCCCCCTATTTTTGTTAACCAGCCAGATGAAGCAGACTGCTGAGGCCTGGTTTTTCAGGCTGGTAAGGATCCAATATCCATGGACCTTGCAAGCCTGATAATACCAGGCCACAGCAGTCTGCTTAGCTTGGCTGGTTAACAAAAATCGGGGATTCCCTCGAAAAAAAAATGGTGTGGGGATCCCCCTATTTTTGTTAACCAGCCAAGTAAAATGCAGACTGCTGCGGCTTGGTATTAAAAGACTGTCAAGGCCCATGGATTTTGGCCCTCAACAGCCTAAAAATACCAGGCTGCAGCAGCCCCACAAATGGCGCATCCAAAGATGCGCCAATTGTGGCACTTTACCCGGCTCTTCCCACTTGCCCTGTAGCGGTGGCAAGCGGGGTAATAAGGGGTTAATGTCACCTTTGATTGATCAATGACAATAAGCCCGGTTAATAATGGAGAGGCGTCAATAAGACACCGATCCATTATTAATCATAGTTTGTAAATTTAAAAAAAAAACACAGCCAGAATAAAGTCTTTTAATGAAATAAAATACCACACAGTTTTCATTAATTTTATTTCACTCTCATTCCTGCGACGCCATCGATCTCCTGTAAAAAAACAAAATAATAAACCAACACAAATACTCCCTGTCCGACGCAGTCCAAAATACCGAGTGTCCCACGACGAGTCCAGCTCTGCTATATCTGGATGACAGGCTGAGCCTGACATCCACATAGAGCAGAGCTGCTTTCCAGAGCTGCGTCCCCGGAGGTGACGTAATCCGGACTGGTTTACTGCCAGCTGTCGCGAGATTACAGCTGGCCGAGATTACCCAGTACCCGGCAGTCACTGCAGTTATCGCGAGATTCTGCACGTGACCGCCAGGGACAGGGTAATGGCGGCCATCCAGGAGGACGTGACCGCCGGGGAAGGGGATCTTCTGCCAGGTAAGTGCGGACTCTGCTGAGTCCTGACACCTGACAGACCCGACCGACACTGACAGTGACAGTTTCGGGGAGTTCCTGTGTCACGTACTTAGTTCTGTGACACAGGAACTCCCATAGACTTGGTCGGAAAACTCAGATTCCGGTATCCGATATGACAAAAATATCGGAACTCAGAATCAGAATTCCGATACAGTGAATATCGGCCGATACCCGATATTTGCAGTATCGGAATGCTCAACACTACAAGTGACTAAGAGACAGAGTGGCCTTCCAGAAACGGGTCCTAGGAGTAGACGCTGAGCCATGATACCTTGATTTAATAACGCTGGAAGGTAACGGGACTAAACAGAACTGAATGCGTGAGACTAATGAAGTGTCCCGAGCGGGAGTTACAGGGCTCCAGTAGTGGAAAAAATATATGGAACCACAGAACAAGTAAAGAACACTTGTTAATCAGGACTGTAACAATAAAGCTGGGTTGTGGTGAAAAAGGGAGAAACAATGGACATAGAAAATTCTGGAGTAAACTACTGAGGAAGGAAACTGTGGAAAATGCTTCAAATTGTAAAAGAAACATTTATAAGACTTTGCACCCGCTATCCCTACAACCCTTACCAAGTTACCATTCAGTAGAGAGTTTAGAATGGTGGTCTCCCTTACTGAACTGTGAAACATCTGGTCCTGGTTATCCCGCAACAACTGTCACATGCGGCCTGCATGGGTGTAATGCCCTCATGACACAAGTTCCCACACCCAGTCAGGACCTACACTTTCATGTAATGTATCACCCACGGCTGCCGCCCCAAGCCACATTACCCTTCAAAAGTGTAATCAATACCGCCTTACAAAAAAACCATTAAAATTAATAATTTAATTCCAAACTTTAAAAACATCCTCTCCACAGGTAAACACTAGGGTGCCAAGGAAAAATGAACTTTGCAAATTGGTAAGTCTTACCCCTCAAATTTGTTCCTTTTGGCATAAGGATTCACCATGTAAAATATGTTGACATTAAATTTAGATTTACCACTTGCTCAAGGCATGTGAATTATTCCATGTTTCTCATTTTCCACAATATTATACACACAATAACCAGTAAAAAATTAACCACTAACATTTAAAAAAATTTAATTAAAAAAAAACCTAAAAGTTCAAATCACCCCCTTTTCGCCCCATCGAAAATTAAAGGATTAAAAAAAAATATGCACACATTTGGTATCGCTGCGTTCAGAAACGCCCGATCTATTAAAATATAAAATCAATTAATCTGATTGGTAAACAGCATAACATACCATGCATAACGTAGGATATGCATGACGATAAATACTAAACAAACATTTAAAACTGCAATATGATGTGCCATTGAGCAAACAGTAAATGATAACTAATCTTAAAAAAAGAAAATTATAAAATATCTATGACTAAAAATGAACAAAACTAGGAGGTAAGACCTTCAAAAACTTGCTACTTAATTTTTACCATGCATTTCCTTGGCACCCTAGTAAACATACAAAGATATATATTATTGTGTTTTTGTGTATGTAGATTTGTGGTAAGACTTACAGTCACATAACAACAGTGATAGAGTGTATAATCTATAAATCTACAGAAGTTTGGGAAAATCCCTATACCTATTTGTCCTTGGTAGTAGTCCTGCCTTGGCATGGAGGTTGGCATCCTAGATTCAGCGCACTGAAGACTAACCCTTTATATTCTTAGTTAGCCCTATATTGATACTAGGTAGAATAGGATCTATAATTAACCCCTTAATGTCCATTGATGTGCACAGTCCGTCATGTAAACACGCAGTGGTAGTTCAGTGCCGACAGCTGTCTATGACAGCTGACAGGCACGGCAAGCGGTGCGGGGACCTTTGCCGTCGGTCCCCGCACCTACAGCGCTGTGATTGGTCAGTCAATCTGACTGACCAAACACAGCAGCGATCGCGCAGAAGATGCTGAAATTTCAGCATCTCCAGCGCGATCAGTGCAGGAGCTCAGCGCTGCAGTGGCCAAGCTTCCTGCACTGACAGCCAGGAGCGGCGCCCCCACCGCCCTGGCTGTTAACCCCCTGACTGCTGCGATCCAGCGCGATCGCAGCGCTCAGGGGGGGAGGCAGAGGGTCGGGAGCTCCCTCTGCCTCAGATCGGCACCCTGCAATGTATTTGCAGGGCCCGATCTCTGCCTTGATGACCCGGGGGTAGTCATGACAACCTCCGGGTCATCTAGCTACGGAAAGCTGCTGTGATCATGGTCACAGCAGCTTTAACTATAGTTACAATGCATTGCAATGCTGGAGCATTGCAATGCATTGTAACTGCAATAAAAAGTAAAAAAGTGAAAGCCCCATAAAGGGACAAGTTAAAAAAAGCATTTTTTTAAAAAAATTGTAAAAAATACACATTTTTATGTAATAAAAAAAAAACAAAAAAATACACATGTTTGGTATCGCTGCGTCCATAAAAATCCCATCTATAAAAGCGTAACCTAGATAACCCCTTCAGTGAAAGCCGTAAAAAAAAATACAAAAAAGTAGTAAATTATACTTTTTCCAAGCGGTATCATCATACCGCTTGGAAAAAGTGCAATAACACGCGATCAAAAAGTTGGATATAAATAATCATGGTACCGCTGAAAACGTCATCTTGTCCCACAAAAAACAAGCTGCTATACAGCATCATCAGCGAAAAAATAAAAAAAAGTTATAGCTCGCAAAAATGATGCAAAAATAATTATTTTTTCTATAAAATTTTTTATTGTGTAAAAAACGCCAAAACATAAAAAAATATATAAATGAGGTAGCACTGTAATCGTAGTGACCCAAAGAATAAAGCTGCTTTATCAATTTTACCACACGCGGAACGGAGGAAAAAAAAAAAAAAAACAATTCCTGAATTGCTGGTTTTTGTTCATTCTGCTTCCACAAAAATCGGAATAGGAAGCGATCAAAAAACATTATGTGCCCGAATATGATACCAATAAAAACGTCAGCCCGACCTGCAAAAAATAAGCCCGCACATGACTCTGTCGGCCGAAATATGGAAAAATTATAGCTCTCAAAATACGGCGATGCAAAAATTTCTTACAAAAAATTATTCCAAAAAAAGAGTCTTTTAGAGTGTGACCGAAGCTAAACATGAAAAAAGGGTATAAATCTGGTATCGCCGTAATCGCACCGACCCGGAATAAAGTCGCCTAATCACTAATACCGCACGAGGAACGGCGTAAAAAAGAAAACCAATTCTTCACCTTTTGTGGATTTTTTCATTCTGCCTCCCAAAGATCGCAGTAAGGCGATCACAGTGGTTCCCCCCACATATGGGGTATCAGCGTACTCAGGACAAAATGCACTTCAACTTTTGGGGTCCTATTTCTCCTGTTACCCTTATAAAAATAAAAATTTGGGGCAAAAAGGTCATTTTTGTGGAAAAAAATATGATTTTTTTTATTTTCACGGCTCTACGTTATAAACTTCTGTGAAGCCCTTGGGGGTTCAAAGTGCTGACCACACATCTAGATAAGTTCCTTGGGGGGTCTAGTTTGCAAAATGCGGTCACTTGTGGGGGGTTTCTACTGTTTAGGCACATCAGGGGCTCTCCAAGCGTGACATGACACCCGCAGACCATTCCATCAAAGTCTGCATTTAAAAACGGTGCTCCTTCCCTTCCGAGCTCTGCCATGCATCAAAATAGTGGTTCCGCCCCACATATGGGGTATCAGCATACTCAGGACAAATTGCACAATAGCTTTTGGGGTCCTATTTCTCCTGTTACCCTTACAAAAAAAAAATTTGGGGGCAAAAAGATTATTTTTGTGGAAAAAAATATGATTTTTTTATTTTCACGGCTCTACGTTATAAACTTCTGTGAAGCACTTGGGGGTTCAAAGTGCTCACCACACATCTAGATAAGTTCTTTGGGGGGTCTAGTTTCCAAAATGGAGTCACTTGTGGGGGGTTTCTACTGTTTAGGCACATCAGGGGCTCTCCAAATGTGACATGACACCCGCAGACCATTCCATCAAAGTCTGCATTTGAAAAAGGCGCTCCTTCCCTTCCGAGCTCTGCCATGCATCAAAATAGTGGTTTACCCCCACATATGGGGTATCAGCGTACTCAGGACAAATTGCACAATAACTTTTGGGGTCCTGTTACCCTTTGGAAAATAAAAATTGGGGGTGGAAAGATCATTTTTGTGGAAAAGATATGATTTTTTTAATTTTACAGCTCTACGTTATAACCTTCTGTGAAGCCCTTGGGGGTTCAAAGGTCTCACCACACATCTAGATAAGTTCCTTGGGGGTCTAGTTTCCAAAATGGGGTCACTTGTGGGGGGTTTCCACTGTTTAGGCACACAGGGACTCTCCAAATGCGACATGGCGACCAATCTCAATTGCAGCCAAAAAAGTCAAATGGCGCTGCTTCCCTTCCAAGCTCTGCCATGTGCCCAAATAGTAGTTTACCCCCACACATGGGGTATCGGTGTACTCAGGAGAAATTGTACAACAAATATTGTGGTTCATTTTCTACTGATACCCTTGACAAAATTTTAAAAAATTGTGTCGAAAGAAAAATTTTGGGAAAAAAAGTTAAATGTTCATTTTTTCCTTCCACATTGCTTCAATTCTTGTGAAGTACCTAAAGGGTTAATAAACTTCTTGAATGTGGCTTTGAACACCTTGAGGGGTGCAGTTTTTAGAATGGTGTCACTTTTGGGTATTTTCTGTCATATTGACCCATCAAATTCACTTCAAATGTGAGGTGGTCCCTAAAAAAAATGGTTTTGTAAATTTTGTTGTAAAAATGAGAAATCGCTGGTCAACTTTTAACACTTATAACTTCCTAACAAAAAAAATTTTGGTTCCAAAATTGTGCTGATGTAAATTAGACATGTGGGAAATGTTATTTATTAACTATTTTTTGTGACATATCTCTCTGATTTAATGGCATAAAAATTAAAATTTGAAAATTGCAAAATTTTCAAAATTTTTGCCATATTTCCATTTTTTTCATAAATAAACGCAAGTTATATTGAAGAAATTTTACCACTATCGTGAAGTACAATATGTCACAAGAAAACAGTCTCAGAATCGCCAAGATCCGTTGAAGCATTCCAGAGTTATAAGCACATAAAATGACAGTGGTCAGAATTGTAAAAATTGGCCTGGTCTTTAACCTACAAAATGGCTTGGTCGTTAAGGGGTTAATTACTAATGTATAGGCAGATCAGGTAGTTGTCAGTAGTGTCTCAATGCATATATCTATCCAGTTACACCACTATATACCATTGGGCACACAGGGAGTAGGCTACATCTTAGTAATTATTAGATAAAGATAGTAGGCATAGGTCATCCACAATTTAAAAAAAGTACAGCATGTGTCTAAATATAGTTCAGTACTTATCTGGATCTCATGCTGAGTCTCTACACATTTCCCCTCATAAGGTTGATCAGGGTACTCTTGGATGGTATAGCATCAATACATTATGTCCATAACAAAAACTCTGTCATTCAGGTGAATTAGATTTAGGCTAATCCTTGGTTAATGGTATTGCTCATGTCAGAGCTAAATCAGCATTTCTTCAGAAGACCTTGGTTTGTCAGAAAGGCTGATGCATACTAGAAGTTGAGATAAAATGTTCCTTTTTTGTACAATACACAACCTTCCCCCCCCAGTTATTAAAAGACACTCTGTGCTGGGAGCTAAGGGAAGGATGAAGTTTTCAAGGTAAAACTAGTATTCTATCTATTTAGTAATAAGTTGTATTAACTGCCATATATGGTAATTCCGCTTCCTGCTTCAGGGGTGTATATAAGCCCCTTCGTTAGCAATAAAGAGTAGAGTCTATTGACGCACACTTTGGTTTGTGTCTTATTCTCTCTGGTACCACATTCCGAGGAGGAAAGGGTTAACAAGATAACAGCGACGACAACTGGCGCCCGACCAGGGGACTGAGTTATTCTATTCTGAGGAAGCCCGACCGGTCCGGAGACGTGGGATGAGCGGAGCCTTCTGTTGGTGATATACACAGCGCTGGGGTAAGAATACTTATTATATTCTACCTAAAATCTATATCACTGTATAGTGGACTCCCTCCTCCCCGAGCGGTCAGCTTTCCAGGTAAATCACAGCTATTCCTGGCTCAGGTCCCTTTGAACCAGTAGACCTTCAGATTAATTGTCAGTCCTGCCTTTCCTCCTTTGAATAATGACAGTATGGATCCAATGATTGTGTTGTGGTTTTATCTTGGTGTTGGTGTGATTGGATTGTTCATTTGGTTGGCGTACAAATCTTGGAAAGCGAGCAGTGGAATGGTTCAGAAACCTTTGTGGCCCATTGTCTAAGTGACGCAATTGTCTTGGTGACAGAGTCTTGGTGACAAACTTGTCTTGGTGACAAGAGAATCTCTTCTAGGTGAGGAGATACAAAATGGGGAACCAAAATGCCAAGGAAGGCATTTCTGCTAAAGATTTAGTTGTGCGCAGAGAAGGGAAGCAAGCTTTGATAGGCATTGACAAAGTATTGTGTAAAGCAGGCATGAGTGAAAACGGAGAATTGAACAGTGATAAATGGAAAAGGTTCTATAACTCACATCATGGATGGTTGAGAGACAAAGGACTGTTGAAAACAGTGAACCTGTGGATGAGTGCGTGTGATTACTTAGAGGCAAGACTGAAGAATTGGGAGACGGACATTACAGACTTACAAAAACAGGGATGACTGATTTGCCCTCCTGTTTGCCCCCTACTTACCTCCACCCCAGTATCAGACCTTCCCACAGACTTCCCACGAGCCAAACTGTTGGGTCTGCCCCAGGTGTGGACAGCAAAATCCCCTGACGGTAGATGTCTGTGTAAGTTGCGGTGGACCCAGACCTCCCCCGGCCAATCTATTTCCAATGAGGACAGTAGTGGTACCTGGTACCCCGGGTGCTGCAGGAGGGGTGGAGGGCGGATAGCTCAAGGCGTCCCCCGGACAGCAGTGTTATACAGACCATGGAGCCCTTCAGAGCAGTTGGCTCTAATAACGCAACTCCCGGACCCTTCACAGTCACCAATGGGGTTCGCTAGAATGTTAGCTACAATGCAGGATACGTATAAAGCAACTAGACAGGATCTGGAAGCACTTATAAAAGGGAAATTGGCAGATGAAGCCAGATACGATAGACTGATAGATGAGACATACAAGTGTTATGTTGGTAGGAACGGACCTGATGATGCAGAGTCAATGACGCAGCAGCAGGGGTTATGTTTACAGAAGCGTTGAAAAAAGCATGTAAAGATAGACAAGCTGAAAAGGAAGTTACACTAGAAGACAGAGTACAGGGAAAGAGGAAGAGCCAAAAGATTATTTCTGGGCTCTAAGAAAAACTTGGGTGGAAATGGGTTTTGTCCCAGAAAACAAGACTAGTGAGAGAGTACTGGCAAGTGCTTATATGAATGGTTAAAAAAGGAAGTGTCAGAAAAGGTGAAAGTAAGTAGACCTGATTGGAGATCAGTAAAAGCAGAGGATCTAGCCAGAATAGCACAAGGGGCACAACATGATTTAGCGCAGGCAAAAAGAGGAGCAAGGATACATGCTGTAGGTACTCGTCCTGCAAACAGCAGGGAGGGGAGACGTGTGCCAGGAGGTGGACAGAAATTGTGCTACGGATGCAAAAAAACAGGACATTTCAGGAGAGATTGTAGAACTAATCCATATCCAGCCTGTCCAACTAATCCATATGCAAATGCCCCAAATGATCCGCCTGCAAGAGGCCCCAAGATCAATAAGGCGCTCCCATAGGATAATGGTAGCTTGCACATGAACCCCCTTGTCTCCTTACCCCCCACTCCTAATTGCACAGTGCAGGTGAACCTACCAGGGGGACATGAGGTTGAGTTCCAAGTGGACACGGGGGCAGATAATTCAGTAATTACAGAAGAAGACTGGCCATTTGGGAAAAGTGATTTCTCCCACCATGTTATAGCGACTCCTTATAACTCTCCATCTATCCTGCTCCCCGTCACTAAAAAGATTCCCCTGCAAATTCAAGGAACCACTGTACACACACAGTTAATGGTATCACCACGGGGTCAATGTAATCTTTTAGGAAGTGATGTGTTGTCACAATTGCAAGCACATATTGAGTATCATCCTGATGGAACTGTCACTATGACACCAGGACTGAAGCCGAGCACTCTTTGTAAAATCATGTCGCTAGACGTTGCTAGTATAGAGGACACAAATGAATTTCCTTCGATGTTAGAAGGTGTGATACCGCATGATTTCTGGGCTTCAGATAAAACAGATGTGGGCAGATTAAGGGTGCAGCCAGTCATGGTCAAATTAAAGCCAGGTGCAATTCTGCCCCAACAGAGACAGTATCCTCTTAGTTCAGCTCAAGAGTCGGCTATAGCTCAGCAGGTACAGAAACTGGTAGCAAGTGGTGTTTTAGTTAAGACCCAGTCCCCTTGTAACACCCCTCTGTTCCCAGTTAAAAAGAAAACAGCACCGGGGCAGCCAGCAGCGTACAGAATGGTCCATGATCTCCGGCTAGTGAACAAAGCTACAGAGCTCCTCACACCAGTTGTACCAAATCCACACACCCTTCTGTCTCAGATCCCGGCTAGTGCTCTTTGTTTTTCAGTGATTGACTTGGCAAACACATTTTTTAGTGTCCCATTGCACCCTGACTGCCAGTATTTGTTTGCTTTTACATTTCAAGGGAATCAGTATACGTGGACTGTTTTGCCCCAGGGTGCCCAAAATTCACCCACTATGTATACTGCCAGTCTGCAAGAGATACTGGAAAGATGGAAAATGCCAAAAGTAGTTGTTCTGCAATATGTTGATGACTTACTGATTTGTGCCCCCTCCAGGAAACAGTGTCGCAGTGCAACAATATCACTCATGTTGTTTCTGTACCAAGCTGGATGTAAAGCGTCAAAGAATAAACTGCAATTTTGTAAATCTTCAGTTATCTTTTTGGGACATTGCATTACACCAGGGGCGCGACATCTGACCAGCGCTCGCAAAGAAGCTGTACAGAACTTTCCTATGCCTGTTAATGTTGCCGCTCTTAGGACATTTCTTGGACTGGTTTCCTACTGCAGGCAGTGGATTCATGCTGTATCAATCCTCATGCAGCCTCTCTATGACTGTATCACCATTGTGCCTTTTAAACTAACTCCTGAAGGTATAGACTGTTTTTATTCTCTCAAAAACAGGATTGTGGCAGCTCCAGCGCTAGGAACCCCCAACTATGAACTACCATTCACCCTGCATCTCCACGAACAGCAGGGACACGCGGCAGGGTATTGACTCAGTTACATGGTGACAATCAAAGGCCTGTAGCCTATTTCAGTGGAAGACTAGATGCAGTGGCTAGAGGTGCCCCGTCCTGTGTACGGGCAGTACATGCTGTAGGACTATTGCTCCACAAATCGTCAGACATCGTTCTTGATCATCCATGACAGTACTTACACCTCATGATGTATATACCATACTGAACCAGGTGCAACCGGCACACCTTTCAGCTGCACGTCACCTTCGATTGCAATGTGCACTTTTAATGCCTCCAAATGTTTCTTTGCAGAGATGTACCACACTTAATCCTGCCACGTTGTTACCTCTCTCGGATCTAAAGGAGGGGTCAGGTACGGTATTGTACAAAGAAGATCCAAGAGAGGAGATTCCTCATGATTGTGTTCAGCTTATGGCACAGGAAACAGCAGGTCTACCCACAGTGTTTGAAACTGAAAGACGTAATGTTGATTTTGAATTTTTTGTAGATGGATCTCGCCACCAAGATGACTCAGGTACCTTCCACACTGGATATGCCATCGTCTCCCTGAATGCAGTAATCAAAGCAGAACCAATGCTCCCACATCAGTCGGCCCAGGAGGCTGAACTTAAGGCTCTGACAGAGGCCTGTAAGATAGCTGAAGGTAGAATTGTTAACATCTACACAGATTCTAGATACGCATTCGGTATAGCTCATGATTTTGGTCCAATTTGGAAATCTAGAGGATTCCTGATGGCAGCAGGACATCCCATTAAAAATGCTGACGCAGTCCAGCAGTTAATTGATGCATTACAATTACCAAAAGAAGTAGCTGTCATAAAAGTTAAAGCACATACCAGATGCACTGATCAGGTGAGTAAAGGAAACGCAATGGCCGATGCAGCAGCAAAAACAGCAGCCAGTAGACCACTCCAAGGGGTAACAATGCACCAGGTAAGCGCTCCCAAAAATCCCTTTGTGTCGGAGGATGCCTTATCCCAGATGCAGGCTCAGGTGCGCCAGGAGGAAGTTGAAAAGTGGGAAAAAGAAGGTGCATGTCTGAATGAAGCAAATGGGGTATGGGGAAGAGGGATGCGTCGATGCCTTCCAAGGCGTTGTACCCTGCGGTCGCCCAGATGTTACATGGGCCAACCCACCAGTCCAAAACTGCTGTAATGAGCGTCATGCAGAAGCATTGGGTGGCACCAGGCTTTTCCACCTGTATAGAAGGTTTGATCCAGGGATGCATGGTATGTGCTACACATAATCAGGGAAGGGTAGTCAAGACACCACCCAAACACACCCCTCGGCCCCTCTATCCTTTCCAGAGACTGCAGATTGATTATATTCAGCTGCCAAAATCAGGTTCATGGGAGTACTGTGTTGGTGTGTTTTGATTTATTCTCAGGTTGGCCGGAGGCTTTCCCGATTGCCAAGGCTACGGCTGCGGCAACCGCAAAGAAGCTGCTTCCGGAGGTGGTGTGCAGGTATGGAGTACCAGAGGTGATCGAAAGTGACAGAGGTACACATTTCACAGGTGAAATAATGAATGAAGTCTTGACAGCTCTGGGAATTCAACAAGCTTTCCACACCCCATATCACCCACAAAGCAGTGGGAAAGTAGAAAGACTAAATGGGACATTGAAGTTAAAAATCCAAAAGGCCATGGCTGAAACAGGGAAATCTTGGCCTGAATGTTTACCATTAGCCCTATACTCAGTAAGGTACACTCCAAATAGGAAAACTGGACTTTCTCCGTATGAAGTACTATTTGGAAAGTGCCTAGTTTAGGATGTTTCTTTCCCCAAGCACTGGAGATGAGTAATCATGTATTAAGCTCATATGCAAGGGATTTGCATAAAAGACTTAAAAAAGTACATGATAATGTCTTCAGTTCTCTTCCAGATCCGAACCAGGATCCTGGGAGTCACAGCCTGCAGCCTGGAGACTGGGTAGTCATTAAAAGACACGTGAGAAAGAGTCTGGATCAGAGATTTGATGGACCTTTTCAAGTTCTACTGACGACAAGTACTGCAGTCAAGCTACAAGGCAAGGAAACTTGGATTCACGCATCGCATTGTAAGAAGATCATTGGAGAGCCTCCAGAAGAGGAATGATGCTACTAATGACATTTGCTTGCATCCTTGCAGTAACGGATGCTTGGAACAGACTTAGCCGTGTAGATGGTGATGATAACAGGTTCATTAGACACCACTTAGCTTTAGTGGATGGACTGAAAGAACAAAACCAAAATATTGCAAACTGTTGGATTTGTACACACGCGCCGGTGACATCCACCAGTCTACCATTTCTTGCAGTCCCAGTCTCGTGGGAAGAAATTAACTCTTGGGGATACTGTGCAGACACATTAAGCAGCAATGCCACTCAAAAACTTTGGAACACTACGGTAGGAATACCGGTAGTGGGTTGGACTGATTTTCCATGGTGGCAGGGAAATCTAACAGGGCAGATAATTCCAAGACGGTATCTATCTTTTAAAGGTGGGGCATGGGTACCCAGAAATAGAACTAGCATAACCTCTTTGGGAGAAATACCGACACAGGGGTTAAAGATAAGTTTTGGGGTCACTACAGGAAGCTTAGATGCTTTCAAACCCTCCCTATTAGAACGATATCTACACACTGATAGATGGAAAAATAATGTTTTCTTTGAGAATGGAAATGATGAAACTTGTGCTAACAAACCAGGTAACCTGAGGTGTAATAAAGATGAAGGGTATCAGAAGAACACTCCCACCTGCGGAGAACCTACCGCAGGATACTGCTCCCCACTAGGACAAAGGCCCGGATGGTGCATGATGAGTAATATTTCAAAGTTTATAGATTTGGCACACCGATTAGTATTACAGCATTCAGCTATATGGAACCTTCCACCATCAATGTATTGGGTATGTGGGGACAAGGCATTTAAGTGGCTTCCAGTAGGAGTCACCGGGAAATGCACCCTAGCTAGATTGACACCAGCCACCTATCTCATCACTCCAGATAGATTAAATCCATTGTCTATTCCAAAATACACATTACATAAACGATCTGCAGACAATAGACCTCGCCCAAATGGGAGACCACACATAGTGGAGATGGGGATAGCAAATAAATTTTTCAGTGCATTATTCATCTACCCTATGATGACTCAGACGTGGGATAAGTTGGTAGAATCCACAGATTACCTAGATGATCAAATATGGGATATTTTAGATATCCTCAATGGGTCCCTTGCAGTACAGAACCAGCTAATTATTGTTACTAACCAACATACCCTCGTGTTAGATTACTTGACTGCAGCTCAAGGAGGGATGTGCCAGATTATTGGACCTGCATGTTGTCATTATATTGATAATTCTAGTGTTTTAACCCTTAAACATAAGCTAGAGGATGTCATAAAGTTAAGGAAACTATATGAGGAGGCAAATCTGAAGAATCAAGATTCATGGTGGGCAAATACTTTCTCCTTTCTTAACCCCGCAAATTGGTTCAAAGGTATAGGGGGATGGCTGACTGGGATAATACAAGCTGGCCTACAGGTTTTATTAATATGTCTTGCTATTTAGTTTTTAAAATCTGTTTGACGTGTATTAAACGATGTACTAGGACACAGAGGAGGTATGAAGATGTGTATTGATCAAATGAAGGAACAAAAGAGGGAATGTCAGAGCTAAATCAGCATTTCTTCAGAAGACCTTGGTTTGTCAGAAAGGCTGATGCATACTAGAAGTTGAGATAAAATGTTCCTTTTTTGTACAATACACAACCTTCCCCCCAGTTATTAAAAGACACTCTGTGCTGGGAGCTAAGGGAAGGATGAAGTTTTCAAGGTAAAACTAGTATTCTATCTATTTAGTAATAAGTTGTATTAACTGTCATATATGGTAATTCCGCTTCCTGCTTCAGGGGTGTATATAAGCCCCTTCGTTAGCAATAAAGAGTAGAGTCTATTGACGCACACTTTGGTCTGTGTCTTATTCTCTCTGGTACCACATTTCGAGGAGGAAAGGGTTAACAAGATAACAGCGACGACACTCACAACTAAAGACAATCCAAGTGTGCAAAAACATACACTATGTATGCTAAATAAAAGTAACATTACAAGCATATTCTGAAAATTCAGCTTTATACCCAAAGTGGTGGCGCCAACCACACCAAGAAATTTTATCCAACCTTTAACCTACTTTTTCAGGGTTCCTTGGGATTTTTCTTACCTGCTGCCCCTACATCCTATACAGCATGAGTAGGTGTCAATAACTAGGGTAAGGACCCACTCAGAAATCAGTACAAGAAATAACTCTTAGCTGGGAATTTTGTCATTTGTTTTCCCGAGAGATTATCACATCCATTGAAGGAACCTGAGTGGATATTTCATAGATCTCTATATGAACAAGTAAAAGTTAAGTGGTAGATGAAGAGTATGACTACAACTTTTGGCCAGATTGATACTATAAATAAGTCAGGAAACATTCCATAACTGTGATTGATGGTATCTAGAAGTTAAAAGGGAATTATCGTAAATTTGATTAACAGCATAGAAACTGTTGACTTTGCACAATACATAAAGTAAGACTTCAGCTCATAAGAAAAATGTGTGAAATGATCAAGCCCTTCATATTTTAAGTTACGCTAATACCTGAAGAAAGGCAACTACTGGGAAAGATGAGCCCATAGTAGAACTTACATGTGGCTAGAATCTCTTTTTCCACTCTACCTCCATTTCGTTCATTGTCCACAGAAAGCCAGTCATTCACCACAAAGAAATACAGGAAATCTGTTTGCTTGTCCCATACAGCCACATACTGAAGAAACCATGAGGGATCCAAGCCTAAGAAAACAACAGCGTTATTGAGAGTGTATTATGTTGATGTAGCTTGTTATTTGCACTTGGCAGATTAGTACCAATGTCTTTACAGTATAACAGGAAAGCTCATATTCAAATCTGAAATGTGAAATTAGGTGAGAATCAAAGACATTTCACTATTACTTTATATCTTATTACGTATATTTATTCTGTCCTGAAATCAATATCTACTTATTAGGAGAGTCTCTTGACAAAAAGCTAATCACAAAGGGTGCCAATCAGCTGTAACCTGTGTAGAGACCAAGCAGTTAAGTGTTCAGTTTCCCAGGAGCGCCACCACAGGAGAATTTAAGCTTTACATAGTGCCCATTCACATCAAGGCATAGTGCAGGACAGGACAGGACAGGTCCTCCAGAGACGCTCTTTGCTAATGTTTTCCACTTTGGCCACAATATGAAGATACAGTGTAAATGAAAGTATATTTTCTAACCTAGGTAGCACTTTCATAATGCATAACAGTAGTGAAAAATGAAAACTTCACAGTGATCACTAAATCCTTATGTATTATTTTACCTTTGTGAAGCTATCATTAAAGTTTGTCTGTAACAGGAAATTGAATTAATTAAGGCCAATCCATTATGGCTGGCGTTGTACACGTCAGTCTTGATGAAGAAGTGTGGTGGGGTAAGAATCGCCAAATTTATTAAGAGGTGCACACCACTTAATGAATTCTGTGCATTTTCTCAGTGGCATGCATCTGGGCTGAAGTGCTACTTCAGTTATGTACTGGCCCAACATTTTAGCCGCAACTTTTGATGAATTCAGCTGGTGCAGCCATGCCTTGCCCTGCCCATGCTTTGCCCACTTAAGCGTAACTGACCAGGACAGCCAAAAGTAATTACTATTTCGCGCATCTTCGAGTTGCATCAAAATTTTGATACTTTTCAAAGTGTTCTAAAACTAGAAAGCTTGCAGTAGAGATGAGCGGTGTTCGAAGCGAACTGTTTGCCAATTTCAAATTCGAGCTGTTTTGGGCGGTGTTTGAGCCGTTTTGAAAAAATCCGGCTGTTCGAGGTTATGTTCGATAACTGTTCGTACACCTAAATCGTCACTGGATTTTTTCACAGTAACGCTGAGAATCATTGTTAATACACAGTTTGAGTGTATAGCGGGGCGGGGGGAGGGGCATGGGATGGATCTCTGCAGAAATAATGAAGATCTCCATTTTTTTTTCTCTTTCCCGCATTTCCAGTGCAGTCTGTCAGCCTATCAGCAGCGCACACACGGAGCGAGGTGCTTTTTTTTCACACAAGCAAGGGCATGTGTCATTGGCTGTGTATGTCACATGTCCTTGCCCTATAAGACCCAGCCATTTCCCCCCTTGCCACCATTTTCTCACTGCTGCAGCTCAGTGTTAGACGGCACTGCTGCTGCTGTTAGCGCTATCTTTCTAACAGTGACTGTGAAGCGAACTTGCAGTTAGACAGGAAGGTTTAGGGAGTAGGGAGGGACTAGTTTGTAATTGCAGCCCTTTTAAGGGCTATGTTACAGCAGTTCCTAGCACTTTTAGCAGGCAGGTCTGCGCTCTATATAGACAGATAGGTCAACTTGGGAGTAGTGACTATTTGTAATTGCAGCCCTTTTGAGGGCTAGGTTACATTAGTTGCTATCACCTTTTGCCAGCTCCACCTGCGTTGAAATACTCAAAATTTTTGGCTGCATCTTGCCTGTAATATAATTGTGGGCATAGTAGCAGTCTGTGGTATTCATTCTATTAGGCCATCTATACAATGGTCCAGTAGCATTGAAATGCTCATAATTTTTTGCTGCATCTTGCCTGTAGAATAATTGTGGGCATAGTAGCAGTCTGTGGTACTCATTGTATTAGGCCATCTATACAAAGCTCCACCAGAGTTTAAAAAAAAAGAATATATATCTGCATCTTGCCTGGACAATAATTTTGAGCATAGCAGCAGTGTGTGGTACTCATTCTATTAGGCCATCTATACAAAGCTCCACCAGCCTTAAAAAAAAAAAAAAAAAAATTCTATCTGCATCTTGCCTGAACAATAATTTTGGGCATAGTAGCAGTCTGTGGTACTCATTCTATTAAGTCATCTATACAAAGGTCCAGCAGCGTTGAAATACTCAGAATTTTTGGCTGCATCTTGCCTGTAATATAATTGTGGGCATAGTATCAGTGTGTGATACTCATTCTATTAGGCCATCTATACATAGCTCCACCAGCGTTAAAAAAAAAGAATTTTTATCTGCATCTCGCCTGTAGAATAATTGTGGGCAGAGTAGCAGTCTGTGGTACTCATTGTATTAGGCCATCTATACAAAGCTCCACTAGAGTTTAAAAAAAAAAGAATTTTTATCTGCATCTTGGCTGTAGAATAATTGTGGGCATAGTAGCAGTGTGTGGTACTCATTCTATTAGGCCATCTATACAAAGCTCCACCAGCGTTCAAATACTAAGAATTTTTTGCAGCCATCGTTTTTTGTGCAAACAACTCCAGAATTGTCAATTAGGTAACCACCAAAATGAGTGGCAAAAGGCCTACTGCTGGTGGAAAGAGGAATAGGCGTGTTGTGAAGGGCAAAAAATGTTCTGTCCGTGGGGTAGATGTTAAAGCAACAGTAACATCTGCAGAAGAAAGACCATCTTCCAGCCAAACTAAGATGTCTACTTCTTTTAGTGGACAATGTGGTACGATCCCTGTCTTACGAGCACGCCCATCGCTAAAAATTCCAGATGAGGCACAAAAAAAAGGTGCTTCAACAGATATCAAGTGCTCCTTTAAGTCGGCTCTCCACCTCAAATTCAACATCACAAAAACTCCAGTCCTCAGAGGTGTCACCCCAATCGCACTTGCTTCCTCACAGTTCCCAAATCTCCAACTGCCCGTCTGAGTATGGGGTAGAACAGATGGTTGAGTCTGCAGAGCTGTTTACTCATACTATAGCCTGGGAATCAGAGGTCGTCTCCACAGCTTCTGTGAATCCAGACGAGGAAATGATCTCCACTGATGCCCAGAATGTTTATGAGTCGGATCCAGGACCAGATGAAGAAAGTTCTGAGCATAATGTAGACCCTCGTTCCCAAACTGTAACTCCTGTTGGTGGAGAGAATGAGGAAGACGATGATGAGACTCAAATACCTGAGTTGAGCGACAACTTGAGTTTTGTGTCAGGGCAGGAAGAGTTTGGCTCTGATGACAACGGGTGTGAGAACACACAGGGTGATGATGACGAGGTTGCAGATCCCACTTACTGTCAACCCACAGTCAGACAGTCGATGAGGTCAGCAGAGGAGGTGGAGGAGGATTCGAGTGATGACGAGGTCAGGATGCGCCTTCCTGGACAGAGACGTAGTACTGGAAGCACGTCACCAACTGCTTCCTCAACCACAAGTTTGCCTCTGACCACAAGTCAAGGTGGCTCTTCAGGTCACAAGGGTTCTAAGCCTTGCATAGCCTGGGCATTTTTTAACATAGATAAGGATGACCCAACTCGTGTTATCTGTAACATTTGTGACCAAAAGCTAAGTAGAGGCCAAAAAATCCATAGTTTGAGTACTTCATGCATGAACCGTCACATGGATATGAAGCATAAGTTGCAGTGGCAAGCTCACTGTGCTACAATGCGGCCTAGCGGGCCGGCCCAACTACCATCTGCCCCATCTTGTGCATCCGCGACCGCGGCCTCTCCATCCTCTGTGACTGGGGGGACAGCAGTCAGACCTGTTTGGAGACTCAGACCTGGCACCTCTTTATCAGCAACAGCCAGTCAGATTGGCAGGTCATCAGTTCATTTGGAAGTGGAAACACCAGCTGGTGTTGAGCGCTCTCCGAAATCGAGAGCACCACCTTTGGATCAAGGCAACCTAACTTTTGCCCCTGCATCTTCCTCACAGACCGTCAGTTGTCCGGGGACACCCTACTCAACCCCGTCTACGCACAACAGCCAGCCTCGGTCCCTCAGATGTGGACAAGTAAAAGACCATTTCCTCCTAGCCATGAGAAAGCTAAGAGGTTGAACTTCACCATCTACAAGCTCTTGGCTACAGAAATGCTGCCTTTCCGCCTTGTGGACACAGAGGATTTTCGAGACCTTATGTCCGTCGCAGTGCCCCAGTACCAGATGCCCAGTCGGCACTATTTCTCAAAGAAAGGTGTGCCTGCGCTCCACCAGCATGTCGCACACAACATCACCGCTTCTTTGAGAAACTCAGTGTGTGACAGGGTGCATTTCACCACAGATACTTGGACGAGTAGGCATGGACAGGGGCGTTACATGTCGCTGACTGGGCACTGGGTAACTATGGTGACAGCAGGACAAGGGGCTGCGGTCCAAGTCTTGCCGTCCCCATGAGTTGTGCGTCAATCCTCTTTATCTCGAAGTTCCTCCACTGCTTCTGCCTCCTCAACCTCCTCTCGGTCCTCCACCTGCACCCAAATCCTGTCTTGTCATGCCACGGGCTTTCTAACTGCGCAGAAGGGATCCTGCACACCTCCTTGCTATGCTGGCAGAAGGGCTCAACGTAATCAGGCGGTTTTTACGTTGAAATGTCTGGGAAATATGAGTCACACATCTGAGGAGTTGTGGTCAGCTCTGGAGAACCAGTTTCATGAATTGTTGTTTCCACTGGACCTGCAACCAGGGAAGGCCGTGTGCGACAATGCTGCAAACCTGGATGCGGCCCTTCGCCGGGGCAATGTCACACACGTGCCTTGTATGGCTCACGTGTTGAACCTGGTTGTCCAGCAATTTTTAGCCCACTATCCCGGACTACATGGTCTTCTGCAGAGGGCACGGTCGATGTGTGCTCACTTCCACCATTCGCATCCCGCAGCTGAGCGACTTACATCTCTAGTCGTTGGGCCTGACACTTCACCGGCTAAAATGCGATGTGCCAACACTGTGGAATTCAACTCTGCACATGTTGCAGCGACTGTGGCAGCACCGACAAGCCCTGGTGCAATACGTTCTGAATTATAGCCTGGGCCAACGAGATCCAGAGGTGGGGCAAATCACGCTGGAGGAATGGTCTCAGATCAGGGACCTATGCACCCTTCTGCACAGTTTTGAAATGGCCACGAAGATGTTTAGCGCTGACGATGCCATTATCAGCATGACTATTCTGGTGATTTACATGCTGGAGCAGATGTTAAACAGAATTCGGAGTCAGGTGGTAGAACAAGAGGAGGTGGAGGAAGTAGAGGAGGAGGAGTTGTATGCGGAAGGGCTAACATCTGCATGGTCCAGACGGTCGGCAGCACCAAGGCGGCTGGCATGGGAGGGTGAGGGAGAGGGATTAACCAGGGTGCATGGTAGCAGCCAAACTAGTGAGGAAGGTGCAGGAGCCCAGGAAGAAGTGGAGGACGAACTGGCGATGGGCATGGAAGACTCATCAGATGAGGGAGACCTTGATCACATTTCTGTTGTGTGAGGTTAGGGGGAGAGGGCAGAGGAAGGAAGCAGGATTCTTACCTTGCCACCAACACAACAGGGACTTGGTGCTTCTGGATGCGCAAGACACATGAGTGCCTTCTTGCTGCACTACCTGCAACATGACCCTCGAATTGTCAGAATTCGAAATAATCCTGACTACTGGGTAGCCACACTGTTAGATCCCCGGTACAAAAGTAAATTTGCCGAAATAATTCATGCCATTGAAAGGAATTCACGCATGCAGGAGTATCAGCAGAGACTGTTGGAGAATCTTACATGTGCTTTTCCACAAAACACCAGTGGTGCACATAGTGAATCTCACAGTTCTAACTTACCAACCGTGGGACTGTCGAGTCTTCCGCACTCAAACCGTAACAGAAACACAGTATCTGCTGGTGTTAACAGCAATTTTGTGGAATCCTTTCACCAGTTTTTTAGCCCATCCTTTGCAAGTCCACAGGAGACAAGAAGTCAGACACATAGTCAACGCCTAGAGACGATGGTACAGGAGTATCTCCAACTGAACATCGAAGCCATGACTGTGTCACTGGACCCTTGCTCTTTTTGGGCTTCCAATCTGGATAAATGGTCGGAGCTCGCCACTCACGCCTTGGAGATCTTGTCATGCACCGCAGCCAGTGTTCTCTCTGAACGTGTGTTCAGCGCTGCTGGTGGTGTGCTGACAGATAAGCGCACACGGATGTCCACTGTCACGTTCATAAAGATGAACAAATCATGGATCCGCAAGGACTTTTCTACCCCTGTGTCATCCTGGGGAGAGTAAAAGCTTGAGGATTTGGTAAAATCACCTCACCAAACGTTTTAAGCTTTCAAATTGCTAATAATTTTCAGCTGCATCTAGGCCGAAAAATAATTTTGGGCCTGTAGCAGTGTGTGTTACTCATTCTAATAGGCCATCTATACTAAGCTCCACCAGCTTTCAAACTAATAATATTTTTTAGCTGCATCTTGCCTGTAGAATAATTTTGGGCCTGTAGCAGTGTGTGGTACTCATTGTATTAGGCCATCTATACTAAGCTCCACCAGCTTTCAAATTAATAATAATTTTTATCTGCATCTTGCCTGGACAATAATTTTGGGTCTGTAGCAGTTTTTGGTACTCATTGTATTAGGCCATCTATACTAAGCTCCACTAGCTTTCAAATTAATAATAATTTTTAGCTGCATCTTGCCTGTAGAATAATTTTGGGCCTGTAGCAGTGTGTGTTACTCATTCTAATAGGCCATCTATACTAAGCTCCACCAGCTTTCAAATTAATAATAATTTTTAGCTGCATCTTGCCTGGACAATAATTTGGGCCTGTAGCAGTGTGTAGTACTCATTGTATTAGGCCATCTATACTAAGCTCCACCAGCTTTCAAATTAATAATAATTTTTATCTGCATCTTGCCTGGACAATAATTTTGGGCCTGTAGCAGGGTGTGGTACTCATTGTATTAGGCCATCTATACTAAGCTCCACAAGCTTTCAAATTAATAATAATTTTTATCTGCATCTTGCCTGGACAATAATTTTGGGCCTGTAGCAGGGTGTGGTACTCATTGTATTAGGCCATCTATACTAAGCTCCACCAGTTTTCAAATTAATAATAATTTTTGTTCTCTCTGAACGTGTGTTCAGCGCTGATGGTGGTGTGCTGAGTCTTACAGATAAGCGCACGCGGCTGTCCACTTAGAATGTAGACAGACTCACGTTCATAAAGATGAACAAATCATGGATCCGCAAGGACTTTTCTACCCCTGTGTCATCCTGGAGAGAGTAAAAGCTTGAGGATTTGTTCAAATCACCTCACCAACCGTTTTAAGCAACTCTGGGGCAATTGATGCTACTTAACTGGTGTCTGTGCCCCAAATTTTAGGAAAAAATGGAGACTCTTTTTGGAGTCCCCTTGCTGTGTTTTACGTAACATTGGCATCGTCAATTACAGGTGGGTTGGGTCTTTCCCACCCCCCTTTTAACCGTAAGAAACTACATACACTATGGCTTGGGGTAACACAGATGGTTGAGTGTGAAGAGCTGTTTACTCATACTGTAGCCTGGGAATCAGAGGTCTGCTCCAAAGCTTGAGTGTCTGATAGTCAGCGGAGTAGCCACTGGCTGTAGATCTAATTACAAATTTTTAACTGCATCTAGCCCAGACAATAATTTTGGCCCTAGTAGCAGTGTCTGCTAGTCAGCGGATTAACCCAGCTGTTAAAGCAAGCTACACCACCTGTACTTTGGACACTTAATTATTTCAAAGGAAATGCTTCGGGCCCCCGGGACAATCAGTGAAGAGCATCGGGGAGGCACCCCAAGGCACAGGGGCTGTGAGTGGCGGTAGGACGCCTTGCGGTGGACCGCCAAGCTCAATCCTTATAAAAGCTTTTTAATTGCAGCAGCTTTACTGGACGCTACTGGAGCTGGCATTACCGCGGCTTCTGGCATGAGACTTGCCCTACAATAGATCCTTGTAAAAGGATTTAAAGTGTACTCATTCAAATTAGAGAGACAATTTAAATGAAAAAGATTAGACCTGCCTCCACCGCAGGGGGGCTTGTTGTGAATAGGCTGGAAATGAGTTCTGAGCAGAAGCTCCCTCTGGTGGTTACAAACGGTACTGGACTGTCCAGTGAAGATTGTGAGGATTGGGAATCAGGTGTTACTGACTGGTCTTATATAAGGGAGTCACCTTCCCATCAGGGTTGCCGGTGATCAATTGTTCTGGTCTCAATCCTTGATTCCTGTTTCCTTGGTAGCCTGCTGTGTCGTGTCTGAATCTCCTGCCTACAGATAAGACATTTTCTTCTTTTTGTTTTTGTCTTGATTTTTGCATTTTGTCCTGCACTTCTGTGGGGGCCTTCAGGGTCCCTTCTGGGGGCTTTTGCCCTCTCAGTTCAGTTCAGCCACTGATGTTTGTACATTTTCTTTTTCCAGTTTTTTCAGTGGCTGCTGTTTTGTTTTTGGTTACACCAGAGAACTAATTTAGGTGGTAGAGGTCGTGTGATCTCAGGTGTTTTTGAAATTAGTAGAGTTGGTGCTTTTTCAGAGTTTTTTGGGATTGCAGTAAGTGCCCTTCCTATCCTTTTCTATTTAGTAAGTTTGGGCCCCAACGTTTGCTCATACTATTTTCTGTCTGTGTCAGTATTTCTTCTTGTCTAACCGCCATTACATGTTTGGGGGCTTTCTATGTTCTTTGGGGATCTGCTCCGGGGCAGATAGCTTTCCTCTTTCTATCTTTAGGTGTAGTTAGTGTGTCAGGCTGTGACGAGGCGTCTAGGACCAACGTAGGAAGGCTCCACGGCTGCCTCTAGTTGTGGTGGTTAGTCAGGGTACTGCAATCTCATAGTTTCCAACTGCTCTGGTGTATTTCCTTTTTTGCCTGCTCTCCTCAGCTACCAAATCATAACAGTATCACCGGCCAAAACTGAAAATTATATGGTACTCACAGAAGGGAAAAATATTGTGGAAAGAAAAAAGTTGTCAGAGTTGTCAGAGATTTTTTTTTTCTGTTTGTTGCATTTTTTTTTCCCTCTGTATCTCTGGGTGCTGAGGAGGATTTTTTTTTTTTTCTATCTCAATGGAGTTTGCACAGTTGTCTGGCCGTGTGGATCAGCTTGCCACTGAAGTTCGGAGTATTGCTACCTATCTTGCTAGGTTGCCTGTTGTGGAACCTAGGATCCCCATGCCAGATTTGTTTTTAGGGGATCGAGCTAAGTTTCTGAATTTCAAAAATAACTGTAAATTGTTTTTTGCCTTAAAATCTAAGTCCTCAGGGAACACAGCGCAGCAGGTTCAAATTGTCATCTCTCTCCTGCGCGGCGACCCTCAGGATTGGGCTTTTTCCCTGACACCTGGGGATCCTGTTTTGAGTGATGTTGATGCGTTTTTTCAGGCTTTGGGGTTATTGTACGATGAGTAGAGTTGAGCGATACTTTCCGATATCCAAAAGTATCGGAATCGGAATGGTATCGCCGATACACAAAAAATATCGGCGATACCCGATACCGATACCGGAAGTCCCATGTAAGTCTATGGGAACAAAATATTGAAATAAAAAAAACCCCATTCTTGCCTTGTAGGTTAATTGTACATGAAGGAAAACAACAAAGAGTAATGTAGAATGTATTGGGGGAGGTTGAGGAGACATTAAAGGCATAGATGTTTGACCCAATCCAATGGAATAGCATTAATTTTTTTTTTTTAGGAAATACGTTCGGATTGACGAACAAATTGACAATGTTGTTAACCTTTTTTCTATTTTGTCAAATATGTCTGTTTCACAACTTCCATGGTCTTCACCTTTTTAACTTTTCACACACTTTCTCCTTCATAATCTTCAGCAGCATCATCTTTCTCATCAAATTATTCTTCATCTTCACCTTCTTAATCTTCTAAAACTTCTTGCTATTCATCTTTTTGTTAACATTACTTATATTGTTCTTATTAAACAGTTATTATTCTTCATATTCTACTTCTTCATCTTCTTCCTATTCATCCTTTTCATCATATTCTTATTTGTGACAGACATTCCTGTACTTGTAATCTGTAAAACTCTGAATTTTCATCCTTCCGTTCTTGCTGTCACGAAAGATTTTAATTACAACAGTATTTGTCCGCGTTCAGTTTAGCCTGCAGCAGCATCAGGCATTTTCCAGGGGCACCACGAGGAGGAACGGACTCACCCCCATACACTGCTTAGTCTTCTTCTGCTTAGAATTTAGAGCATATATTTTGCTCTTCATTTTGGTCTTATACTTAATGTTCTTCTGCTTTTTGATCTTCTGCTTATTGTTCTTCTGTCTCTTGTTCTGTATCTTGTAGTTTGTCTTAACCTTCTTTGTCCTGTTGGTGATGGTACAAAAGCCAATGGAAGTAACGAGGACCAGCTGACTGTGCTGGAACCCGGAGGGTCAGCAGAAGGAAAAGAGCCAATGGCACAACCGAGGACCAGCTGACGTTACTGGGACAGGGTTACTAAGCAGGAGGTACCTGTGCTCCAAAGCACTACCAAGGACCAGCAGACGTTGCTGGAACTCGGATACCGACATGGAGGCACCTAGGCCAAAGGCACTGCGGAGAACCAGCTGACGGTACTGGAACCCGGATGGGTAGCAGAAGGTACAAGAGCCAATGAAAGTAACGAGGACCAGCTGACTGTGCTGGAACCCGGAGGGTCAGCAGAAGGAAAAGAGCCAATGGCACAACCGAGGACCAGCTGACGTTACTGGGACAGGGTTACTAAGCAGGAGGTACCTGTGCTCCAAAGCACTACCAAGGACCAGCAGACGTTGCTGGAACTCGGATACCGACATGGAGGCACCTAGGCCAAAGGCACTGCGGAGAACCAGCTGACGGTACTGGAACCCGGATGGGTAGCAGAAGGTACAAGAGCCAATGAAAGTAACGAGGACCAGCTGACTGTGCTGGAACCCGGAGGGTCAGCAGAAGGAAAAGAGCCAATGGCACAACGAGGACCAGCTGACGTTACTGGGACAGGGTTACTAAGCAGGAGGTACCTGTGCTCCAAAGCACTACCAAGGACCAGCAGACGTTGCTGGAACTCGGATACCGACATGGAGGCACCTAGGCCAAAGGTACTGCGGAGAACCAGCTGACGGTACTGGAACCCGGATGGGTAGCAGAAGGTACCCATGGAAATTAAAGTTGAGGCAGCAGGACTGTTTGCCGTTCACACAGCAGGGGAACAGCTGACATTACTGAACCCCAGTAACACGGGAGCAAGTGTAGACTGTGCTAACAGCACTTCCGAGAAACAACTGGCGGTGTTGTAACCCAGGGATGAGAAGAGAACATGGTGGAGGCAGCAGGACTTTTTGCCGTTCACACAGCAGGGGAACAGCTGACATTACTGAACCCCAGTAACACAGGAGCAAGTGTAACTGTGCTAACAGCACTTCGAGAAACAACTGGCGGTGTTGTAACCAGGATGAGAGAGAACAGGTGGAGGCAGCAGGACTTTTGCCGTTCACACAGCAGGGAACAGCTGACATTACTGAACCCCAGTAACACAGGAGCAAGTGTAGACTGTGCTAACAGCACTTCCGAGAAACAACTGGCGGTTGTAACCCAGGGATGAGAAGAGAACATGGGTGAGGCAGCAGGACTGTTTGCCGTTCACACAGCAGGGAACAGCTGACATTACTGAACCCCAGTAACACAGGAGCAAGTGTAGACTGTGCTAACAGCACTTCGAGAAACAACTGGCGGTGTTGTAACCCAGGGATGAGAAGAGAACAGGTGGAGGCAGCAGGACTTTTGCCGTTCACACAGCAGGGGAACAGCTGACATTACTGAACCCCAGTAACACGGAGCAAGTGTAACTGTGCTAACAGCACTTCCGAGAAACAACTGGCGGTGTTGTAACCAGGGATGAGAAGAGAACAGGTGGAGGCAGCAGGACTTTTTGCCGTTCACACAGCAGGGGAACAGCTGACATTACTGAACCCCAGTAACACAGGGCAAGTGTAGACTGTGCTAACAGCACTTCCGAGAAACAACTGGCGGTGTTGTAACCCAGGGATGAGAAGAGAACAGGGTGGAGGCAGCAGGACTTTTGCCGTTCACACAGCAGGGAACAGCTGACATTACTGAACCCCAGTAACACAGGAGCAAGTGTAGACTGTGCTAACAGCACTTCCGAGAAACAACTGGCGGTGTTGTAACCCAGGATGAGAAGAGAACATGGTGGAGGCAGCAGGACTGTTTGCCGTTCACACAGCAGGGAACAGCTGACATTACTGAACCCCAGTAACACAGGAGCAAGTGTAACTGTGCTAACAGCACTTCGAGAAACAACTGCGGTGTTGTAACCCAGGGATGAGAAGAGAACAGGTGGAGGCAGCAGGACTTTTGCCGTTCACACAGCAGGGAACAGCTGACATTACTGAACCCCAGTAACACGGAGCAAGTGTAGACTGTGCTAACAGCACTTCCGAGAAACAACTGGCGGTGTTGTAACCAGGGATGAGAAGAGAACATGGTGGAGGCAGCAGGACTGTTTGCCGTTCACACAGCAGGGGAACAGCTGACATTACTGAACCCCAGTAACAGGAGCAAGTGTGACTGTGCTAACAGCACTTCCGAGAAACAACTGGCGGTGTTGTAACCCAGGGATGAGAAGAGAACAGGTGGAGGCAGCAGGACTTTTTGCCGTTCACACAGCAGGGAACAGCTGACATTACTGAACCCCAGTAACACAGGAGCAAGTGTAGACTGTGCTAACAGCACTTCGAGAAACAACTGGCGGTGTTGTAACCCAGGGATGAGAAGAGAACATGGTGGAGGCAGCAGGACTGTTTGCCGTTCACACAGCAGGGGAACAGCTGACATTACTGAACCCCAGTAACACAGGAGCAAGTGTTAACTGTGCTAACAGCACTTCCGAGAAACAACTGGCGGTGTTGTAACCCAGGGATGAGAAGAGAACAGGTGGAGGCAGCAGGACTTTTGCCGTTCACACAGCAGGGGAACAGCTGACATTACTGAACCCAGTAACACGGAGCAAGTGTAGACTGTGCTAACAGCACTTCCGAGAAACAACTGGCGGTGTTGTAACCCAGGATGAGAAGAGAACATGGTGGAGGCAGCAGGACTGTTTGCCGTTCACACAGCAGGGGAACAGCTGACATTACTGAACCCCAGTAACACAGGAGCAAGTGTATACTGTGCTAACAGCACTTCGAGAAACAACTGGCGGTGTTGTAACCAGGGATGAGAAGAGAACATGGTGGAGGCAGCAGGACTGTTTTGCCGTTCACACAGCAGGGGAACAGCTGACATTACTGAACCCCAGTAACACAGGAGCAAGTGTAACTGTGCTAACAGCACTTCCGAGAAACAACTGGCGGTGTTGTACCCAGGGATGAGAAGAGAACATGGTGGAGGCAGCAGGACTTTTTGCCGTTCACACAGCAGGGGAACAGCTGACATTACTGAACCCCAGTAACACAGGAGCAAGTGTAGACTGTGCTAACAGCACTTCCGAGAAACAACTGGCGGTGTTGTAACCCAGGGATGAGAAGAGAACATGGTGGAGGCAGCAGGACTTTTTGCCGTTCACACAGCAGGGGAACAGCTGACATTACTGAACCCCAGTAACACAGGAGCAAGTGTAACTGTGCTAACAGCACTTCCGAGAAACAACTGGCGGTGTTGTAACCCAGGGATGAGAAGAGAACAGGGTGGAGGCAGCAGGACTTTTTGCCGTTCACACAGCAGGGGAACAGCTGACATTACTGAACCCCAGTAACACAGGAGCAAGTGTTAACTGTGCTAACAGCACTTCCGAGAAACAACTGGCGGTGTTGTAACCCAGGGATGAGAAGAGAACATGGTGGAGGCAGCAGGACTTTTTGCCGTTCACACAGCAGGGGAACAGCTGACATTACTGAACCCCAGTAACACAGGAGCAAGTGTAAACTGTGCTAACAGCACTTCCGAGAAACAACTGGCGGTGTTGTAACCCAGGGTCAAGGAGGGTGTAGGCAGAGGCCTAGTATGAGACGTTTGAAGTTGAAGTTGTAGTTAGCAGCAGTAATTTTTGCCAGACACACAGCAGGGGAACAGCAGGCGTTACTGAACCCCACAAACACATCAGCGATTGTTTTCATCTGTGCATCTAACACTTCTGAGCAGCAACTGGCGCTGTTGAAGCCCAGGGTCAAGGAGGGTGTAGGCACAAAATATTGAGTTATTGCCTTGTTACGTGGCCATTGCAAATGTATGTACTTCAAACAAGAATAAATGAACTTTTACTACAACAATAAAATGATAAATTTCAATTACAAGAATAGAAAAATATTTATACTTGACAGTCCTCTGTGGTTGATAACGTTTAATGGCTAACTGAAAATATGGTAACAAATTCAAAGCTTTAGAGACTACTCAGGTGTCTTCATCAGGCTAAGAGTAAAGCCAAAAATGAAGAATCACATATTTCTACACACAACAGGACACAGGAATAGCTAAGACAA
Source organism: Oophaga sylvatica (assembly GCA_033576555.1). NCBI lineage: Eukaryota > Metazoa > Chordata > Amphibia > Anura > Dendrobatidae > Oophaga > Oophaga sylvatica. The sequence continues at coordinate 222,937,142 of JARQOD010000003.1, read as the reverse complement.
GTGAGGGAGGGACAAGTGAGGGGAGACCGGCAACAAAAAGGAGAACAAGGATGAATTATCAGCGCCACACAATCACAGATAAATTAATGAATTTACCTGTGGCAAAAGACTTTTGTATGCCCGGTCATAGCATCATGGATATGGAATTACTGGTATTAAAATATAACTTCAAATATGAGAAACGTACAAAGGTTTCAGAATATAAGCTCATCATGACCTTTGACACTGTTAGTGATGGAATGAATAGATCACATGGATTTATGTCATTCTATATCAATTAAGGAATCTGCGTCTATGCCCTTCCAGGGTCATGAAAACCCAAAAAAATACGCCAATGAGAGGGCAATCAAACTTTCTATCCTTATCTAGGAACTGTTCCAATATTTATGTTCATCCCTGTGAGATAATGACAGTTCTGATACACGTCACTTACTTGTCTTACCTATTGCACTATTCCTGTGTCCTGTTGTGTATAGAAATATGTGATGCTTAATTTTTTTAGTTAGTCTTTCCCTGATGAAGAGACGTGAGTAGCCTTGAAAGCTTGCAATTTGTTTCCATCTTTTCAGTTATCCATTAAAAGGTATCAACCACTGCTGACTCTGAAGTCTAAATATTTTTCTATCTACTGGCTAACACGGTACAAAGATACACATGTTTTCTAATTTGAAGAAGGAAAAATAAAGAAAATACAAATATAAACGCATATATGCACATGCCAAAAATAAATGGAACAACACAACACCCAAAAAATTGGTAACAAAATATAGTGTTGTAAATTTAAGAATAAAAGTCCATTTTTTTTTTATGAATAATGCTTAAGGAACGCTATGTTAAACCATAACATAGTGAAGACAATGGATTTTGTAATAGTCACTCATCATCATCATCGCAAATTTTATGTGACAGTCACAGACATTTCAATTATTTAAGTTCATAAAATCGTAACTTTCTATAGCATGTATGACATGTCCAGCATGGACTCATCAATGTGATTGATGACACAATAATGTACAATAAAAAATAACCATTTAAAAAAACATTAGGCATTGTTTGTCACAATTTAAGTGTGTGCCTGCAAGTGTAGGTGAAACAAAGGCTACGGATAGCAAAGGTATATTCTATGTCTGTATCAGACAGTGGACAGCCTCTGATGGGTAATGCCGATGTTATACTGTACGTCAATAAAGTCTGCGGCTGAAATCATGCATTTTTTGCTTGTAGAGTGTTGAAGAGGGTAAAAGAATGTCTGGTTGCGCAAAGCTTTATCCGTCAACACTACCTTCCTACTGTCACGCGTAGGGTAGGGTAGCGTGTGGCAATTAGCTGACTATCAAATGTGAGGTTAGGCTGCGTTATTGCGCACTAGGGACGCAAAAAAAAATACAGCAGTAATAATTTAATGTGTAATACTCCACCTATGACAAACAAAAAAATTACGTTCCCTCTTTAACAATGTACAAGACTAACAAGCCTAATGGTTGACGCTGACTTAATTGAGATACAGTATTACATCAACATTGTCCATGAGTAACTATGCACTGTGATACCTATATACCAGTATTAATTTATATCTCTTGTGGTTGTTTCAACAGCACTTGCAGGTATAACTACCTATTGTCAGTATGCATGATGCACTTTCTAGATGTAATAATTTATTATTGGACATTATTACCATGTTTACATGCTGGCCATTTCATATATGGTGTTTGAAGTTACAGTTGGCATCAGTATGTGTATTTTATAATGTCTGTCATAAATAAAACTCGTGATGATGATGATGAGGATTTAATGATTCGTACATCCATTGACTGCATTATCTTACAGGTACAGATAAAGTTCCTTAAAAAGCATTAATTCATAAGTCTGAAATGTACTTTTATGCATTAATTTCAAAATGTGAAGAGTAGACTATGTTTTATTTTTTGTTACCATTTCTAATAGACATGTGCAGATATGCGCTGTGATGACAAATTATTATTTGTCCATATTTGTCATAAAAATTTATCATTCTAGGCCTGCAAAACTTCACAATTTCATGTTTTCAGCATAACAAGCAGGGTGACGGCTCTTCCCTATTTGGAGCATGTTGGTCATGTGTTTTTCTGTCCATGTGTCGGGAACAGGAGACTTCTTGCCGTTGACACAGCAGGGGAACAGCTGGCGTTACTGAACCCCACTAACAGTAGAGCTTGTGTTTTGTTCTGTGGACACGACACTTCTGAGCAGCAACTGGCAGTGTTGGAGCCCAGGGAGTAGAGTTCAGGTGGTAGAAAGATGAACATAACAGGAGACATGGATAACGTTGCGAACCAGTTATTTAATCTGAAAACGGACAGACAAATTCTGGCCGAGATCCATGCCTTGTTCATTTTCAGAAAAGTAAGCCGGTCTACATTATCGGAGGATAGTCGCATGCGACGGTCTGTTAGTACACCACCTGCAGCACTAAAGACGCGCTCCGATAATACACTGGCAGCAGGGCAAGCCAGCACCTCCAATGCATACTGGCTAAGCTCTGGCCATGTATCCAGCTTAGAGACCCAAAACTTGAATGGGGAAGAGCCATCTGGGAGTACACTGAGAGGCAAAGCCAAGTAGTCTGTCACCATCTGACGGATACGTTGCCTCCCGCTGACTGGAGCCCTCTCGGATGGTGTAGACATTTGTGGCGCTGCCACAAAACTTTGCCACATTTTTAACATACTGGTCTTTCCCTGTGCAGAGGCACTGCGTGTGCTCCCTCTTGTTGCAGAGCTCTCTACACTGCCTCGACGCACAGAGCTGCTTTGTAAAGCAGTAGCAGCAGCAGTGCTCTCGGCAGTAAGGTAGAACATTAGGGATTGCACCAGTGTGTCTTGGTACTCCCGCATTTTACGCTCCCGGTTCAACGGTGTGATGAGGCTTTTGACGTTGTCCCGGTAGCGAGGGTCTAGGAGGGTGTACACCCAATAATCAGACGTCGTGAGAATGTGGGCGATGCGGCGGTCGTTTCTTAGGCACTGCAGCATGAAATCAACCATGTGCTGCAGACTCCCAACTGGCAAAGAAACGCTGTCCTCTGCAAGAGGCGTTATCTCTGCCTGCTCTGCATCACCCCACCCTCGCTCTACATACTGACTAGAGCGTTGTGTACCTCCCTCTGGAGCGATGTCTTCCTCCTCCATTGACTCCTCCTCCTCATCCTCCTCACAAAGTGAGCCCTGCCCAGCCCTTTGTGAGGAACCACGTTGCGCTGACTTTCCAGAAGGTGATGGAATTTGTGACTCCTCATCCTCCACCTCTTCCAAAACCTCATCCCTTATTGCTTGCAGTGTTTTTTGAAGCAGGCAGATAAGGGGGACAGTCAGGCTGACTAGTGCATCATCTGCACTCGCCATCCGCGTTGACTCATCAAACGCACGCAAAACGTGGCACATGTCCTTCATAGTGGCCCACTCATTAATGGTGAAGTGTGGACGGCGCAAATTGCGTGTTGATTGCGCCTGATGCAGCTGATACTCCATAACTGCTGGCTGCTGCTCACACAACCGCTCCAACATATGTAACGTTGAATTCCACCTGGTGGATACGTCACATATGATGCGATGTTCAGGAAGGCGCAATCTGCGTTGCAGAGCTGCAATGCGCGATCTGGCCATGCTGGAACGTCGCAAGTGAGCGCACTCTAGGCGGACCTTGTGCAGCAGTGCATCAAGATCCGGATAGTCCCTCAAAAAACTCTGCACGACCAAGTTGAGCACATGTGCCAGACATGGTATGTGAGTGAGGTTGCCAAGGCCCAGAGCTGCCACCAGATTTCGGCCATTGTCACACACTACCAAGCCTGGCTGGAGATTAGCTGGCAAAAACCACACGTCGCTCTCCTGCTTGATGGCATTCCAGACCTCCTGCGCTGTGTGGCTTCGATTCCCCATGGGAATTAATTTCAGAACGGCCTGTTGCCGTTTGGCCACGGCTGTGCTCATATCGGTCGCATCAGGTAAGCGTCCACGGGTCCATGTGGAGGTAGACCGTGACGGCTCCTGCAGCGATGATTCTGAGGAACTGGAGTAGGAGGAGGAGTCAATGTGGACAGACTTGATTCCGGCAATCCTTGGAGTTGGCAGAACACGTACAGCGCCACTCGCAAGATCTGTACCCGGCTCCACAACATTCACCCAATGGGCAGTGAGTGAAAGGTATCGTCCCTGGCCATGGGTACTGGTCCACGCATCGGTGGTCAGGTGGACCTTGCTACTGACGGCGTTTAGTAGCGCATGTTTAATTTTTGCCTCAACATGCTTTTGCAGACCAGGGACGGCTTGCCTGCTGAAATAAAATCGGCTGGGCACATTGTATTGTGGGACTGCCAATGCCATTAATTCACGGAAACTGTCAGTCTCCACCAGCCTGAATGACAGCATTTCAAGGGACAGGAGTTTTGCAATGCCAGCATTCAGAGCCTGTGCTCGTGGATGGTTTGCCGAGTATGGCCGTCTTTTATCCCATGCCTGTGCTACCGATGGCTGTTTTGTGGCCTGGGTGTGTGAGGATGACAGGGAACTTGCAGCTGTGGGTGGAATAACACTGTGTCTCTGGACAACAGTGACAGAGGTTCTTCCATGGCGATCCTTTGAGGAAGCCTTACCAGCTGTGTGTGAACTGGAGGAAGAGGCTCCAACAGGAGCTGAAGATGTAGGTGCTGCTGTAGGTTGGCCTACATCTCCAGTGTGTCTTTGTAACTCAACAAAGTGCTTTGACCGCACATGTTTCCACATATTTGTTGTATTAAGGTTACTGACACTTTTACCTCTTTTAATTTTTTGATTACACAGCTTGCATTTTACATAGCAAATATCATCTGCAACTGTATCAAAAAAGGACCACGCAGAGCAAGTCCTGGGAGCGCCCGGTTTGGCTGTTGTAAGAGAACTGCTCCGAACGGGTGCCAAACTGGAGGCTACAGGCAAGCGAGTCTGCAGCCTACCTCTCCCTACTGTTTGGACCGTTGGTGCAATCTCTTCCTCAGAGCTGCTCCCACCACCTTCCTGTTCCTCACGCCATGTTGGGTCTTGGACCTCATCATCTCCACCACTACCCTCTTCCAACACCTGCTGTTGTTGGGTGGTCTGGCCAGCACCATGCTCAACAGAAACTGGCAACTGAGTCTCATCATCATCAGATGCGTTCTGCGGTGTGCTGACCATCGGCACTGGCTCACCCGCCTCTTCAGATTCAGAGAGACACAGCTGTTGCGCATCACTGCATACTGCCTCTTCTTCACATTCCAGAATGCTGCTTGGCTGGGCCCCTGTTTCCAAGCCAACAGATTCTGAAAACAGAAGCAGAGACTCAGCTGGCTCCTGTACAGAGCTCTCTGACTGCCTGGGCAATTTGGCAGGCGGTGAAGAGACTGATGGTTGTTCAACAGTGCTGTGGTCCTGAGAGGAGGTGGAAGCTATTGAAGTCGATGCATTGGCTGCCATCCAACCAACAACGGCTTCAATTTGTTCTTCACGCAGCAGGGGGGTACGCTGAGCTCCTACAAAAGTGCGCATAAAGGAACGCTCACGGGGAAAACTGGTGGATGCTGTGTCACTGGGTGCGGCAGCAGCCACAGAATCCCCACGTCCTCTCCCTGCTGCAAATCCACGGCCTCGACCACGACCACGTGCCTTACTCACTGACTTCTTCATCTTGGTAGATTGATAAAGAAAGTCAGAAAAGTTAAGGCCTAAGTGTGGTTATTCCTCACAGACTACAGTGAACCCTGCAGACAACTGTTCAGTATCTGTGAAAGGCCCCTTTGTGTACTTCTATAGTGTTTGCAACCAATGTATTGTATACGGATGGAAGCGCGTCACACTAATAGATTAGATTTTTTTCCACTAAAATGGAGCAGCACCAATTAGAGAAAAATGTGAAGGATGAGGCAGTGACACACACTCAGCAGACTACAACCGGCAGTGGTTGAAGTACAAACTGGAGCGTAATCTGCACTCACAAAATGAAAAGCTCACAGACTACAGTGAACACTGAAACACAACTATTCACTATCTGTGAAAAGCTTCTTTGTGTACTTCTATAGTGTTTGCAACCAATGTATTGTATACGGATGGAAGCGCGTCACACTAATAGATTAGATTTTTTTCCACTAAAATGGAGCAGCACCAATTAGAGAAAAATGTGAAGGATGAGGCAGTGACACACGCTCAGCAGACTACAACCGGCAGTGGTTGAAGTACAAACTGGAGCGTAATCTGCACTCACAAAATGAAAAGCTCACAGACTACAGTGAACACTGAAACACAACTGTTCTGTAGCTGTTAAAGGCCCCTTTGTGTACTTCTATAGTGTTTGCAACCAATGTATTGTATACGGATGGAAGCGCGTCACACTAATAGATTAGATTTTTTTCCACTAAAATGGAGCAGCACCAATTAGAGAAAAATGTGAAGGATGAGGCAGTGACACACGCTCAGCAGACTACAACCGGCAGTGGTTGAAGTACAAACTGGAGCGTAATCTGCACTCACAAAATGAAAAGCTCACAGACTACAGTGAACACTGAAACACAACTGTTCTGTAGCTGTTAAAGCCCTTTGTGTACTTCTATAGTGTTTGCAACCAATGTATTGTATACGGATGGAAGCGCGTCACACTAATAGATTAGATTTTTTTCCACTAAAATGGAGCAGCACCAATTAGAGAAAAATGTGAAGGATGAGGCAGTGACACACGCTCAGCAGACTACAACCGGCAGTGGTTGAAGTACAAACTGGAGCGTAATCTGCACTCACAAAATGAAAAGCTCACAGACTACAGTGAACACTGAAACACAACTATTCACTATCTGTGAAAAGCTCCTTTGTGTACTTCTATAGTGTTTGCAACCAATGTATTGTATACGGATGGAAGCGCGTCACACTAATAGATTAGATTTTTTTTCCACTAAAATGGAGCAGCACCAATTAGAGAAAAATGTGAAGGATGAGGCAGTGACACACGCTCAGCAGACTACAACCGGCAGTGGTTGAAGTACAAACTGGAGCGTAATCTGCACTCACAAAATGAAAAGCTCACAGACTACAGTGAACACTGAAACACAACTGTTCTGTAGCTGTTAAAGGCCCTTTGTGTACTTCTATAGTGTTTGCAACCAATGTATTGTATACGGATGGAAGCGCGTCACACTAATAGATTAGATTTTTTTCCACTAAAATGGAGCAGCACCAATTAGAGAAAAATGTGAAGGATGAGGCAGTGACACACGCTCAGCAGACTACAACCGGCAGTGGTTGAAGTACAAACTGGAGCGTAATCTGCACTCACAAAATGAAAAGCTCACAGACTACAGTGAACACTGAAACACAACTGTTCTGTAGCTGTTAAAGGCCCCTTTGTGTACTTCTATAGTGTTTGCAACCAATGTATTGTATACGGATGGAAGCGCGTCACACTAATAGATTAGATTTTTTTCCACTAAAATGGAGCAGCACCAATTAGAGAAAAATGTGAAGGATGAGGCAGTGACACACGCTCAGCAGACTACAACCGGCAGTGGTTGAAGTACAAACTGGAGCGTAATCTGCACTCACAAAATGAAAAGCTCACAGACTACAGTGAACACTGAAACACAACTATTCACTATCTGTGAAAAGCTCCTTTGTGTACTTCTATAGTGTTTGCAACCAATGTATTGTATACGGATGGAAGCGCGTCACACTAATAGATTAGATTTTTTTCCACTAAAATGGAGCAGCACCAATTAGAGAAAAATGTGAAGGATGAGGCAGTGACACACGCTCAGCAGACTACAACCGGCAGTGGTTGAAGTACAAACTGGAGCGTAATCTGCACTCACAAAATGAAAAGCTCACAGACTACAGTGAACACTGAAACACAACTATTCACTATCTGTGAAAAGCTCCTTTGTGTACTTCTATAGTGTTTGCAACCAATGTATTGTATACGGATGGAAGCGCGTCACACTAATAGATTAGATTTTTTTCCACTAAAATGGAGCAGCACCAATTAGAGAAAAATGTGAAGGATGAGGCAGTGACACACGCTCAGCAGACTACAACCGGCAGTGGTTGAAGTACAAACTGGAGCGTAATCTGCACTCACAAAATGAAAAGCTCACAGACTACAGTGAACACTGAAACACAACTATTCACTATCTGTGAAAAGCTCCTTTGTGTACTTCTATAGTGTTTGCAACCAATGTATTGTATACGGATGGAAGCACGTCACACTAATAGATTTGATTTTTTTCTAATATAATGGAGCTGCACCAATTCCACTAAATAAAATAAAAAAAAAAAGAGTCAGTGACACGTGCAGATGCCTACAAACAGCGGTGGATGCAGAGCAAACTGCAGCGTCACCTGCACTGTCACACACACACCTTGCACAGAGCTGTTAAAACAACACTGGCAAAATGAAGCTTTACACAGCGGTTGGTAAACTAGCCTGCCTCAAGCACAGTAGTACACAAAATCGCAATATCTAACTGTCCCTCAGAGTCAGCACAGCAGCGTTCTGTCCCTTACTGAGTTCACAGCACAGTGACGCTAAAATGGCTGCGGCGCCTTTTATAGTGCATTCTGACATCATTTCAGCAGCCAATCACAGCCATGCCATTAGTTAAGATGACCGCAGCATTACAGGATGTGCCCACACTTCGTAGGATTCCTCATTGGCTGACTAAAATCACATTGCCTCTCAAAGAATTATGGGAACTTCCGATTCCGGTATACGATATTGAAAAAGTATCGGAATTAAGTATCGGAATTCCGATAACGCGAATATCGGCCGATACCCGATACTTGCGGTATCGGAATGCTCAACACTAACGATGAGCCTAATGTCACTGATCAAGCTGAAAAAACTTTGTTGGCATTAAGTCAGGGGCTTGAGGACGCTGAGTTATACTGTCAGAGATTCCGTAAGTGGGCAGTCCTGACCAAATGGAATGACGACGCTTTGGCAGCTCTTTTTCGGAAGGGACTGTCAGATAATGTAAAGGATGTTATGGTGGGATTCCCTGTTCCCTCTGGTCTCAATGATTCTATGTCATTAGCGATTCAAATTGACAGACGTTTACGTGAGCGGAAAGGTATGCGTGGAATAATGTTGCCTTGTGAACCTGCTTCTGAATCCATGCAGTGTGATAGAGTGGTTTCTGGGGCACAGCGTCATGAATTTCGAAAGCGCAATGGGTTATGCTTCCACTGTGGTGATGCCTCTCATGCTATTTCAGTCTGCCCTAAGCGGGGAAGACGTTTTGCACGCTCAGTTGTCTTGGGTAGTGTTCAGACTAAGTTTTTATTAACTGTTACCCTGATATGCTCTCTGTCCTCATTTTCTGCTCAGGCTTTTGTTGATTCTGGAGCAGCTATTAACCTGATGGATTTTGATTTTGCTAAACGTTGTGGGTTTCCCTTGATACCCCTACGGAAGTCTATTCCCCTACTGGGGATCGATTCTACCCCTTTGGCTGAGAATAAACCTCAGTTCTCTACTCAGGTGATAATGAGGGTAGAACCTGATCATCAGGAGAGTTGCAAATTTTTGGTTCTGTATAATCTGCATGACATTATCGTACTGGGTTTCCCTTGGTTACAGTCTCATAATCCTGTTTTGGATTGGAAATCTGTGTCTGTTACCAGTTGGGGCTGTCAATGTGTTAATACCAACACTCCTGTTTTTTCTGCCTCCCCCAGGCTCAGGATGTTCCTGACTTTTTGATTGATTTTTCTGATGTGTTTAGCGAAAGTAAATCTGCATCCTTACCTCCCCATAGGAGCTATGACTGCGCTATTGAATTAGTGCCTGGTTGTAAATTCCCTAAAGGTCGCCTTTTTAACTTGTCTGTACCTGAACATGACGCTATGCGGTCTTATATCAAGGAGTCATTGGAGAAGGGTCATATCAGACCATCCTCTTCACCCTTAGGTGCCGGTTTTTTCTTTGTGGCCAAAAAGGATGGTTCATTAAGGCCATGTATTGATTATCGTCTCTTGAACAATATTACTGTGAAATATCAATATCCGTTACCCTTGATCTCTGATCTGTTTTCCAGGGTGAAAAACGCTACTTGGTTTACCAAGCTTGACCTCAGGGGGGCATATAACCTTATTCGCATTAAGCACGGGGATGAATGGAAGACGGCATTTAATACCCCTGAAGGGCATTTTGAGTACCTTGTGATGCCCTTTGGGCTCACTAATGCTCCTTCTGTCTTCCAGTCCTTCATGAATGACATTTTCAGGGATTTTGTGGATAAATTTCTGATTGTTTATTTGGATGATATCTTGATTTTTTCCAATGACTGGGACTCTCATGTAAAACATGTTCGGACTGTGTTCCAGATTTTGAGAGAGAATGCTCTGTATGTGAAGGGATCAAAGTGTCTTTTTGGCGTTCAGAGGATCTCATTTCTGGGTTTCATTTTGTCCCCATCTGTTATTGAAATGGACCCGGTCAAGGTTCAGGCTATCTGTGATTGGGTCCAACCTACTTCTTTAAAGGCTCTTCAAAGATTCTTGGGTTTTGCCAATTTTTATCGTAAATTTATTGGTAATTTCTCTGTTATTGTTAAACCATTAACTGATTTGACCAAGAAGGGTTCTGATGTGGTGAATTGGCCTCCTGAGGCAGTCTCTGCATTTCAGGAACTTAAGCAGAGATTCACTTCTGCTCCTGTTTTACGGCAGCCTGATGTTTCTCTACCATTTCAGGTGGAGGTTGATGCCTCTGAAATTGGGGCAGGTGCCGTTTTGTCCCAAAGAGATCCAGAGACCTCTAAAAGTAACCCTTGTGCCTTTTTCTCTCGAAAATTTTCTCCCACTGAACGTAATTATGACGTGGGTAATCGGGAGTTATTAGCCATGAAGTGGGCTTTTGAAGAGTGGAGACATTGGCTGGAGGGAGCCAAACATCAGGTGGTGGTCCTTACTGACCATAAGAATCTAGTTTATCTGGAATCTGCCAAGCGACTTAATCCTAGACAGGCCAGGTGGGCCTCGTTTTTCACATGTTTTAATTTTGTGGTTTCATTTCTTCCTGGCACTAAAAATGTTAAGGCGGATGCCCTCTCGAGGAGTTTCCTGGCGGACTCTCCTGAGTTATCTGATCCTTCTGTTATTTTGAAAGAGGGTGTAGTTCTTTCCGCCATCTCACCCAATTTGAGACTGGCTCTGGAGTGGTGCCAGGAGGATAAGCCCGAGCGCTGCCCTGTTGGGAAATTGTTTGTCCCGGACCAGTGGAAAAAGAGTGTAATGTCTGAGATTCATTGTTCCGCTTTGGCCGGTCATCCCGGAATTTTTGGTACCAGGGACTTGGTCGGTCGGTCCTTTTGGTGGCCTACCTTGTCTCGTGATGTCAGGGAGTTTGTGCAGTCCTGCGGGACTTGCTCTCGCTCCAAGCCTTGCTCTCGTTCTAGTGGTTTGTTGATGCCATTACCGGTGCCCAAGAGACCATGGACCCATATCTCTATGGATTTCATTTCCGACCTCCCTGTTTCTCAGAGAATGACCGTCATCTGGGTGATTTGCGATAGGTTTTCCAAGATGATACATCTTGTGCCATTACCTAAGTTGCCTTCCTCCTCTGAATTGGTGCCTTTGTTCCTTCAGCATGTGGTTCGTTTACACGGCATTCCTGAGAACATTGTGTCTGACAGAGGAGTCCAGTTTGTTTCCAGATTTTGGAGGACCTTTTGTTCTAAAATTGGTGTTCAATTGTCTCTTTCCTCGGCGTTTCATCCTCAGACCAATGGTCAAACTGAGAGAACAAACCAGACATTGGAGACTTATCTAAGATGCTTTGTGTCTGCTGATCAGGATGACTGGGTCTCTTTTTTGCCTTTGGCTGAGTTTGCTCTTAATAATAGGGCTAGCTCTGCCACTTTGATGTCTCCATTTTTCTGCAATTCTGGGTTTCACCCTCGATTTTCTTCTGGACAGACGGAGGCTTCTGTCTGCCCAGGTGTTGACTCTGTTGTGGAGCGTATGCAACAGATTTGGGACCAGGTAGTGGAGAGGTTGTCCCTCTCTCAGGAGAGGGCCCAGCGGTTTGCTAACCGGCATAGGACTGATGGTCCTCGGTTTAAAGTGGGGGACTTGGTCTGGTTGTCCTCAAGAAATATTCCTATGAGAGTGGCATCTCCTAAATTTAAGCCTAGGTTCATTGGACCTTATAAGATCATGGAGATTCTTAACCCTGTTTCTTTTCGTTTGCTTCTTCCAGGGACATTTAAGATCCATAACGTGTTCCACAAGTCCTTGTTGGAGAGGTTTGTTGAGCCAGTGGTTCCTACTTCTGTACCTCCTGACCCTGTTTTGGTTGAGGGCAATCTGGAGTATGTGGTTGAGAAAATATTGAATTCTCGTTTTTCTAGACGGAAGCTCCAGTATTTGGTTAAATGGAGAGGTTATGGTCAGGAAGACAATTCTTGGGTGTTTGCTTCGGACATCCATGCTAGGAGACTCATCCGTGCGTATCATAGAACTCATCCTGACCGACCTGGTTGCTCAAATGAGGGTTCGGTGACCCCTCCTCAAGGGGGGGGTACTGTTGTGAATAGGCTGGGAATGAGTTCTGAGCAGAAGCTCCCTCTGGTGGTTACAAACGGTACTGGACTGTCCAGTGAAGATTGTGAGGATTGGGAATCAGGTGTTACTGACTGGTCTTATATAAGGGAGTCACCTTCCCATCAGGGTTGCCGGTGATCAATTGTTCTGGTCTCAATCTTTGATTCCTGTTTCCTTGGTAGCCTGCTGTGTCGTGTCTGAATCTCCTGCCTACAGATAAGACATTTTCTTCTTTTTGTTTTTGTGCTTGATTTTTGCATTTTGTCCTGCACTTCTGTGGGGGCCTTCAGGGTCCCTTCTGGGGGCTTTTGCCCTCTCAGTTCAGTTCAGCCACTGATGTTTGTACATTTGCTTTTTCCAGTTTTTTCAGTGGCTGCTGTTTTGTTTTTGGTTACACCAGAGAACTAATTTAGGTGGTAGAGTGTTATGTTACGGTAGCTGAGGAGTGCAGGTAAAAAAGGAAATACACCAGAGCAGTTGGAATCTATGAGATTGCAGTACCCTGACTAACCACCGCAACTAGAGGCAGCCGTGGAGCGTTCCTACGTTGGTCCTAGATGCCTCGTCACAGCCTGAGAAACTAACTACACCTAAAGACAGAAATAGGAAAGCTATCTGCCCCGGAGCAGAACCCCAAAGATAATAGAAAGCCCCCAAACATGTAATGGCGGTTAGACAAGAGGAAATACTGACACAGAAAGAAAATAGTATGAGCAAACGCTGGGGCCCAAACTATCTAAATAGAAAAGGATAGGAAGGGTACTTACTGCAATCTCAGAAAACCCTGAAAAAACACCAACTCTACTAATTTCAAAATCACCTGAGATCACACGACCTCTACCACCTAAATTAGTTCTCTGGTGTAAAAAAAAACAAAACAGCAGCCACTGAAAAAAAGCTGGAAAAAGCAAAAGTACAAAACACAGTGGCTGGACTAAACTGAGAGGGCAAAAGCCCCCGGAGGGGACCCTGAAGGCCCCCACAGAAGTGCAGGACAAAATGCAAAAATATAGCACAAACACAAAATAAGAAATTGTCTTATCTGATAGCAGGAGATGCAGACACGACACAGCAGGCTACAAGGGAAACTGGAAAGAAGGATTCAGACCAGAACAATTGATCACCGGCAACCCTGATGGGAAAATGACTCCCTTACATAAGACCAATCAGTAACACCTGATTCCCAGTCCTCACAATCCTCACTAGTACCGCTTGTAACCACCAGAGGGAGCCTCTGCTCAGAACTCATCTCAAACCCATTCACAACAGTACCCCCCCTTGAGGAGGGGTCACCGAACCCTCATTTGAGCAACCAGGTCGGTCAGGATGAGTTCTATGATACGCACGGATAAGTCTCCTAGCATGGATGTCCGAAGCAAACACCCAAGAATTGTCTTCCTGACCATAACCTCTCCATTTAACCAAATACTGGAGTCTTCGTCTAGAAAAACGAGAATCCAATATTTTCTCAACCACATACTCCAGATTGCCCTCAACCAAAACAGGGTCAGGAGGCACAGCAGCAGGAACCACTGGCTCAACAAACCTCTTCAACAAGGACTTGTGGAACACGTTATGGATCTTAAATGTCCCTGGAAGAAGCAAACGAAAAGAAACAGGATTAATAATCTCCATGATCTTATAAGGTCCAATGAACCTAGGCTTAAATTTAGGAGATGCTACTCTCATAGGAATATTCTTTGAGGACAACCAGACCAAGTCCCCCACTTTAAACCGAGGACCATCAGTCCTATGCCGGTTAGCAAACCGCTGGGCCTTCTCCTGAGAGAGGGACAACCTCTCCACTACCTGGTCCCAAATCTGCTGCATACGCTCAACAACAGAGTCAACACCTGGACAGACAGAAGCCTCCGTCTGTCCTGAAGAAAATCGAGGGTGAAACCCAGAATTACAGAAAAACGGAGACATCAAAGTGGCAGAGCTAGCCCTATTATTAAGAGCAAACTCAGCCAAAGGCAAAAAAGAGACCCAGTCATCCTGATCAGCAGACACAAAGCATCTTAGATAAGTCTCCAATGTCTGGTTTGTTCTCTCAGTTTGACCATTGGTCTGAGGATGAAATGCCGAGGAGAAAGACAATTGAACACCCAGTTTAGAACAAAAAGTCCTCCAAAATCTGGAAACAAACTGGACTCCTCTGTCAGACACAATGTTCTCAGGAATGCCGTGTAAACGAACCACGTGCTGAAGGAACAACGGCACCAATTCAGAGGAGGAAGGCAACTTAGGTAATGGCACAAGATGTATCATTTTGGAAAACCTATCACAAATTACCCAGATGGTGGTCATTCTCTGAGAAACAGGAAGATCGGAAATGAAATCCATAGAGATATGGGTCCATGGTCTCTTGGCACAGGCAATGGCATCAACAAACCACTAGAGCGAGAGCAAGGCTTGGAGCGAGAGCAAGTCCCGCAGGACTGCACAAATTCCCTGACATCGCGAGACAAGGTAGGCCACCAAAAGGACCGACTAACCAAGTCTCTGGTACCAAAAATTCCGGGATGCCCAGCCAATGCGGAACAATGAATCTCAGACATCACACTCTTTTTCCATTGGTCCGGGACAAACAATTTTCCAACAGGGCAGCGCTCGGGCCTATCCTCCTGACACCACTCCAGAGCAAGTCTCAAATTGGGCGAGATGGCGGAAAGAACTACACCCTCCTTCAAAATAACAGAGGGATCAGATAGCTCAGGAGAGTCCGCAAGGAAACTCCTCGAGAGGGCATCTGCCTTAACATTCTTAGTGCCAGGAAGAAAGGAAACCACAAAATTAAAACGTGTGAAAAACAAGGCCCACCTGGCCTGTCTAGGATTGAGTCGCTTGGCAGATTCCAGATAGACCAGATTCTTATGGTCCGTAAGGACCACCACCTGATGTTTGGCTCCCTCCAGCCAATGTCTCCACTCTTCAAGAGCCCACTTCATGGCCAATAACTCCCGATTACCCACGTAATAATTACGTTCAGTGGGAGAAAATTTTCGAGAGAAAAAGGCACAAGGGTTACTTTTAGAGGTCTCTGGATCTTTTTGGGACAAAACGGCACCTGCCCCAATTTCAGAGGCATCAACCTCCACCTGAAATGGCAGAGAAACATCAGGCTGCCGTAGAACAGGAGCAGAAGTGAATCTCTGCTTAAGTTCCTGAAACGCAGAGACTGCCTCAGGAGGCCAATTCACCACATCAGAACCCTTTCTGGTCAAATCAGTTAATGGTTTAACAATAACCGAGAAATTACCAATAAATTTACGATAAAAATTGGCAAAACCCAAAAATCTCTGAAGAGCCTTTAATGAAGTAGGTTGGACCCAATCACAGATGGCCTGAACCTTGACCGGGTCCATTTCAATAACAGATGGGGACAAAATGAATCCCAGAAATGAGATCTTCTGTACGCCAAAAAGACACTTTGATCCCTTCACATACACAGCATTCTCTCTCAAAATCTGGAATACAGTTCGAACATGTTTCACATGAGAGTCCCAGTCATTAGAAAAAATCAAGATATCATCCAAATAAACAATCAGAAACTTGTCCACAAAATCCCTGAAAATGTCATTCATGAAGGACTGGAAGACGGAAGGAGCATTAGTGAGCCCAAAGGGCATCACAAGGTACTCAAAATGCCCTTCAGGGGTGTTAAATGCCGTCTTCCATTCATCCCCGTGCTTAATGCGAATAAGGTTATACGCCCCCTGAGGTCAAGCTTGGTAAACCAAGTAGCGTTTTTCACCCTGGAAAACAGGTCAGAAATCAAGGGTAACGGGTATTGATATTTCACAGTAATATTGTTCAAGAGACGATAATCAATACACGGCCTTAATGAACCATCTTTTTTGGCCACAAAGAAAAAACCGGCACCTAAGGGTGAAGAGGATGGTCTGATATGACCCTTCTCCAATGATTCCTTGATATAAGACCGCATAGCGTCATGTTCAGGTACAGACAAGTTAAAAAGGCGACCTTTAGGGAATTTACTACCTGGCACTAATTCAGTAGCGCAGTCATAGCTCCTATGGGGAGGTAAGGATGCAGATTTACTTTCGCTAAACACATCAGAAAAATCAAACAAAAAGTCAGGAACATCCTCAGCCTGGGGGGAGGCAGAAAAAACAGGAGTGTTGGTATTAACACATTGGCAGCCCCAACTGGTTACAGACACAGATTTCCAATCCAAAACAGGATTATGAGACTGTAACCAAGGGAAACCCAGCACTATAATGTCATGCAGATTATATAGAACCAAAAATTTGCAGCACTCCTGGTGATCAGGTTCAACCCTCATTATCACCTGAGTAGAAAACTGGGGTTTATTCTCAGCCAAAGGGGTAGAATCGATCCCCAGTAAAGGAATAGACTTCTGTAGGCGTATCAAGGGAAACCCACAACGTTTAGCAAAATCATAATCCATCAGGTTAATAGCTGCTCCAGAATCAACGAAAGCCTGAGCAGAAAATGAGGACAGAGAGCATATCAGAGTGACAGTTAATAAAAACTTAGTCTGAACACTACCCAAGACAACTGAGCGTGCAAAATGTCTTCCCCGCTTAGGGCAGACTGAAATAGCATGAGAGGCATCACCACAGTAGAAACATAACCTATTGCGCTTTCGAAACTCATGACGCTGTGCCCCAGATACCACTCCATCACACTGCATGGGCTCAGCAGCTGGCTCACAAGGCAACACCACTCCACGCATACTTCTCCGCTCACGCAAACGTCTGTCAATTTGAATCGCTAATGACATAGAATCATTGAGACCAGAGGGGACAGGGAATCCCACCATAACATCCTTTACATTATCCGACAGACCCTTCCGGGAAAAGGGCCGCCAAAGCGTCGTCATTCCATTTGGTCAGGACTGCCCACCTACGGAATCTCTGACAGTATAACTCAGCGTCATCAAGCCCCTGATTTAATGCCAACAAGGCTTTTTCAGCTTGATCAGTGACATTAGGCTCATCGTACAATAACCCCAAAGCCTGAAAAAATGCATCAACATCACTCAAAACAGGATCCCCAGGTGTCAGGGAAAAAGCCCAATCCTGAGGATCGCCGCGCAGGAGAGAGATGATAATTTGAACCTGCTGCACTGCGTTCCCTGAGGACTTAGATTTTAAGGCAAAAAACAATTTACAATTATTTTTGAAATTCTGAAACTTAGCTCGATCCCCTAAAAACAAATCTGGCATGGGGATCCTAGGTTCCACAACAGGCAACCTAGCAAGATATGCAGCAATACTCTGAACCTCAGTGGCAAGCTGATCCACACGGCCAGACAACTGTGCAAACTCCATTGGGAGAAAAGATCCTCCCCAGCACCCAGAGATACAGAGGGAAAAAAAAACAAAAAAAACAATGCAACAAACAGAAAAATATCTCTGACAACTTTTCTTCCTTCAAAATATTTTTTCCCTTCTGTGAGTACCATACAATTTTTATGGCCGGTGATACTGTTATGTTACGGTAGCTGAGGAGTGCAGGTAAAAAAGGAAATACACCAGAGCAGTTGGAATCTATGAGATTGCAGTACCCTGACTAACCACCGCAACTAGAGGCAGCCGTGGAGCGTTCCTACGTTGGTCCTAGACGCCTCGTCACAGCCTGAGAAACTAACTACACCTAAAGACAGAAATAGGAAAGCTAAAAAACACCAACTCTACTAATTTCAAAATCACCTGAGATCACACGACCTCTACCACCTAAATTAGTTCTCTGGTGTAAAAAAAAACAAAACAGCAGCCACTGAAAAAAAGCTGGAAAAAGCAAAAGTACAAAACACAGTGGCTGGACTAAACTGAGAGGGCAAAAGCCCCCGGAGGGGACCCTGAAGGCCCCCACAGAAGTGCAGGACAAAATGCAAAAATATAGCACAAACACAAAATAAGAAATTGTCTTATCTAATAGCAGGAGATGCAGACACGACACAGCAGGCTACAAGGGAAACTGGAAAGAAGGATTCAGACCAGAACAATTGATCACCGGCAACCCTGATGGGAAAATGACTCCCTTACATAAGACCAATCAGTAACACCTGATTCCCAGTCCTCACAATCCTCACTAGTACCGCTTGTAACCACCAGAGGGAGCCTCTGCTCAGAACTCATCTCAAACCCATTCACAACAGTAGAGGTTGTGCGATCTCAGGTGTTTTTGAAATTAGTAGAGTTGGTGCTTTTTCAGGGTTTTTTGGGATTGCAGTAAGTGCCCTTCCTATCCTTTTCTATTTAGTAAGTTTGGGCCCCAACGTTTGCTCATACTATTTTCTGTCTGTAAGGTTCTTTGTCTCTGTTGACATGTTCCTTGAAACTCAGTTTTCCGTCGGCCATTTTGCTTTCTGTCTTTCTGCAGCTCTTGCCCTCAGTTAATATGGAGTTTCCAGTTTTCATGCTCCCGCCCTGATTCTTCCCTCTTGCTTCTTAAGCAGCCTCAGCTGAACAATCAGTGCTCCTGAATCAAGCCTCAGTCAGTCTGTGACCTGACTCCTGGAAGCCTTGGACTTGTACTCCAGCTATTCCCTACTGAGGAACCTTGGAACACTTTTGGACTCTGGAAACCTGCTGTTTGGTGAATCCATGTTTGCAGAGGAATTACGGTACAGAGAAGAGATCCTGAACCTGCTTTGGAGATTTATTGTAGTGCTTGAAGTTACTCTGGCCTGCTGTGTCTCCTGTCGCTGTTCCTGCAAACTGTGTGAACTTTTCAGCATGCTTGTATGAAGTAATACAAGTCATTTAATCTCAACCTATGTCTCCTGTGTTTTCCTCGCACCCAAGCACAAGACGCTATAGGAACTGTACACTATACATGACAAGATTCAGGAGCCAATGTTTAGTGTCTGCTGGGTCTGGGAAAGCCGTGTCTGCTGTGACTGTGGATATCAGATGTCCGTTTAATACCTTATGTGATGACAGTGGTTGTGACTTCTCACAACCATTCCAGGTGAGCGCATTCCCTTAAAATTTTACTCTGGAGTGTTACCACAGGTAAACACTATTGTTTTGTTTTTTTTTTTCCTCTTCTCCTTCCAGCACTTCTGCCTTAAAAGATCTGGAAGATGGAGGCCCGCATAAAGGAACTTTGCGGAGTGACTGATACAATCCTTTCAGATGTACAGACTTTAAAAACCCGTTTTGCAAGCCTACAGGACCTCACTAATCATAATTTGCAAGTGTTTGGACAGACTACCCAGGAATTGCGAGCCAGGATTGAGGCTCTAGAGGAACGAGCCCAGGCTCCTGCCATAACCCCAAGTTCTGGGATCCCCAAATTACCTCCTTTTCGTTTTGGCAGTGAACGTGAGAAATTCAGGGGATTTATTAATCAATGCAATTTATTTTTCTCTGCACATGCTTCACAATTTCCCACTGAACGATCCAAAGTGCTTACTATAATCATGTTGCTTACCAATAAGGCTTTGATGTGGGCAAACCCTCTGATTGAGACTGAGGATGATTGTTTGAATCACCTTGATGCTTTTATTTCAGCCATGGGGCAGGTGTTTGATGACCCCAATCGAGGTGCAACAGCTGAAGCAGCCATGTTAACTTTGCGCCAAGGTAAGCGTTCAGTAGCCGAATATGCCCTGGATTTCAGGAGATGGGCTCTTGATACCATTTGGGACACTTCCGCTAAAAAATCTATTTTTCGGAAAGGGTTGTCTCCACTGATTAAGGATGAACTTGCTCGTGCCGACCCTCCCACTGCGTTAGGTGACTTTATTAACTATTGTATCCGTATTGATGCTCGTCTGACTGAACGCAGACAAGAGAAATGGTTCGAAAATAATCGCACTAACCTTTTACTACCTCCCTCCTCAGCTAAGGAACCTTTGAGTAGGATCACAAGGGAACCAGAACCTGAACCCATGCAGGTGGACTTTACAAAGACGGGTTAGTGATGCACGCAAAGAACATCGTATAAAGGAAAATCTATGTTTCTACTGTGGTAAGTCAGGGCACTTCATTATAAACTGCCCCAGCCGTTCTCGTAAGACTACTGCAGCAGTCATTCACTGTGAGTGTTGCGAGAGGAGCTCTGTCATGTCCGAGCCTCAGGCTCCAGAGAGATCTGCTGCAAGAGATCTTGATTTCTCGGACTTAAACTCTGTTAGTTCTGGGGACGATGACGGTATAAACGCTTCAATTTTTCAAGTTTCCTCAGCGGTGTCCCAGCTGAGTTGTAAAAGAAACAATTCTCATTGCTTCCTTTCCATCAAACTCTGGGTTGACTCAGTCTGGGTGTCTAGCTCTGCTATGATCGACTCAGGAGCAAGTGGAAATTTTATGGATATCTCCTTTGCTCTGAAACAGGGGATACGTTCAGTGAAGAAGGCTACTCCAGTACAGATGGAGACTGTGGATGGCTCTCTACTGACTTCTGGACAAGTGGATCAAGAAACAGAGCCTTTGAGGGTCCTTATGGGTAAAGATCATCAGGAGAAAATGTCTTTTATGCTTATCTCTTCTCCCCACTTTCCCATTATTCTAGGGCTACCATGGCTGCAGGCTCAGAATCCTACGATTAACTGGGAGACCAAGGAATTACACTTTCCGGAGAAACAGATGAGTCAAGGAGTTTCAGCTTGCTCTGTTCCTAAAGGAACCATGTCAGTCCCTGAACTACCAGCTGTATACCAGGACTATGTGGATTTATGTGACAAGAAGAACACTGATCAGCTTCCTCCTCACCGTCCATATGATTGTCCAATTGAATTATTGCCTGGAGCCGAGATACCTTTTGGTAAGATCTACCCCTAGCGGGGCCCGAGCTAAAAGCTTTGAAGGATTATATAGACGAAAATTTAGCCAAGGGCTTCATACGCCCCTCTTCATCTCCCGCAGGTGCACCCATCTTCTTTGTGAAGAAGAAAGATGGATCTCTGAGACCCTGCATAGACTATAGGGAACTCAATAAGGTTACTATTAGAAACCGTTATCCATTGCCTTTAATCCCTGAATTGTTGGAGAGAGTGCGGCATGCCAAAATTTTCTCTAAACTGGATCTCCGTGGGGCCTATAACTTGGTCCGTATTAGACCTGGGGATGAATGGAAGACTGCTTTCAGGTCACGCTATGGACACTTTGAATATCTAGTTATGCCTTTTGGTCTGAGTACTGCCCCAGCCACTTTCCAACACTTCGTGAATGATATCTTCAGGGATCTCCTAGATACATTTGTGGTGATTTATCTGGATGATATTTCAATTTTTTCTAACTCTACAGAGGAACATCATGGACATGTGAGAATGGTCTTAGAACGCCTAAGACAAAACCATCTCTACATCAAAATTGAAAAATGTGAATTCCATAGGACCGAAATTCAATTTCTGGGGTATGTACTATCTACGCAAGGGATTAGTATGGATGGAAGCAAGACCCAAGCCATCAAGGATTGGCCAATTCCTAGAAATGTGAAGGAGGTGCAGCGTTTCATCGGGTTTGCCAACTTCTATAGACGTTTCATTAAGAATTTTTCTGAGGTAGTGTCACCTATCACCCAACTTACCCGGAAACAGTCTAGGTTCTCCTGGACCCCGCAAGCTCAGGAAGCATTTTCCTGTTTAAAGGATAAATTTACCACCGCACCTATCTTAGTACATCCCAACCCCGAGCTTGCCTTCATAATAGAGGTGGATGCTTCAGACTGTGCCGTTGGAGCTATACTCTCTCAGAGAACAGGTGAGAAGAATGTCTTGCATCCCTGTGCCTTCTTTTCCCAGCAGTTGTCTTCGGCTGAGAGGAACTACGATGTGGGCAATAGAGAATTGTTGGCCATTATTGCCGCCTTCAAGGAATGGAGACACCTTCTTCAGGGAGCTGCACAGCAAATAGTCGTCCTGACAGACCATCGTAACCTTGAATTTATCAGGTCGGCTAAGTGCCTGACTCCTCGCCAGGCTCGCTGGAATCTTTTCCTAAACCAATTTAATTTTGTCATTTCTTATAGACCAGGATCGCGCAATGGAAAGGCTGATGCACTCTCTAGGATTCATTCAGCAGAGACACGTCCACTTACTCCTCCTAAGACTATTCTTCCTGACTCTAGATTCCTGGGAGTGATTCATAATCAAGACCTACTTAAGGACATCAAGGAAGCATACCATGCGGATTCTTTGTTGGCTCAACCCCCAAGGGACGTAAGTCTTGTCTTTAAGAATGGTGTGTGGATTCAGGGACAACGTCTGTATATACCTGAAACAGTCAGATTGAGAGTATTGCAACTCATCCACGATTCCAAGATAGCCGGGCATAGGGGAATTCTAAAGACACAAGAATTTCTTTCTCGTTTCTTTTGGTGGCCCACTTACAGGAAAGATGTCTTAAACTATGTCACTTCATGTGAAGTCTGTGCAAGATGCAAAACACCTCGCTCCTCACCAACTGGTCTGTTGCAACCTCTTCCCACCCCGTCCCGCCCGTGGGGATCCATTTCTATGGACTTCATTGTGGAGTTACCAACCTCTCAAGGGAAGAACACCATTCTAGTGGTGGTTGACCGTCTAACAAAGGCAGCTCATTTTATCCCTTGTGTCGGCTTACCCACTGCAAAACAGACATCAGACTTGATGATTAAGAATGTGTTTCGCTTACATGGAGTACCGGATGAGGTCATTTCGGATCGAGGGGTGCAATTCACTTCAAGGTTTTGGCAAAATTTCTGTGCAGCATTGGACATTAAAGTAAGCCTTTCTTCTGCTTTTCATCCCCAGACTAATGGACAGACAGAACGAACCAATCAGACCCTGGAGCAGTATCTCCGCTGTTTTATCTGCCACCTACAGGATGATTGGGTGGATCTACTTCCACTGGCTGAGTTCTCTTATAACAACTCTCAGAGCGCCTCCACTAAGCAGTCTCCTTTTTACTCCAATCTAGGTTATCATCCTAACATTCTTCCTCGATTTCCCATAGATACGCCCTTGCCGGCAGTGGCTGAAAGAATCACTTCTTTACAAAAGAATATGGATCTTCTAAAGGAAAATCTAGAATTGGCTCAGGAAAGGTACAAGAAAGCAGCAGATAAATTTCGTAAATCTGCACCAGCTTTCAAGGTAGGAGATTTGGTCTGGCTGTCAACCAGAAATCTTAAATTAAAGATTCCATCGTCTAAATTGGGACATAAGTACATTGGACCTTATAAGATCAATAAGATTATAAGTGCTGTTGCTTGTCGTCTTCAACTGCCCAGAACTATGAGAATCCACCCTGTCTTTCATGTATCCCTACTAAAGGCTGCAACACCCAATACGTTTCCTGGACGTTCTTCTCCTTGCCCTGACCCAGTGCTGGTCGATGGTCAGGAAGAATTTATGGTGGAAAGGATTCTAGATTCCAGGTTGTACAGAAATCAGTTGCAATATTTGATTAAATGGCAGGGCTACCCAGTGGAGGACAACTCATGGGAACCAGTCAATAATGTAAATGCTCCTCGCCTGCTCCGCCAGTTTCATCAGAGGTACCCTGACAAGCCTGGTCTGAGGTCATCCGGAGGTTGACCCTAAGGGGGGAGTAATGTAAGGTTCTTTGTCACTGTTGACATGTTCCTTGAAACTCAGTTTTCCGTCGGCCATTTTGCTTTCTGTCTTTCTGCAGCTCTTGCCCTCAGTTAATATGGAGTTTCCAGTTTTCATGTTCCCGCCCTGATTCTTCCCTCTTGCTTCTTAAGCAGCCTCAGCTGAACAATCAGTGCTCCTGAATCAAGCCTCAGTCAGTCTGTGACCTGACTCCTGGAAGCCTTGGACTTGTACTCCAGCTATTCCCTACTGAGGAACCTTGGAACACTTTTGGACTCTGGAAACCTGCTGTTTGGTGAATCCATGTTTGCAGAGGAATTACGGTACAGAGAAGAGATCCTGAACCTGCTTTGGAGATTTATTGTAGTGCTTGAAGTTACTCTGGCCTGCTGTGTCTCCTGTCGCTGTTCCTGCAAACTGTGTGAACTTTTCAGCATGCTTGTATAAAGTAATACAAGTCATTTCATCTCAACCTATGTCTCCTGTGTTTTCCTCGCACCCAAGCACAAGACGCTATAGGAACTGTACACTATACATGACACTGTCTGTGTCAGTATTTCTTCTTGTCTAACCGCCATTACATGTTTGGGGGCTTTCTATGTTCTTTGGGGATCTGCTCCGGGGCAGATAGCTTTCCTCTTTCTATCTTTAGGTGTAGTTAGTTTCTCAGGCTGTGACGAGGCATCTAGGACCAACGTAGGAACGCTCCACGGCTGCCTCTAGTTGTGGTGGTTAGTCAGGGTACTGCAATCTCATAGTTTCCAACTGCTCTGGTGTATTTCCTTTTTTGCCTGCTCTCCTCAGCTACCAAATCATAACAGGGGCTCGCTCGACCCACTAGCGGACAGGCACCAGTATTGGGAGATGGAGGGTGGCCATCAGGATCCACCGCAGCTCTGGCACAAACCCGGCGACACGCAGGTCGCATGGGCAGGAACGGACTTGCCGTGTCGGCTTCGCACTTTTTTGGTTTTAGAAGGGCATGACATGCCTATATCTGTGTCTCCCCCTCCTTTTACTCCTCCACCTCTTTTCTTTTCGCATGACTATATGTACTTGTCACTTTTCCATGTGTTAGTTGTGTCTTCTGAGCAATTTGTCAGCTTTTGGACACCTTTGAAGTGTTTTCTATGTGTTTCTATGTGTTTTGGTTTGCCTGCCATTGGTTTTAACGGTGTTCGACGGTGTTCGACGAACTGTTCGTCGAACAGTTCGTCGAACACATGGCTGTTCAGCGAACCGAACCGAACTCGAACACTATGGGGGTGGCTCATCACTAGCTTGCAGTAACACTTTGATGAATCATCCCTATTATCTCCTATGTTACAGTACAGTAGCAGCGCAGTCTGTTCACAGGTCACTCTAAACGCCTGCTACCTCACATTGTATGCCCCCTGAGGAAGGTATTTACCGAAACGCGCGTTGGGGTTGGCAGGGGATGGTGCGGTATTGTCTACTTTTATATCTGGTATGTCCACTACTCTTTGTATGCACAATATGGCGCTGATAACTTTATAATGTTTGTGATGCAAATGGTTGATTTCACGTGCATTGTATTTATTTATTTTTCA
>JARQOD010000003.1:222777963-222911351 GCA_033576555.1 Oophaga sylvatica | reverse complement strand
CAAACATTTGCAGTTGTGTTAATATGGTATCTATCCGCCTTTTATTGTGCTAGTGACAACTGTGACCATACATTTACTAGACAGATATATACCTATCCCGCTCCCTGTCTCGCTTTATGCGGTTTTGAACCTGTCACTCTTTTACTCTACGCCTTTTTTGCTGATTTCCTTGTCTTATCATATTAATTGATTATTGAATAAAAATTTTGCATTTATTATATGGACTTTTTCACTGCATTTTTTGCATGGTTGTTCTCACATTGTACTTGCAAAATATATTAATAGAAGTCCTACATTAATGTTCT
Source organism: Oophaga sylvatica (assembly GCA_033576555.1). Classification (NCBI taxonomy): domain Eukaryota; kingdom Metazoa; phylum Chordata; class Amphibia; order Anura; family Dendrobatidae; genus Oophaga; species Oophaga sylvatica. Next base: position 222,911,046 of record JARQOD010000003.1, on the reverse strand, counting down.
TAATTCTTCCTCTGTAGATAGTGATTTTCAGAATAACACTGTATTTGGCAGCAGCTATTACTGTAACTCTCTAATACTTTTCCATGTTCACAACACTACACCCTTTTTTAAAAAAGATTTTACTGCCTTCTACCTTTTTCACACCTAAAAATCGTTCGTTTATTCCAAAAAGGAGAAATATGCAAAGGAAAGACATAAAGAAGATACCGGCCCAAATTCATCAAGACCAGCGATTTTCTTACCAGTGTTGATGAGGGTGCGTGTTGGAGAAGATGCTCCAGATTCATTAAGAGGCACAAGTAATGGCCGGAGCAGAGCCTCCCTCCCCTCAAGAAAGAGGCGTGGGCGGAGGACGGCATGACGGGGGTTTGGAGGGGTTTACAAAGAGGGAGGAACATTTAAATGAGAGGGGATGGTGGGGGGTTTATAAGGCAGTGATGGGGCGGATCCAGGGTCAGTTCCTGTCTTGCCCCATCAATAGTACAGCTCACCATGTCTGTGAATGCAGCGCTGGAGCGCCTCAGGTCTGCGGCCTTGTCGCAGCCGCCAGGATGGCTGGAAGCGCAGGTTGCGATCCTTGTCCAGGGATCGCCCGGTCAGTCATCTGGGGCAGCGCAGCGGGAGAGGCGTCCAAGGTGGGTGAGGCCTCCAGAGCGGCTTTCGCCTGATCAGGCTCCTGGGCCTTGCGTCGGCGCAGGAGCCCCTCACGGGCCCCTCCAGGCCGGGCGCTGCACGGCGCTCGTGCCAGCAGGCCTCGGCCTGGGAGGAATCCGCCAAGCCGGCGAGGCCCTGCGGCGGTAACTTCTCCGCCGCGTTCTAGTCGGGGGCGGAGCCTATACGCGCCGGGCGTCTTTTGAGATCTGCGTCCTCGGGGGGTCGCAGTTGCGATCGGCTTGCTCTGCGGCCTGCCTCAGACAGCGACGCAGGTGCGTCAGCGGCTAGTGGATTGGCCGGCTCACCGGGTCAGCAATTTTCCCCCCTTGATAGCGGCGGGGTTCCAGGTTCGTCTGGGGGCCGCACGGGCAGTGTTCCTGCACGGCGGCCTGCCTCTGTTGACGGCTCCAGAGTTTCGGCGGCCGAGGCATCGGTCGGCAGTTCGGGGCAACAGACTTTATCCCCCATAGTGGGCGGGGTTCCAGATGTGGCGGGGGGCCGTCACTGTGTGGCGAACGTGGGGCGGCCTGCCTACGCTGCCGTTTCTAGAGCGGAGGCTCCTGATGGTTTTTCGCCGGCCTGCTATACGGCAGGGCCTAGTCAGCTGACCTCGGTGGATAGCGGGTGGGGATCCCACTCGGATGTCACTGGGGTGCAGCGGGGGACCATTACCGGGAGCGGCATTGAGGCATCATCGGGTGCTACTGCGACCCAGTCGGCATCGCTTTTTGAGGACCAGCGGGCTGGATCTCCAATGGGGTTTAGGCCTTTTTCTCCTGGAGGCCTCGACGGGGTTTCTGGACGTCGGGATCAAATCAGCGGAGTCGTTTTGCCGGATCGCGGCAATGTGGATGCATCTTTGGAGCCAGGTTATCCGGCTGGAGGGCTCACAGCACCCTCGCAGCCCGGTGAGTATAATTCTGTGTCAAGTGTCTGTCATTCCTTTTTGTCTTCTTCACCGTTTGGGGTAGTTCGGTCGGGGGTTGGTAATAGTGTTGGGGGGGCTGCTGAGGTAGCCGGGGTTAAGGATATGTTGGTTGATGTGCGCAATTTGCTGTCACGGTTAGAGAGGGGTTTTGGTTCTCTGTCTCCGGTGTCGGCTTGGGTTGGGTTGCAGGTTGGGGGGCAACTGGTTTCGAGCGGGACGGAGCAGGAGGGGCAGAGTGCCGAGCCTGTGTCTGTGTCAGTGCAGACAGAGAAGGAAAAAGAGTGTCGGGTGCGTTTGGATGATAGGGCTCACGGGGAGGTGTATGTTTGTTTTGAGGAAAGAGATGAAAGAGCGTATTTGGAAGGATGAGTATGTTGAAATATTCTCTTTATTGCCTTTGGAGAAATTTAATTTGGATAAAAGTAAGAAGGAGGATAGTAAGAAGGAAGAGGAGGAAAAACGGAGGTGGCGTTTAATTCCTCAGACATTCGTTAATTGGCAACAAGCGTTTGCCATTTTGGCAAGTGTTATCGGGGAAAAAGCTCCGGACAACTGTTCGGCTTTATTTTGCTACTTTGATGCTATAGGGGAGGCATATAGGGTGTATGGGGGGCAGGCTTGGCTGCGGTACGATGAGCAGTTTAGGCAAAGGAAGGCTGTTCGTCCGGCAATCCGTTGGGATCAGAAGGATATTGGTCTGTGGATGAGAGTCATAGCACAGAATAAGTTCGGGCATTCCTTTCTTGGGGGAACGGGGGGTGCCAGCCAGAGTAGCAATAACGCGGGGGAGCGGGAGGAAGTGGTCAAGGGCAAGCAGGTGGAAATAAATTTGGGGTGTGCTGGCAGTTTAATGACGGCCAGTGTAAATTTGGGGCAGGGTGCAAATTCAAACATGTTTGCTCCAACTGCAATGGCGCCTCACATGGAGCGTCTAAGTGTTTTAAAAAAGGGAAGCAAAAGTCTGGGGGAGGTAATTCACAAGGGAGAGACTCCAGTGAGGCTGGAAAGGATGGTCCCTTATCTAAATAGATATGGGGACAAGGAGAAGGCAGCGTTGTTGTATAATGGTTTTAAGGATGGTTTTATTATCCCACATCCCCCGTTTGCTATCCCGCGGGTACTTAGGAATTTGCGTTCGGCCTTATTGCATATGGAGGTGGTGGGGGAAAAATTGGCAAAAGAAGTTTCGTTGGGTCGCATGGCGGGCCCTTTCTCGTTACCACCTTTTTCTGATCTAGTGGTTTCCCGTTGGGCGTTGTTCCAAAGAAGGAGCCGAACAAGTTTCGGCTCATTCAGCATCTTTCTTACCCGCGGGGGAGATCGGTGAACGATGGCATCGATCCTGAAATTTGTTCGGTGGTTTATTCCTCTTTTGATGAGGCTACGCGGTGGGTGAGGAAGTGCGGTCGAGGGGCCCTTATGGCTAAGACCGACATCGAATCTGCTTTTCGGCTTTTGCTGGTGCATCCGGATAGCTTGAAGCTACTGGGTTGTTTTTGGGAAGGCGGGTTCTTTGCTGACAGGTGTTTACCCATGGGGTGTTCTTTATCATGTGCATATTTTGAAGCGTTCAGTTCCTTTCTAGAGTGGGTGGTGCGAGAGGTGTCCGGTTGTGAATCAGTTATTCATTACTTGGATGATTTCTTGTGTGTGGGCCGGCAAACTCTTCGCGCTGTCACGGGTTTTTGAGAGCTGTTGAGTGGGTGGCGGAGCGTTTTGGGGTTCCTTTGGCGCCTGGTAAGACTGAGGGTCCATCTACTTGTTTGTGTTTTTTGGGGATAGTCATCGATACGGTGGCATGGGAGTTCAGATTGCCCGAGGAAAAGTTGTTGGCTTTACGGGCTGAAGTGGGAAGAGCGCGCCGTTTGAAGAAGTTGTCGTTGCGGGATTTGCAGTCATTGCTAGGGAAGCTGAATTTTGCATGTCGAGTGATGCCGATGGGGCGAGATTTTTCACGTAGGCTGGCTAGCGCTACGGCAGGGATTAAAGCCCCTCATCACTTCATACGGTTGTCTGGGGAACTTAAGGCGGATTTGGCTGTTTGGGATTCCTTCCTAGAAGGGTATAACGGGCTCTCATTGGTCATGGCTGAGGTTGTTGGGAATGATGTGTTGGAGTTGTTTACGGATGCGGCCGGCGGTGTTGGTTTTGGAGCCTATTTCAATGGTCAGTGGTGTGCGTCTCGCTGGCCTGGGGAGTGGGTGTCTGATGGCTTGGTGTGCAACATAACATTGTTGGAGATTTTTCCGATCCTTGTGGCAGTGCATTTATGGGGGCAGGAGTTTCGGGATCGTCGGGTGCGGTTCAACTGTGATAACATGGGAGTTGTTTGTGCAATTAATGGGCTTACTGCATCCTCTCCTCCTGTCGTTCGAGTTTTGCAACATTTGGTTTTGCTGTGTTTGGCATTAAATGCGCACGTGACGGCGACGCATGTTCCGGGAGTGAAGAATGATATAGCTGATTCTCTTTCTCGTTTACAGTGGGATCGTTTTCGCTCATTGGCCCCGGAAGCGGAGTACGAAGGCTTAGCCTGCCGGAGGAGCTGTGGAAGGTGGTTTACGGTCCGCAGAGTCACTGGTTAGGGCGTCGTTGGCCCCAAAAACTTGGGCGGCTTATCAGGCAGTGTGGCTTAATTGGGAGGAGTTTTTAGCGAAAATTCCAGTTGTGGGACAAGGGGTGGATCAACAAAGGGCCTTGTTGGCTTGGTTGGGGCAGGGAGCGTGGGAAGAATGGTCTTGTGCTAAAGTATCGCGGGTTTTGGCAGCATTATCGTTTGGTTTCCGTTTGAGTGGGAATTTTGATTTGTCTAAGACCTTTTTGGTACAGCAGGCGGCGAAAGGTTTTCGTCGAACAAAGGGGCTTGGTGACACGAGGCGCCCGGTATCTTTTGCTTTGTTGGAACGGTTGGGTTTTATTTTGGATACGTTGTGTTCCTCTCGTTTTGAGGTTCTATTGTTCCGTTTGGCTTTTTCGTTGGCATTTTTTGGGGCCTTGCGGGTGGGTGAGCTGGTTTCGTGTAATAAGCAGGGGGTAGGCGGTTTGATGGCTAAAGACGTGCTATTGACGGCGGGTGGAGTTGAATTTTGGCTGCGTAGGTCTAAAACGGATCAGGAGGGGAAGGGCCGTCGGGTTGTGTTGGGCAGTGTACCGGAGTATTCGATGTGTCCGGTTTTATGCTTGAAGAGTTTTTGGGAATTGGGCCCCGGATTGGGGGGCTCATTGTTGTGCCATGCTGATGGCGGTAGCCTGTCCAGGTATCAGTTTAACGCCATTTTCAAAAAGTCCATTCGAGCTTTGGGTTTGGATGAATCTCGTTTTGGGACTCATTCTTTCCGTATTGGTGCTGCGACTGAAGCGGCTGGTAGGGGTTTGGGTGCGTCATCGATTCAACATATTGGGGGTTGGAAGTCTAATCGATTTCGGAGTTATATTAGGCCTTAATTCGCGATGTGGGGGCATTGGCCTTTCTGTTGGGGGGTGTGTGACTATTGGAGCAGTTTTGAGGGTGTTCTTTTGGTATGTTTAGCATTGTTTTCTTGTTTCAGGTATCGCCCCCCTGCTGGTTTGGATTTTCGGTCATTCCTTTGTCCACTGGGGAGCTTTGCGAGCTGACGTCAGGACTGATGGTCGGCAATTGGGTTTTCCCCGGTCTATGGTGGTGGTGCGATGGCTCGGTTTCCGAGGAATGCAGTGGAAGAGGGTTTTGCCTGAAATTCATGGTTGCGCTCGTTTGGACCGTGCTCCTGATATTTTGGTACTCCATGCAGGGGAAATGATCTTGCGGTGCGACCCTTCCGGGAATTAGTAAAAGACATTAAGCAGGATTGCTTGCGGTTATGGGTGTTATATCCGGGGGTCATTTTGGTTTGGTCCGAAATTGTTCCACGCAGGCATTGGCGGAACATGAGGTCCCTGGCTAAGATTAATAAGGCCAGGATAAAGGTTAATAGGGCTGTGTCTTCTTTCATAGCTCGGAACGGTAATGTGTCTGTGCGGCATTTTGATTTGGAGAAGGGTGAAGGAGATTTTTGGTTGGCTGATGGGGTTCATCTGAATGCCGTTGGTTCGGATATTTGGGCTTTGGGTATTCAGGAGGGTATTGAAAGGGCCATAGCTTTGCGGGTTTAGGGGTCTCGGGCCATTGAGGTTTCTATGGGGCCCTCGTTGTGGCGGCTCAAGGGGGTGGGGAGAGAGTCCTTGAAGTTGTTGGAAATTGGTTTGTGGGGACTCTGTTTAGGGTCTCCACTGTTTGAAGTTACGTGGTGGTGATCTGGTGAATGGTGGAAGGGGAGTTCACATGGAGTGGGCGGATCCCCAAGTAATTGGGTGAACAGCACACCTCAATGGTGGTGCTCCCGAGCCTGTGGGGTAACGGTTGGGAGTAAGAGGTTGGGTGTTGTTCACAGGATATTGGTTCAATTCACCATGATCTTTGTAGCTTCAAGGACTCCTCCCTAATGTTGTTATGGTATATGTTAATTATTGTTAATATTGTTTGTATTTAAATAAAGGCTGCTGTGGCCATATATATTCCAAAGATTTACTGTCTCTCGTTATTGGGGAGAGGATATCGGGGAGTATCCTGATAATGGGGAAGGGGCTCAGTTTGGGAGTCCTTGGTTCCATACGAGTAAACAGCTCGACTATACCAACGTCAAGTCTCTTAATGAATCATGCAAGGCATATAGTGGTATGTGCCTGGTCACAAATCTTACTCTAGTTCCTGCTGAAATAAGATTTGTAGCGTTGCTATGGCCATCATGCCCCAACTCCTTACATTTTATTAGAGCTTGGCAAAAATGATGTGAAAACACCAAAAGTGGCACAATATTGCATTTCACAAAAAAATTGAGACTTTCCAAAGATTTTTTCACCAGAAATCTGTCGATAAAGCTTTGATGAATCACCCCCCATTGCTTTTAAAGGATTTGACAGGTCACAGCATATTGATGACTTAACAGTGGGGATCTGGCATCTACACCTCCACTGATCCTCTATTGAATGGTGCTACAAAGCCCAGCACTTTTCAATGTGTAGCAGAAACTGCTGGGTACTGCAGAATACCTTCTATAAAGGAATAGAAGGAGCAAATAACAGCCGATTGGCAAGGATGCTCGGTGTGGGACCTCAACCGATCTTAAATTGATAATCTATACTAAGGAGAGCTCAACAATATATTGTGCTCACACAATGCATTTAAGATGTCATATTAGCTTACCAGTATTGTCATGCCACACACGTATTTTCCAAATTTCTCCTAAGTTACAATCAGTTTCAACCTGGAACATATCCAGATTCCCAGTAGTTAAGCCTCCTCTGCTATGTAGGTGGCGAGCTCCACTTTTGTTAACTCCATATAGACATATTCCAACATGTGCCGTGGTACCTGTCCAGCAAGTAAGATATTTTTTAATTAACAGACAAAAGTTAGAAAATGTTATTAGCAGAATAAAGAAAACCAGTATGCTACATACAAATAGCTAAAATCTATTTACAGTGAGCATCACTAGATGTGTCTGCAAAAATGATATTTCTTTTTTAAGAAAAACAGTGATCAAAATCAAAATGAATGATCGACGGTATTTACTTTAATGAAGTTAAAGGGATCTGTCAGCAGGTTTTTGCTACCTCATCTGAGAGCAACATAATGTATTCAAATAGACCCTGATTCCAATGATGGATCACTTAGTTTACAGAATTCAGCAGTTTATGACACAATTACAGTTTTTAGATGTAGAATGCTTCACAGGTGAGAAAGCTAACCACGCCCACATCAGGCTCTGTATGTAATTCTATTGACAGTGAGCTTCTTATCACAGGAGGAGGCGTGGTCAGACTGGCATGCAAGTGCCAGCTAGTCTAAGCAACGATAATGTACTGCTGATAAAACCTTCACTGTAAGTAAACAACAGCACACAGCTTGTTAAGTGACACATAATTGAATTCAGTGTTTTAACCCCTACATCATACTGTCCCCATATTACTTAGCAAAAAACTGCTGACATTTAGCAGAGCTCTCATTTATGATTGGTACCTAGAGTTGTACCACTGGGAACTGCTATTTTTCTTTACCATCTTGGAGTTTAACCAATTAAAGACAGTGTGATATTTAATTTTAAGTTTTTTCGTTTTATCCTATTTTTCCCAAAAGAAATAACTTCCATCAACATGCCCATAAGAGAGCAAGTGACATGAAAAGATAAAAAAAACTATTTTCTGCCATTTTTTAAAAAAATTACCTGAAAATATTTATTTAATATGCTGATTTATATAGCATGTACTGTACATATTTTGCAACACTTTACAGACACAGTCACTGTTTCCATTTAGGCACAATATATGGTATGTCTTTTAGAGGCTAAGATAAAAAAAAGAGTACTGTAGGTAACATACACAATATGAGGAAAACATACAATATAAACTCAATGCAGGCCTTGTACTTGGTGGAATTTGAACCTAGGATCCCAGAGCTGCAAGGCTGCAGTGCTAACCACTGAGCCACCAAGCAAGTGAGTCGCACGTACCAGGGCTTATGGGGTACTCGGCACCGAGCCCGTTCACTTCAATGGGGGAGAGGTCACGGGTAGCGCAGCTCGGTCTGTTGCCCTGGGCGCTCATTCAAAGGGGGATATTTACAGGGGATTTAGAAATGTTTGTGACGCCACCTGTGGTTTCTGATCAGGGTGACCAGCGCTGCAGGGTGAATCCTCTGAGGGGTTGTAACTGGGCAGCAAGGTGTTAAGTCTTCCACAGGTAAGACTGAGCCCTCGAGGTATATGGCGGTGCAGGGGTGCAGGCAATAAGGCAGACACACACAATGAGTCTCTTTCCGTACCTTTACTGGTGATATTTGCAGGCACGTCCCGGAAGCTGCTCAGGGTGGAGGATGCACGTCCAGTAATCACTGAGTAGGTTTAAGGTCTCCTTACTTCTTGATGTGTGTGAGTTTCTAAGTTGCATGAAGCTAAGTTTAACTCCGTGTAGAACAGCTACGCCCGGCTGACATTGTGGTGGAACCTTCTTTTGGACAGAACTAAGTCCTCTATGGCTGATCAGGCCTGACTACTGTTCTTCCTGACCCCGGTTACGTATCAGCACTGAAGGGCCCCTCTGCGACCTGAAGTCCAGCAGGGTCTCCGGTTTCTCCCACTAGCCGTGAAGGTTCTAGCAAGCTCGGACCCGGTGTCCGGTTGTGCAGAGTGGAGGTTAGCAATCCTTGCTATTTATCCTCAGTCACTCTCTCTCTTTGTCCACTCGCCTGTCGCCCTACTCACACCTTTAACATAAGCACAGGCAACAGTATGTGTCAGCTTCCTTCTCTTCACCGCTCTCTAACAGTACCTCAGTTTGCTCGATGTTACAAGTACTGCAGTTCCCTTCCTTCACTTCTTTCTTAGGCTCTGTCCGAAGCAGCTATCAGGACCTTCCGTCAGACTGATCTGTGCACACTCCGAGAGTCACTTTCCACTTCCCTAGGGAACTAACAGTCAGCACGTTCTGAGGTAACAGTTTGTCTCTCTGCTTCTGTCTCATCTGACAGGAATCTCCGTCTGCTCTGAGCTCTGCTCTGACAGGAAATCAACACTGGCTCAGACTGGCTGAACTAGCACTGGCTCTGGCTGGAATGTCTACTGCTGCATCTCTCCACACCCTTATATACTCTAAAGGGCTCCCTCTGGTGGCACTATAGGGAAATGTGAAGTGTGAATGAATATCGGGTGAGTGTGAATTACCTTTCTGTGCATCCTCCTGGGTACATGTGGCACCAAGCGCAGCTGGGCTACGCATCCCCCCTAGTTATATTCAGCACTCCCGGTATCACGGTGAGGATTGCAAGAGAACTCACCAGTGCAATCTCCCGGAAGACGAGTGCAGAAGAAAGCTTCAGGCTCCTAGGAACGCAGGGTGAGCAAGGCAGGAGAGAGATGGTTTCAGGGCCTGAATCACCTGACAGTTGAGGGGCGTGGCTTCAGCTCCAGGGAGCTAGAAGCTGAGGGAAAACTCCTAGAAAGGTAACTACGGGACAAAGTTACCCAGGGGCACAGACAGAGACGTAAATCTGAACAAGCCAAGGTCAAAGCACGAGAAGACAGTATTGTTGTGAATGGACTTGAAATGAGTTCTGAGCAGAGGCTCCCTCTGGTGGTTACAAGCGGTACTGGACTGTCCAGTGAAGATTGTGAGGAGTGGGAATCAGGTGTTACTGACTGGTCTTATGTAAGGGAGTCGCCTTCCCATCAGGGTTGCCGGTGATCAATTGTTCTGGTCTCAATCCTTGAGTCCTGTTTCCTTTGTAGCCTGCTGTGTCGTGTCTGCATCTCCTGCTAACAGATAAGACATTTTCTTCTTTTTGTTTTAGTGCTTGATTTTTGCATTTTGTCCTGCAATTCTGTGGGGGCCTTCAGGGTCCCCTCCGGGGGCTTTTGCACTCTCAGTTTAGTTCAGCCACTGATGTTTGTACTTTTGCTTTTTCCAGTTTTTTCAGTGGCTGCTGTTTTGATTTTGTTACACCAGAGAACTAATTTAGGTGGTAGAGGTCGTGTGATCTCAGGTGATTTTGAAATTAGTAGAGTTGGTGCTTTTCAGGGTTTTTTGGGATTGCAGTAAGTGCCCTTCCTTTCCTTTTCTATTTAGGTAGTTTGGGCCCCAACGTTTGCTCATACTATTTTCTGTCTGTGTCAGTATTTCTTCTTGTCTAACCGCCATTACATGTTTGGGGGCTTTCTATGTTCTTTGGGGATCTGCTCCGGGGCAGATAGCTTTCCTCTTTCTATCTTTAGGTGTAGTTAGTTTCTCAGGCTGTGACGAGGCGTCTAGGACCAACGTAGGAACGCTCCACGGCTGCCTCTAGTTGTGGTGGTTAGTCAGGGTACTGCAATCTCATAGATTCCAACTGCTCTGGTGTATTGCCTTTTTTACCTGCACTCCTCAGCTACCGAAACATAACAGTATCACCGGCCTAAAAATTTAAAATTGTATGGTACTCACAGAAGGGAAAAAATATTGTGAAAGAAAAAAGGTTGTCAGAGTTGTCAGAGATATTTTTCTGTTTGTTGCATTTTTTTTTTCCCTCTGTATCTCTGGGTGCTGGGGAGGATTTCTTTTTCTCTCAATGGAGTTTGCACAGTTGTCTGGCCGTGTGGATCAGCTTGCCACTGAGGTTCGGAGTATTGCTACCTATCTTGCTAGGTTGCCTGTTGTGGAACCTAGGATTCCCATGCCAGATTTGTTTTTAGGGGATCGAGCTAAGTTTCAGAATTTCAAAAATAATTGTAAATTGTTTTTTGCCTTAAAATCTAAGTCCTCAGGGAACGCAGCGCAGCAGGTTCAAATTGTCATCTCTCTCCTGCGCGGCGATCCTCAGGATTGGGCTTTTTCCCTGACACCTGGGGATCCTGTTTTGAGTGATGTTGATGCATTTTTTCAGGCTTTGGGGTTATTGTACGATGAGCCTAATGTCACTGATCAAGCTGAAAAAGCCTTGTTGGCATTAAATCAGGCGCTTGATGACGCTGAGTTATACTGTCAGAGATTCCGTAGGTGGGCAGTCCTGACCAAGTGGAATGACGACGCTTTGGCGGCCCTTTTTCGGAAGGGTCTGTCAGATAATGTAAAGGATGTTATGGTGGGATTCTCTGTCCCCTCTGGTCTCAATGATTCTATGTCATTAGCGATTCAAATTGACAGACGTTTGCGTGAGCGGAGAAGTATGCGTGGAATAGTGTTGCCTTGTGAACCTGCTTCTGAACCCATGCAGTGTGATAGAGTGGTGTCTGGGGCACAGCGTCAAGAGTTTCGAAAGCGCAATGGGTTATGTTTCTACTGTGGTGATGCCTCTCATGCTATTTCAGTCTGCCCTAAGCGGGGAAGACGTTTTGCACGCTCAGTTGTCTTGGGTAGTGTTCAGACTAAGTTTTTATTAACTGTCACTCTGATATGCTCTCTGTCCTCATTTTCTGCTCAGGCTTTCGTTGATTCTGGAGCAGCTATTAACCTGATGGATTATGATTTTGCTAAACGTTGTGGGTTTCCCTTGATACCCCTACAGAAGTCTATTCCCCTACTGGGGATCGATTCTACCCTTTTGGCTGAGAATAAGCCTCAGTTCTCTACTCAGGTGATAATGAGGGTTGAACCTGATCATCAGGAGTGCTGTAAATTTTGGTTCTGTATAATCTGCATGATATTATCGTACTGGGCTTCCCTTGGTTGCAGTCTCATAATCCTGTTTTGGATTGGAAATCTGTGTCTGTAACCAGTTGGGGCTGCCAATGTGTTAATACCAACACTCCTGTTTTTTCTGCCTCCCCCAGGCTCAGGATGTTCCTGACTTTTTGATTGATTTTTCTGATGTGTTTAGCGAAAGTAAATCTGCATCCTTGCCTCCCCATAGGAGCTATGACTGCGCTATTGAATTAGTGCCTGGTAGTAAATTCCCTAAAGGTCGCCTTTTTAACTTGTCTGTACCTGAACATGACGCTATGCAGTCTTATATCAAGGAATCATTGGAGAAGGGTCATATCAGACCATCCTCTTCACCCTTAGGTGCGGTTTTTTCTTTGTGGCCAAAAAGGATGGTTCATTAAGGCCGTGTATTGATTATCGTCTTTTGAACAATATTACTGTAAAATATCAATACCCGTTACCTTTGATTTCTGACCTGTTTTCCAGGGTGAAAAACGCTACTTGGTTTACCAAGCTTGACCTCAGGGGGGCATATAACCTTATTCGCATTAAGCACGGGGATGAATGGAAGACGGCATTCAATACCCCTGAGGGGCATTTTGAGTACCTTGTGATGCCCTTTGGGCTCACTAATGCTCCTTCTGTCTTCCAGTCCTTCATGAATGACATTTTCAGGGATTTTGTGGATAAATTTCTGATTGTTTATTTGGATGATATGTTGATTTTTTCTAACGACTGGGACTCTCATGTGAAACATGTTCGAACTGTATTCCAGATTTTGAGAGAGAATGCTCTGTATGTGAAGGAATCAAAGTGTCTTTTTGGCGTACAGAGGATCTCATTTCTGGGATTCATTTTGTCCCCATCTGTTATTGAAATGGACCCGGTCAAGGTTCAGGCCATCTGTGATTGGGTCCAACCTACTTCATTAAAGGCTCTTCAGAGATTTTTGGGTTTTGCCAATTTTTATCGTAAATTTATTGGTAATTTCTCGGTTATTGTTAAACCATTAACTGATTTGACCAAAAAGGGTTCTGATGTGGTGAATTGGCCTCCTGAGGCAGTCTCTGCATTTCAGGAACTTAAGCAGAGATTCACTTCTGCTCCTGTTCTACGGCAGCCTGATGTTTCTCTGCCATTTCAGGTGGAGGTTGATGCCTCTGAAATTGGGGCAGGTGCCGTTTTGTCCCAAAAAGATCCAGAGACCTCTAAAAGTAACCCTTGTGCCTTTTTCTCTCGAAAATTTTCTCCTACTGAACGTAATTATGACGTGGGTAATCGGGAGTTACTGGCCATGAAGTGGGCTTTTGAAGAGTGGAGACATTGGCTGGAGGGAGCCAAACATCAGGTGGTGGTCCTTACGGACCATAAGAATCTGGTTTATCTGGAATCTGCCAAGCGAATCAATCCTAGACAGGCCAGGTGGGCCTTGTTTTTCACACGTTTTAATTTTGTGGTTTCCTTTCTTCCTGGCACTAAGAATGTTAAGGCGGATGCCCTCTCGAGGAGTTTCCTTGCGGACTCTCCTGAGTTATCTGATCCTTCTGTTATTTTGAAAGAGGGTGTAGTTCTTTCCGCCATCTCACCCAATTTGAGACTTGCTCTGGAGGAGTGTCAGGAGGATAGGCCCGAGCGCTGCCCTGTTGGAAAATTGTTTGTCCCGGACCAGTGGAAAAAGAGTGTGATGTCTGAGATTCATTGTTCCGCGTTGGCTGGGCATCCCGGAATTTTTGGTACCAGAGACTTGGTTAGTCGGTCCTTTTGGTGGCCTACCTTGTCTCGTGATGTCAGGGAATTTGTGCAGTCCTGCGGGACTTGCTCTCGCTCCAAGCCTTGCTCTCGCTCTAGTGGTTTGTTGATGCCATTGCCTGTGCCCAAGAGACCATGTACCCATATCTCTATGGATTTCATTTCCGACCTCCCTGTTTCGCAGAGAATGACCGTCATCTGGGTGATTTGTGATAGGTTTTCCAAGATGATACATCTTGTGCCATTACCTAAGTTGCCTTTCTCCTCTGAATTGGTGCCTTTGTTCCTTCAGCACGTGGTTCGTTTATACGGCATTCCTGAGAACATTGTGTCTGACAGAGGAGTCCAGTTTGTTTCCAGATTTTGGAGGACCTTTTGTTCTAAACTTGGTGTTCAATTGTCTTTCTCCTCGGCGTTTCATCCTCAGACCAATGGTCAAACTGAGAGAACAAACCAGACATTGGAGACTTATCTAAGATGCTTTGTGTCTGCTGATCAGGATGACTGGGTCTCTTTTTTGCCTTTGGCTGAGTTTGCTCTTAATAATAGGGCTAGCTCTGCCACTTTGATGTCTCCATTTTTCTGTAATTCTGGGTTTCACCCTCGATTTTCTTCTGGACAGACGGAGGCTTCTGTCTGTCCAGGTGTTGACTCTGTTGTGGAGCGTATGCAACAGATTTGGGACCAGGTAGTGGAGAGGTTGTCCCTCTCTCAGGAGAGGGCCCAGCGGTTTGCTAACCGGCATAAGACTGATGGTCCTCGGTTTAAAGTGGGGGACTTGGTCTGGTTGTCCTCAAAAAATATTCCTATGAGAGTGGCATCTCCTAAATTTAAGCCTAGGTTCATTGGACCTTATAAGATCATGGAGATTCTTAATCCTGTTTCTTTTCGTTTGCTTCTTCCAGGGACATTTAAGATCCATAACGTGTTCCACAAGTCCTTGTTGAAGAGGTTTGTTGAGCCAGTGGTTCCTACTGCTTTGCCTCCTGACCCTGTTCTGGTTGAGGGCAATATGGAGTTTGTGGTTGAGAAAATATTGAATTCTCGTTTTTCTAGACGGAAACTCCAGTATTTGGTTAAGTGGAGAGGTTATGGTCAGGAAGACAATTCTTGGGTGTTTGCTTCGGACATCCATGCTAGGAGACTCATCCGTGCGTATCATAGAACTCATCCTGACCGACCTGGTTGCTCAAGTGAGGGTTCGGTGACCCCTCCTCAAGGGGGGGGTACTGTTGTGAATGGACTTGAAATGAGTTCTGAGCAGAGGCTCCCTCTGGTGGTTACAAGCGGTACTGGACTGTCCAGTGAAGATTGTGAGGATGGGAATCAGGTGTTACTGACTGGTCTTATATAAGGGAGTCGCCTTCCCATCAGGGTTGCCGGTGATCAATTGTTCTGGTCTCAATCCTTGAGTCCTGTTTCCTTTGTAGCCTGCTGTGTCGTGTCTGCATCTCCTGCTAACAGATAAGACATTTTCTTCTTTTTGTTTTAGTGCTTGATTTTTGCATTTTGTCCTGCACTTCTGTGGGGGCCTTCAGGGTCCCCTCCGGGGGCTTTTGTCCTCTCAGTTTAGTTCAGCCACTGATGTTTGTACTTTTGCTTTTTCCAGTTTTTTCAGTGGCTGCTGTTTTGATTTTGTTACACCAGAGAACTAATTTAGGTGGTAGAGGTCGTGTGATCTCAGGTGATTTTGAAATTAGTAGAGTTGGTGCTTTTCAGGGTTTTTTGGGATTGCAGTAAGTGCCCTTCCTTTCCTTTTCTATTTAGGTAGTTTGGGCCCCAACGTTTGCTCATACTATTTTCTGTCTGTGTCAGTATTTCTTCTTGTCTAACCGCCATTACATGTTTGGGGGCTTTCTATGTTCTTTGGGGATCTGCTCCGGGGCAGATAGCTTTCCTCTTTCTATCTTTAGGTGTAGTTAGTTTCTCAGACTGTGACGAGGCGTCTAGGACCAACGTAGGAACGCTCCACGGCTGCCTCTAGTTGTGGTGGTTAGTCAGGGTACTGCAATCTCATAGATTCCAACTGCTCTGGTGTATTGCCTTTTTTACCTGCACTCCTCAGCTACCGAAACATAACACAGTATAGTACCAAGGATGAGACAGAACGGATAGTCGGGGACAGGCAGAGGTCAAAACCAAACAGACAGCGAAGGTACAGAAACAGAATCCAACAAGCAGTATCCAGAGAACAGACCGAGTCAAAACCAAAGTATCAGGCAAACCAGAACACAGCACAAACACACTCAGGGGTCAACACACTCTGCCAAGGGCGAAAGTATAACTGACAGGGATTGGAGCTTCCTAGGGCTATAAGAAGCTCTCCCTTAACCAAGGAGAGGCCACAATAATAAGCCCCAGGTGTGCAGGTAAGAGCCTGCACTGGGATCAAAACCTTAACCCCTAGCGTGCAGGTCAACCCTGCACTGGGATCATGACAGTACCCCCCTCTCAACGGGGGGCCTCTGGACCCCCAGGCTTGCCCGGGAACCTGGCATGGAAAGCCCGAACCAGGCGATCCGCATGCATCAAACGGGCCGGCACCCAGGATCTGTCCTACGGTCCATACCCCTTCCAATGAACCAGGTACTGTACCGACCGCTGCACCAACCTGGAGTCAACGATATGCTCAATCTCATATTCCATGTGTCCCTCAACCAAAACAGGAGGAGCAGCGGACTCGGACTCCCCCCGGACTGCCTCAAAAGGTTTCAGTAGGGATTTATGGAAGACGTTAGGGATCTTGAATGAGACTGGAAGACACAACCTGTAAGCCACTGGATTGATCTTTTCCACAATCTTGTATGGGCCAATGAACTTGGGGCCCAACTTGGCTGATGGAACCTTCAACTTAATGTTTCGCGTGGAGAGCCAAACTTTCTCTCCAACCCGAAACATAGGACCTGGTGTTCTTTTCCTGTCAGCGAAAAACTTGTACCTGCCTTGAGACCTGGATATATTCCGCTGGACCTCCGCCCATGTATTCTTTAATCGCTGAACAGACCCCTCTGCCCCTGGACACCCAGAATCCAAACGAGAAAACTCACCAAAATGAGGACTAAAACCATAATTGATCAGGAAAGGAGACATACCAGTAGATTGGCTCACCCGACTATTGAAGGCGAATTCCGCCAAAGGCAGTACATCACACCAGTCATTCTGTCTTGCAGAAGTCAGACATCTGAGGATCTGTTCCAGAGACTGATTAGTGCGTTCCGTCTGACCATTGCTCTCAGGATGGTATGCAGATGAAAAAGACAGAGACATCCCAAATTCTTGCAAAAAGCACGCCAAAACTTTGCCACAAACTGCACTCCATGATCAGACACCACATTCAGGGGTACCCCATGCAACCGGATAACATGCTGTACAAACAATCTGGACAAAGTCTCAGCTGAGGGTAGTGCGGATAAGGGTACAAAATGAGCCTGCTTCGAAAACCTGTCCACCACTACCCATACCACCGTATTGCCCTTGGATGGAGGAAGATTAGTAATAAAATCCATGGACAAGTGAGTCCATGGCCTTTTGGGAACTGCCAAGGGCATCAGTTCCCCAGCCGGCCGGCTATGTGAGTTTTTAGAATGAGCGCAGACCCCACAACCAGAAACAAATTTTTTTATGTCAGAGCTAAGAGTAGGTCACCAAAAGATCCTAGCCACCGCCCGACGTGTGGCAGATATACCAGGGTGAGCACTGAGCTTGGATTCATGGAACTCCTGGAGGAGTTTAAGCCGAAGCTGCTCTGGGACAAACAACTTACCCCCTGGCTTGGCAGCAGGGGCCAGAGACTGGGCCCTCTCAATCTCCTGTTCCAACTCAGACGAGACCACTGCCAACACAACCCCAGGGTGAAGAATGGAGGAAGGTGGCTCAGGGGGAGACACCGGATGAAAACTGCGAGATAAGGCATCAGCCGTGATATTCTTTGACCCCGGACGAAACGTAATAGTAAGCTGAAAACGGGAAAAGAAAAGTGACCAACGGGCCTGTCTGGGTGTTAGTCTCTTAGCAGACTCAATATATGATAAATTTTTGTGGTCGGTAATCACAGTAACCGAGTGACTGGCCCCCTCCAAAAAGTGCCTCCATTCTTCAAACGCTAACTTGACCGCAAGAAGCTCTCTATTACCAACATCGTAATTCCTCTCAGCAGCAGAGAATTTCCTGGAAAAAAAAGCACATGGCCTGAGGTTGGTCAGAGTGGCAGGACCTTGGGACAACACAGCACCCACCCCCACCTCAGAGGCATCCACTTCCACAATAAATGGTTTGGACGGATCTGGCTGTACCAACACAGAGCAGTCATAAAGCATTTTTTCAGACTAGCAAAGGCCTCTTTTGCGAGCGAGGACCAATTTTTCACATCCGAACCTTTGCATGTTAAATCAGTGAGTGGTTTGACCACCTGCGAAAACCCCCGAATAAATTTTCGGTAGTAATTGGCGAACCCCAAGAAGCGCTGGAGCCCTTTAAGATCTCGGGGTTGTAGCCAATCCGCAATGGCCTGCACCTTCTTGGGGTCCATACGAAAACCCTCACAGGACACAATCAATCCCAAAAAAGATAATTCTTGAACAAAAAACACACACTTCTCCAATTTAGCAAACAGATGATTTTCCCTAAGTCTTTGGAGAACAGTTTGTACATGATTCATATGAGAATGACTGTCGGGGGAATATATCAGAATATCATCTAAGTAGATAACAACAAAACGACCAATGAGATCAGAAAACACCACGTTGATGAAATTCTGAAATATGGCGGGAGCATTGGTAAGACCAAACGGTATGACTAAATTTTCAAAAAGTCCCTCGGACGTGAGGAACGCAGTTTTCCATTCATCCCCCTTCCTGACCCTTATCAAATTATATGCTCCCCGAAGATCCAGTTTAGAGAACCATTTTGCCCCTGATAGTTGGTTACATAAATCAGGAATCAACGGAAGGGGATACGTATTTCGTACAGTAATCTTATTTAATTCACGAAAGTCGAGACAGGGACGTAGACCGCCATCTTTTTTCTTCACAAAAAAGAACCCCGCCGCCACAGGTGAAACTGAGGGACGTATGTGTCCCTTGCGAAGACTTTCAGCAATATAATCCTTCATAGCTAAGCGCTCAGGTCCAGACAAATTAAACAGGCGGGCTTTAGGTAGTTTAGCCCCCGGGACTAGCTCGATGGCGCAGTCAAAGGGTCTATGTGGCGGCAACGTCTCGGCCTCGCTTTCTGAGAACACATCTTCAAAGTCTTTCAGGTACTCCGGAATACCTTCCAGCTCGACAGATGACACAGACACAGATTTAACAGGTTTAACCAGCAGTGCAGATTCATAACATAACTTAGAATCATTAAACCCCCATTGAACAATCTCCCCCGTTTTCCAGTTAATAATTGGGTTATGGCGTTGTAACCAGGGCATGCCCAACACCAACCCTGCTGGTAGATTGTCCAGAACAAAACAACTTAATTTTTCCTCGTGAGCAGCGCCCATTCTGAGCGAAAACAAGTCAGACATAAAGAGAATTCCCTCTTTTGTGAGGGGGAAGGAGTCAATGGCCACCACCTTGATCGGAGTCTTAAGCCTAGCTGTCCCTATCTTGCAGCGTGTGACCAATTGAGAGTCAATCAGATTGATGGATGACCCGCAGTCCACAAAGGCTGTAGAGGAAAAAGAACAACCATCCACTAACAGTTCCACATGAAGCAACACCTTAGAGAACGAGGAAAAGTGTACCTGAGGGTCTGAGTAGTCTCCTCGCTGACTACCCAGACCTAGTCGTTTCCCGCCGACCGGGTTGAGGACGGGCAGACAGGACACTCCTTTTTCCAATGTCCAGCTTTACCGCAGTAGAAGCACAACTGTTCTTCCCGATGGCGTTTTCTCTCCTTTTCCTTCAGAGTGATAGCGCCCACATCCATGGGCTCAGAGACAGTCTCTTTTCCACTGGGGAATAATGTAGTCTCCACCTGCATCACCCCTCTGGCCCGCAACCTGCGGTCCATCCGGACGGCCTGGGTCATAGCGTCCTCGAGAGAGTTAGGTGGGGGGTGTAACGCCAAAGCATCCTGCAACCGCTCGGACAAGCCTCTGCGAAATAGTCCTCGGAGGGCGGCGTCCTCCCAAGAAATCTCTGCGGCCCAGCGGCGGAACTCAGTACAAAACCACTCGGCCGAGTGCTTCCCCTGACAGACACTCATCACCATGTCCTCTGCCAATCGCACTCGGTCAGGCTCATCATATATGTGCCCGAGGGCCTCAAAGAATGCATTCACCGACACTCTCTCAGGGGCAGTGGGAGGAAGGGAAAATGCCCATGCTTGTGGGGACCCTCTTAATAAAGACATGATGACCCCTACCCTCTGACTTTCATCCCCAGAGGACCGTGGTCTCAAACTAAAGAAAAGTTTGCAACCCTCCATGAAGATCCTAAACTCCTTTTTGTTCCCAGAAAAGAAGTCAGGCAGTTTAACAGGTGGTTCTGAGGACACGAGCGCAACATCACTCGCCATAGCCCTCAGAGAACCAGCAGATAAAGCCCCCTGCACAGTCTCAGAAACCTGCCGCTGTGAACACGACAGCGCTTGCTGTTCCAGAGATAAATCCTGAAATCATCTGTTCGGACAGCGACTGTATGGAATCCATAACTCTCTGCACAACCTGCGCCCTAAACACAGCCGTGAAGCAAAAAAAAACAAACAAAAAAAAACTTAGTGGTCAGTTATAATATCACGGTGAGGATTGCAAGAGAACTCACCAGTGCAATTTCCCTGAAGACGAGTGCAGAAGAAAGCTTCAGGCTCCTAGGAACGCAGGGTGAGCAAGGCAGGAGAGAGATGGTTTCAGGGCCTGAATCACCTGACAGTTGAGGGGCGTGGCTTCAGCTCCAGGGAGCTAGAAGCTGAGGGAAAACTCTTAGAAAGGTAACTACGGGACAAAGTTACCCAGGGGCACAGACAGAGACGTAAATCTGAACAAGCCAAGGTCAAAGCACGAGAAGACAGTATAGTACCAAGGATGAAACAGAACGGATAGTCGGGGACAGGCAGAGGTCAAAACCAAACAGACAGCGAAGGTACAGAAACAGAATCCAACAAGCAGTATCCAGAGAACAGACCGAGTCAAAACCAAAGTATCAGGCAAACCAGAATACAGCACAAACACACTCAGGGGTCAACACACTCTGCCAAGGGCGAAAGTATAACTGACAGGGATTGGAGCTTCCTAGGGCTATAAGAAGCTCTCCCCGAACCAAGGAGAGGCCACAATAATAAGCCCCAGGTGTGCAGGTAAGAGCCTGCACTGGGATCAAAACCTTAACCCCTAGCGTGCAGGTCAACCCTGCACTGGGATCATGACACCCGGGCTGAAAAAGAAAACAATTTTTATAATAACAACAATAACATAACTCTTCCCTTGCGGGAGGTAAGGACACTTCAAACGTTACAATGTGTACAAATGGCAATAGAAAAATATCAAATACTTTCACACAAATAAATACAAGATTCTTGTGGAGGACCCGCACCAAACCTCCCACGGTGGTCCTGGGTGGGCTGCAGGACTTCTTTGCTGCAGACCTCACTCAAGGCCACACCATACGGGTTTTTCTTCAGAGGTAGAATGGCTTTACGTAAAACCAAAATGGGGCACCAAAGTGCCAACTATTTACATTACAGTTCTGTGCTGCAAAAGTCCTCAGCACGCAGTCCTTCAAAATAGCATTTATAGAAAAATCACATTTCTATCATAACCACTTTACACAACACATTACCCAACTGGGGTATACTACTTCAGACATCATCTACATATTCAATAAAGTGCAATTCTTCTTTAAACTTTTTACAGTTCAGTAAACCCTGTCTGGGTCCTACTGTTCTTCTTTGAATATAGTTGCACCTTCCACACCTGGGGCTGGAAGTATGCGGTGCGCTCTGGAACGCATCACCAAGAGATCGTGTCCTGCTACCCGTGTCTGAGTAGCCACAGTCCTCTTTTCAATTTTGCGATTTGTTTGAGGCCTTACAGGTGCCTCTTCTGAATACAAATTTGGCTCAATAGGGATTGCTGCAGCAGTCACTACGCTCTGCAGCGTTTCCAATGGTGATGCATGTACATGCAATGGCTCAGTAGGGGACGCACTTGCAACTGTTGCGCTCTGTTGCATTGCAGAATAGGACGCAGGATAGGATGCAGGTGCGCGGCCGGGCGCTGATGTGGCTGGGGCTTGGGATGCTGAGACACGGGGTACGTTTCCAGCTTCAGGGACGGGGTCGCTGATTCGGGAGACATTCAGGGCATACCACCCCTTAAGACCCCAGTGCCGTGTGTAGGTGACAACATCCCCTTTTAACAGGTTAGACCCTACATCACAGCGATGAACGAAGATCTTCTGAGAGAACCCGGGCTCGCGTATGTACCCCCAACCTCCTCGGAACTTAGAGGCACACACTGTCCCCTGGCGCCGCGAGTCCCGGAGCGTACCTTTATCTTGCCGGACGATCTCCTTGTCCGCAAGATTCTGCTCCCGGTACCTCTGATGAAGCTGCTGCGCCTCTCGCTGCTCCTGCTGCTGTCGCTGCTCATGCTCCCGGCGTCGCCACTCGTTCTCCTTCTGGGCGGCGTATTCCACGTCATCCAGGTACTCCATCTCCTCCCAGTCGATCTCCATCGCTTCGGGCAGGATCTCCTCCGTCGTCCCTACCGGGGGACTGCATTCCGCTGCGGCCTCCGGTTCCAGGCCTGGCTGGCATTCTGGTCCGGGCAGGGCCTCCTCAGCCTCCTTCCCTCCCGCCGCGTCCTCGGTGGAGTCAGGATCAGCTCTTTTGGGGCCGGCCTCCGGTTCTTCATCAGCCGCTGGGTCCAGTGGTGGCGCGGGTGGCATTTGCGCATCTTGAGGGGAGAGCATCGCGTCCCACATCAGCCGCTGTTTCAGGGCACGCCAGCTTTGCTCCATCGCCTCCATTTCTGCGCGGTGTCGGGCCATGTCCCTCAGCGCCGCATCCACCTCCTCCACTTTCTGCATTCTCCAGTCATCCGCCCGACCTGGGGACGGTTCAGGCACAGGCAGCAGCTCTTCAGGGGAACGGGGTCTGCGCACCGCCATTCCTCCACACAGCGTCTTCTGTCCTTCCGCCATCTCACTCCAGGCCAGACTGTGTGTTTCATCTGGAACAATCTGGTCTCTTCCGTGGAGGCGGGACTTTCGCTTTCTCTTCTTGGCATAGAGGATGAAGAGGAGGCGGATCTCCCTTGCAGTGGGGCAGGCTCGGACATTATAATAGCACTTAGACAGGGCGCCCATCACTTTTGCGCCACAGGGGGGGCACGCCCACGAATGCACGCCCTTCTTCTTCACCAGCGCCTCAGGGCGCGAATATGGCGGCAAAATGGCGGAAAATGGCGCCAAAAGTCACAAAAACTGCACACAGTCTTTTTGCACAAAAACAGTCCACTTTAGGCACACAGGACTCACATATAGTAAGCTTCGGATCCTGTTGGTGACGCCAAGGATGAGTCGCACGTACCAGGGCTTATGGGGTACTCGGCACGAGCCCGTTCACTTCAATGGGGGAGAGGTCACGGGTAGCGCAGCTCGGTCCGTTGCCCTGGGCGCTCATTCAAAGGGGGATATTTACAGGGGATTTAGAAATGTTCATGACGCCACCTGTGGTTTCTGATCATGGTGACCAGCGCTGCAGGGTGAATCCTCTGAGGGGTTGTAACTGGGCAGCAAGGTGTTAAGTCTTCCACAGGTAAGACTGAGCCCTCGAGGTATATGGCGGTGCAGGGGTGCAGGCAATAAGGCAGACACACACAATGAGTCTCTTTCCGTACCTTTACTGGTGATATTTGCAGGCACGTCCCGGGAAGCTGCTCAGGGTGGAGGATGCATGTCCAGTAATCACTGAGTAGGTTTAAGGTCTCCTTACTTCTTGATGTGTGTGAGTTTCTAACTTGCATGAAGCTAAGTTTAACTCCGTGTAGAACAGCTACGCCCAGCTGACATTGTGGTGGAGCCTTCTTTTGGACAGAACTAAGTCCTCTATGGCTGATCAGGCCTGACTCCTGTTCTTCCTGACCCCGGTTACGTATCAGCACTGAAGGGCCCCTCTGCGACCTGAAGTCCAGCAGGGTCTCCGGTTTCTCCCACTAGCCGTGAAGGTTCTAGCAAGTTCGGACCCGGTGTCCGGTTGTGCAGAGTGGAGGTAAGCAATCCTTGCTATTTATCCTCAGTCACTCTCTCTCTCTTTGTCCACTCGCCTGTAGCCCTACTCACACCTTTAACATAAGCACAGGCAACAGTAGGTGTCAGCTTCCTTCTCTTCACCGCTCTCTAACAGTACCTCAGTTTGCTCGATGTTACAAGTACTGCAGTTCCCCTTCCTTCACTTCTTTCTTAGGCTCTGTCCGAAGCAGCTATCAGGACCTTCCATCAGACTGATCTGTGCACACTCCGAGAGTCACTTTCCACTTCCCTAGGGAACTAACAGTCAGCACGTTCTGAGGTAACAGTTTGTCTCTCTGCTTCTGTCTCATCTGACAGGAATCTCCGTCTGCTCTGAGCTCTGCTCTGACAGGAAATCAACACTGGCTCAGACTGGTTGAACTAGCACTGGCTCTGGCTGGAATGTCTACTGCTGCATCTCTCCACACCCTTATATACTCTAAAGGGCTCCCTCTGGTGGCACTATAGGGAAATGTGAAGTGTGAATGAATATCGGGTGAGGGTGAATTACCTTTCTGTGCATCCTCCTGGGTACATGTGGCACCAAGCGCAGCTGGGCTACACACAAGCACTTTGGTCCTGGTTTCTAATCCCACTAAGACAACATTCTGTGTTTATGTGGGTTTCCCTCAAAACTCCAATAGACATAATAATACAGAATCATATATTGAGAACATGTATAAATCTATAGGAATAAAAACCTAATATTTACCTGCCCCCTTCCGCCAGCCAGTCTTTAGCAGCACCCAATATCTGTATTGACCTGCTGGACCACACAATGGAATCGTTCCTACTCGTGATATATCCAGATAGTCCAATTTGTGAGAAATGAGGACCAGCAGCAGATACAAAGAGAGGAGCCCAAAACAACACACCAGTACAAGAGTCCATTGTCGAGGAGCCTAGGAGATGAAGCAAACATACAGCTAGCAATCATGACCTTAGGGTAATTTGTATTTGTCACAAAAAGCATGACACAGTAAATCAGGATATCTGCGCTTTTAGGTCCCATTGATTTGTTAGGAAATTAATGAGGTTATCTATTGCTAGAGATAAGAGAAATGATTAGGAGCACCCTGGTCCAGTGGCCAGCTCAGTGTTTAGTTGCCACTGAACCAGAGGCTACGAACCACTTTAAGTTCTTACCTGATAGCATATGTGGTACTTCTTTTGATTAGACGGCCTGGTG
The DNA here is from genome assembly GCA_033576555.1 of Oophaga sylvatica. Lineage (NCBI taxonomy): Eukaryota > Metazoa > Chordata > Amphibia > Anura > Dendrobatidae > Oophaga > Oophaga sylvatica. The sequence goes on along the minus strand of JARQOD010000003.1, from coordinate 222,886,112 downwards.
AAACATCATCGATGAACATGACACACATATGAAGTAAGCCAGTCCGGCTAATCAAAAGAGGAGCCATGGATGTGAGGTAGGAGGCTGTTCACATGTCTCCAGTCTAGGGGCATGGAATAATGAGAGGCCTGCTGGACCAGGGTTCTGTGAATGCATGCAGTCATCTCTGTCTAGAGGCACTTATTTCCATGTCAGGAGGTAAGAAGCACTTGTCAGTTATTGTACTCCTGTCCTATTAATTAGAAAATATGTGCACAATGCCTTATGAACAGACGCCACCATAGCTTTGCCTCCCAGTTCTCGATGCAGAAGTTAGAGGCACTAAAAAACCTGTTGAGAGAATTTTATTATATATATGGAATCACTCCAGCATACATCCACATACTTTGTTTTTATAGATTGAACATACTTACAGGAGGAAGCAAAGTAAGTTGATGTGGAGGCACAAATATACTGGCTCCAAATAGTGTAAGATGGTTAGTTTGGCAAACAGCCTCGTGAGGTAGGCTCGCATTACTGGCGGTTACTCCTTCTGTCCTCCATGTCTGGCTCGGCATATCAAAGTACTGGCAGAGGCTTGAGAATAGGCTGACAGACACATTGACTTTGATGGTAGAAAGCAGGCTAGTGATGTTTACATGGTACGCAAGCATTGATGTTGACCAGCTGAAAGCAGCAAAAATAAGTAACATAAGTAGATCTATAAATACAGCCATTAAAAGGGTTATCTAGTACTTTGCTTATTTTACCCTGTGGGTCTAAGAACTTACAGTAAGCTATTTGATAATATTGATGAGAGTACATGCTCGGATAAGGCGTTATCCAAGCACGCTCGTGTGGTATCCGAGTGTCTTCGGCGTGCTCATAAAATATGTTCAAGCAGTGAAATCCCTGAAGAGCCCTTGCAGGATGTGCCCTTAATGAGGAGAGACTGCCATCTGCTGGCCAGGTGAAATCAGGTGGAAACAAATGGTGCTGGAACATTTGCAGGGGAACGACTTCAGGTGCTGGACCTGATCAGGTGACCCACAAGAAGGACTTCCTGGATATAAAAGTCCTGTGCGCCAAACCACAGGCAGATTTGGCACCAGAAAGGAGAGCGGAGCATATGCGCTCCAGGGATGTCGCTAAGGCCAGCATAATAGGCCTCAGCGGAAAGCCTATGACAGCAAGGTGTCAGCCATCGCCTGACAAGACCCAGATTCCGCACATGAGGACTCCGAGTTCCGCCTGAGCTTGTTGGGACCAGGATCTGTGCCCCACGCCAGTAAAGCTCAAGAGACTGGATGTCACCCGTCAGGAACCGAGGCCCAATCCACTCCGGTCCAATCCTGAGAGACTTCCCACAATGGGCACACTACTGATGCGAACAGAAAATTGACGTTGGATAGAGAAATACTTCCTTTGCTTTTTTCCAAGTTTATTGTTATCTTTGTTTGAATGTTGATCTGCCTAGTTACTATCACTAATTGTTTAGAGTTTCTTTAAATCACAGTGTATAAATAGAACTATAATCATCCCTGACTGTTTCCGCCCGTGCCTCTGTGTGTTGCATCCAGACACCAGCATTACACAGGGATTGCTTGTTTGTTAACCCCTTGAAGACCAGAGCTATTTTTGGTTTTGCATTTTCATTTTTGCTCCCCTTCTTCCCAGAGCCATAATTTTTTTTTTTTTTGGTCAAAATGGCCATGTTAGGGCTTGTTTTTTGCAGGACGACACCATTGGTTTTACCATGTCATGTACTAGAAAATGGGAAAAAATTCCAAGTGCGATGAAATTGCAAAAAAAGCGCAATCCCACACTTGTTTTTCATTTGGCTTTTTTACTAGGTTCACTGAATGCTAAAACTGACCTGCCATTATGATTCTCCAGGTCATTATGAGTTCATAGAAACCAAACATGTTTAGGTTCTTTTTTATTTAAGTGGTGAAAAAAAATTCCAAACTTTGTTAAAAAAAAAAAATTTGCACCATTTTCCGATATCTGTAGCGTCTCCATTTTTTGTGATCTCGGGTTGGGAGAGGGCTTATTTTTTGCACACCGAGTTGACGTTTTTAATGATACCATTTTGGTGTAGATTCGATCTTTTGATCTCCCGTTATTGCATCTTAATGCAATGTCGTGGTGACCAAAAAAACCATAATTCTGGAGTTTTGACTTTTTTTCTCGCTACACCGTTTAGCGATCAGGTTAATCCTTTTTTTATTGATAGATCAGGCAATTGTGAACGCAGCGATACCAAATAAATGTATGTTTGATTTTTTTTATGGTTATATTTTGAATGGGGCGAAAGGGGGATGATTTGAACTTTTATATTTTTTTTATTTTTTAGATTTTTAAAAACATTTTTCTTACTTTTGGCATGCTTCAATAGACTCCATGGGAGACTAGAAGCTGCCATAACCCGATCGGCACTGCTGCATAGAGGCGATGATCAGATCGCCTCTATACAGCAGAATTACTCACTTGCTATGAGTGCCGACCACCGTGTGGCACTCACAGCAAGCCGGCACTGACCAACATAGAGGTCTCGAGGAGACCTCTGGTTGTCATGCCAATGTACCGCTCACCCGCGATCACGTGACGGGGCTTACCGGTGGGCGGATTTCTGGCGAGAGTTAAATGCCAGCGAGAGTTAAATGCCACTTTCAGAGTTTGACAGTGGCATTTAACGGGTTAATAGCCGCGGGTGGATTGCGAGTCCACCCGCTGCTATTTCGGGCACTTGTCAGTTGTTCAAAACAGCTAACATGTCCCGGGAAAGATATGGCTCAGCTCCGGAGCCCACAAAGGGAGGGAGTCCGACGTCCGTGTAAATTTACGCCCAACGTTGGAAAGGGGTTAAGCAATCCCTGCATGTGTTGCGGTGTCTAACAGTTGCGAGACATGCAGACGCAGGAACTTGAACATATTATTCAAAGTCACTTGGTTAGCATCTGAGCATGTTCGCTCATCACTAGTTGCTAACTAGCTGCCTGTTCTGCCCAACGCCAATCTCTGCTGGCTTAGATCAATCGCAGACCGCTCCTGCCAGCGGTTCTGTTGCTTCATTTGACCTTACATCAACAGAGTAGCTATTCCTCTTCTGGTCTGCTCTGTCAACGAGGTGTCACTGCCTGCAGTTTGACACCCAGATTCCTGATGCCTATCAGCATGACATTGGCAGAGGCACCCCATCAACAGAGCAGAACAGAGAAAAAGAAGCTGCTCTGTTCACGTGACATCACTAGAAGTCGCAGAATAGTCAGTAGCATTCATTGACTACTCTGACCCAATAATGATTGGCGCTGAGCAGAAAAAGCAGGTAGTAATCTGTCTATAATTTCATAGCCCCATTGGGAGAAACAAGCAAACTCCTGGATAACCATTTTAATAGGGAGGAGATGTGTTTGCAAATTTGAATATATGCAGTGGGTTTGGAAAGTATTCAGACCCCTTTATATTTTTCACTCTTTGTTTCATTGCAGCCATTTGGTAAATGCAAAAAATTTCATTTTTTTTCTCATTAATGTACACTCTGCACCCCATCTTGACTGATAAAAAACAGACATGTAGAAACTTTTGCAAATTTATTAAAAAAGAAAAACTGAAATATCACATGGTCATAAGTATTCAGACCATTTGCTCATACACTCATATTTACATCACATGCTGTCCATTTCTTTGTGATCCTCCTTGAGATGGTTCTACTCCTTCATTGGAGTCCAGCTGTGTTTAATTAAACTGATAGGACTTGATTTGTAAAGGCGCACACTTGTCTATATAAGACCTCACAGCTCACAGTGCAGGTCTGAAAAATGAGAATCATGAGGTCAAAAGAACTGGCCAGTGAGCTCAGAGACAGAATTGTGGCAAGACACACATCTGGCCAAGGTTACAAAAGAATGTCTGCAGTACTCAAGGTTCCTAAGAGCACAGTGGCCTCCATAATCCTTAAATGGAAGACGTTTGGGGCCACCAGAAGTCTTCCTAGACCTGGCTGTCCAGCCAATCTGAGCAACCGTGGGATAAGAGTCTTGGTGAGAGAGGTAAAGAAAAACCCCAAGATCACTGTGGCTGAGCTCCACAGATGCAGTAGGGAGATGGGAGAAAGTTCCACAAAGACAACTATCACTGCAGCCCTCCACCAGTCAGGCCTTTATGGCAGAGTGGCCCAACAGAAGCCTTTCCTCAGTGCAAGACATATGAAAGCTCGCATAGAGTTTGCTAAAAAAGCATATGAAGGACTCCCAGACTATGAGAAATAAGATTCTCTGGTCTGATGAGACTATGAGAGATTTTTTTGATGATAATTCTAAGTGGTATGTGTGGAGAAAACCAGGCACTGCTCATCACCTTCCCAATACAATCCCAACAGTGAAACATGGTGGTGGCCGCATCATGCTATGGGGGTGTTTTTCAGCTACAGGGACAGGACGACTGGTTGCAATTGAAGTAAACATGAATGCGGCCAAGTACAGAGATATCTTGAATGAAAACCTCTTCCAGAGTGCTCTGGACCTCAGACTTTGCCGAAGGTTCACCTTCCAACAAGACAATGACCCCAAGCTAAAATAACAAAGAATGGCTTCAGAACAACTCTGTGACCATTTTTGACTGGCCCAGCCAGAGCCCTGACCTAAACCCAATTGAGCATCTCTGGAGAGACCTGAAAATGGCTGTTCACCAACGTTCACCATCCAACCTGACGGAACTGGAGAGGATCTGCAAGGTAGAATGGCATCGGATCCCCAAATCCAGGTGTGAAAAATCTGTTGCATCATTCCCAAGAAGAATCATGGCTGTACTAGCTCAAAAGGGGGCTTCTACTCAATACTGAGCAAAGGGTCTGAATACTTATGACCATGTGATATTTCAGTTTTTTGTTTTTAATAAATTTGCAAAAATTTCTACATTTCTGTTTTTTTTCAGTCAAGATGGGGTGCAGAGTGTACATTAAAGAGAAAAAAATTATTTTTTTGCATTTACCAAATGGCTGTAATGAAACAAAGAGTGAAAAATTTAAAGGAGTCTGAATACTTTCCAAACCCACTGTATATCCAGAGTTGTAACTAGGTTTTCCTTCACGTGGGGCAAAGATTCAGTTTACTTCCCTAGCCTTGTATCTAAATAGGCTGGCCAAGTCAGACTGGCCTATTGGCATCTCCTGGTCATGCAGCACCTGGTGCACAGACTCTGCCAATATTTCATAGTTACACCTCTGTAGCCATAAAATAGGAAACATGCAAAAAGTGTCAAAATTAGTAAGAAATAATATGCTGTAATATTGATGAGTCTTATATGTTTACCTCCATCCACTTGGTAACAAAAGACTAAGATTTTGTTCCAATTCTTGAGTAAGAGTTAATCTAAACACATGACTCTTCTTTGTGTCAGATTGATTAGAAGAATAAATGGGATCATATGACATTAGTAACGCTGGAGACTCTTCGCGAGACCAGTCTGATCCTAGACAATAAAAGACATTTGTAGACAGAAATCAAAGAAGTCAGAGATATATAAAGTTCTTCAATTACCTTTTGTACTATGAAAGCAACAAGACCAGCCTCTGAATGACAAACATGAGGGACATTCCTAATTGCAATACCTAGACAGTGATGCATATGACTATAATATACCTCCATCTTTTAGTCATAATAACCATTCACTATGATATGAGTGATGGTGGTGATTGAATATTTCACTACTGGTTCACAAAAAGTGAAAAAAAAGATTCAGTTACAGCATGATTCAAAGTAATTCAACACATCTGAGGGAGTGCAAAATACTCGTAGAGAAAACTGAAAATGTACAGGACTGATTGACTCCAAATTTATTCTGCAGCAGTACAATGACCAAAGCCAATGTCATTAAGAACTATCATAAAGTCTGTATGAGATTGCAGGAAGAGACAGATTTGTGAAGGTCTACATCCACAGATCTGTGTTTAGTTCTCCAAGATGTTCGGAACAACCTCCCTGCATAGCTCCTTATAAAACTGTGAAATTATACATTGAAAAGAATGATGTTTTGAAACTGTTTTGAAGGCAAAGAGTGGTCACACCAAATATTGATTTGACTTAGATTTCTCTTTTGCTTATTCACTTTGTATTTTCCTCATTATTAAAAATAAACTATTAACCCTTCTATATATGAAAATCTAAACTTTGCAACATGTTTTTCCACACCTGCCTAAAACTTTTGCACAGTACTGTACATGGACAAAAACAACCTTTACATACACAATACCACTCACCATTTATTATGGAGACCATGATATACAGATGCACTCCTGCAGCGGCATGTCTCTTCCCTTCTACAGTTACTGTAAAGTTTGCAGAACCTTTTGGCATTAAAAAGACTGATATAGGGCTTAGGTTAACTTTTTTCTTTACAGGCATCCTCAACTTAATGGTAGCATCCACTGGAAGGTCTTTTACTGGTAGAGAGTCTCCTCTTGATGATGTAAATTCCAAGGCCACCAGCTGGGAGGTCATAGAAACATTTGGCAAAAGTGCATAAGGGAAAGGGTTATTTTCCAGCTCAATAAACAATTGTACTAGTTCATTGTTGTCCAGTAAAGTATTTGGCAGAGCTTGTAGCTTAGATATGTGGCACAAAGAAGGTGAAGTAGAGCACAGAAGTTCCTCAGGGTTAACCTTTGTTGCTTGTATTTTAATTCCAGAAACAGTAACTAACAAAGGTTCTTCCCCGACCATATGTGATCTGCTAAGAGTTATCGTAAAATCCCGGGTCAGGTTAAATGCAAAAAGAGTAAGAGCATCAGAATATTGAGCATTCATCACTCCACCTGAAAGACAATTATGAAGAAATATATATATATTTATTGATAGAATCAACATATCCTTGACTCAAAGGTTTACATTCATCTACTGTGAGTTTATGTTGGGTTTTATGAGAGTTACAGGTCTTTCATGTCAAGAGTCAAGACACACATACTTTATAGAGATTGATTTAAACATTATATATGGCTGAAAACATGAAAAACTCAGAGGGCAATTTATTATTCCACCTAATCCTTTTCAGAGTCCATACATATATGCTGTAATGTTTACTATGGTACTATTTGTTGAGGGCCTAGTTTTTGGCAGTCTGTTTGCCTCCACAACATTTCCCTGCCTGTTTTTAAACATGATTTACCTCACAGAAAGCATCATCTGTGATCCCCTGCTGTCCTGTCTGTATACTCTTTTGCTTCCTCCCCTGCTCAGGCAATGTGGTATGATAAGACCATGTTCCTGTACGGTCAGACACGGTCATTACACAGTACACAGCAGGGACACATTTATAAGATTATCTCAGCACAGGAAAAAAAATTTTAACAAATCCAATTGTGGATTATTGTTATTCCAAGATATATTCATTAAAATGAACTTTGTTCATGGGAAAACCAATTTAAGTAATTGCTAAAGGTTGGACCTTCGTATTCCCTTATATGTAATTCTGGTCAAAATAAGATGGCTACTATGTACATTGGGTCAAATGCATGAAATCGAACATGTAACTACATGTACCTAAACGCTATATTAACAAAAATACTCAAAATACATTATATATCAATTATATATGGATCTAAATTCTATTTTGTTTCTAGCATTTTGAAATCCATTCATGTCTTATGACATTTCTGTGTTTCTTGACTCTTAGTTCCTCTTACCAAGCAGAGTGAGAATATTTTCTTGAACATCATTTTCAACTCTTTGACCCTTGTTGCTTTCGATATTTATCACATAGATCATTTTCTCAGTGAAGTTCAGTACCTTGAGAAGCACTGCTGTATCCAACTCAGGTTGATGGTACTTTGGGTTACATCCATAGTTACATAATTAATAAGATTGAAAAAAAGCCATAAATTAATCTGATCAAAATGTATTCTCTTGCTAGCCAATTTTTCTTATAGGAAAACTCCTTCAAAACTCAGAGTAAATACATATAATAATACATCCATATGACAGGGAATACTGTAACATAGAAATGTAGGACACATGAAGATGTGCTGTAGCATGATCGAAAATGGGCTGTAGAAGGGATTGTGGGTAGGGGTGTATAAGGGACCCCATACACAGTAGATAGCTGTTGACCATACGAGAGTTCAGCCGATTATCTGTCTGGCAGCTAGCTCACCCTACTCCTCTATACACAGTAACACTTGCTCTGTCCATTACTCTTGTGTTCTTTATGAGAGCGCTGCTGTCAGACACCTCTGGCCGTAAGTAGCGTACCTCATGGAAAACAATATGATTGTCAGCCCAAAATCAGTCATGTTAGATCTTTATCTTCCAAACATCATCTGTCAGAAAAAGGTCAAGAGGCCCCTATACACATTGCACTGTCAGCAGAGCCCCTAATATGTGTATGTGGGACTAAAGAGAAGGGACTAAAGAGTTAATGGATTCAAGATGTACTTACATTGGGAGAGGAGAAGTTAAAGAGGTTATCCATGACTAATTTATTTTTATACTATGGGCCTAAGAACTAACAAGCAGGTGGTTGCTAACTACCTGCCTGTTCTGCCTGCTGCCTATCTTCGCTGGTTCAGAGCAATCACAGACCGCTTCTGCTAGCGATTCTGCAGCTTCTGCTGACGTCACATCGATAGAGTAGCTGCTTTGCTTCCACTCTGCTCTGTTGACAAGGTGTGACTGAAAATGTCATTCTTATTGACAGCCAAATGCCTGCTGCCTAACTGTGGGAAGCTGACTGCCAATCCATGTGACATCGGCAGTCACATCCTGACCACAGAGCAGCTAGGAGGACGAAGAACTGCTCTGTTGACATGGAGCAGCAGAATTGCTGGCAGGAGCGGTCCGTGACTGCTCTGAGCTGGCGCCGGATAGAATTTTCAGGTAGTTAGTAACTACCTGCCTGTTAGTAAAATACATAGCAAATGCATAGTAAAATAAATAAAATATTGTAAATGCATAGTAAAATAAATAAAATAGTCACAGAAAACAAATTTAATGTAAAGGGTGAGGTTCTTACATGATACCAGGAAGTGGTGGTCTTTTCATTCCAAGATCCAGCAAGCATAGCAACATTCCCAGCAGCTCCTTCTATTTATAAGACGCTTGTCTACTTTTAGCAGTAATAATGGGGTAATTGATGAAGTAGTCAGTGCTTGTGTGTATGGTTTGGTGGGAGAAGTGGTAGTCATCTGAGCATTGTAATGGGGCACTCGTAACATAAGGGCTAACATTAAGAGAAAAACCCATGTACATTGTTGGAAACTAATCAGGGCATGATCAGACATCACGATATATCAATATCACTTTAGTGAAGACCCAAAATCACCACATTAGATCCCACAAAATGGTATAAAAATGACAAAATCTTTATTATTATGTTACATTAGAGAACAATTTTTTCAAAATTCAAACAGGGTACATGAACACAATTAAAAAGGGGGGACACCCATCCATTGGAATATAATCAACAGCAGCCATGAATCAATTTCACCTATATCTCCATAGACAAGGGCTCAAAGGGTTAATACCCAGGAACTATAGTACCCCTATTAACAGTGATTTTATCCAGTCCAAAGACTATAGTCATTATTAACATCACTTAATGGAGTAATTATATTCCTACAATGTCCCACAACGACCCATCACTGGAATGCGAATAATTATAGTTATTATATATTAAAAAACACATGTATAGCCAGGGACCAGTTGATCTAGAACATTATTAGCATAATCAACCTACCCTTGGAATTACCAATTAAAAACACAAATTAGGAACAAAAAACAGAAAACCCCCAACCCTATAAAAAAAATCTCAGAGTTATCATAAATAAGCGCTGAAACCAAAGCTTTCGTTCAACCCCTGTGGTATGAGTGTACACAGCCTAAAAATCCACTGGCACTCTTTTGTGGCTACTCTTTTAGATAGATCACCTCCTCTAGGTCCCAAATCCACAATATCAATGCCCTTGAAAACAAGTAACCTAGAATTACATTGATGGTATTTTTTAAAATGTCTAGGAAGAGTTTTTAGTACCATCTCATCCTTTGCAGTCTTATCCTTATCTATGTCCAAACAATGCTCCCGTACCCTGACCTTCAGTTCTCGACTTGTCATCCCCACATACATTTTCCCACATGGGCATTCAGCACAATATACCACCCCTTTGGAGGAACATGTAATGTGTGCCCTAATGTGGAATTCTCTAGATTTGTTGAAATTGGAAAATGTAGTACTTTTTTTCATATTGGCACATCCCTTACATGTGCCACAAGGGAAAAAGCCTTTTCTCTCTGATTGTTTTCTTTTCACTTCTTTATTCTTTGGATCATAAAAACTATGAACCAGAATATCCCGTAAATTAGGGGCCCTTTTGGCAACAAAGAAAGGTGTACTTGGAAGACATTGTTTCAAAATTGAATCAGTAGACAGGATACTCCAATGTTTTTCTACAATTTTTTTAACTTCAGACCACCTATTGTTATAATTTGTAATAAATCTTACCTGCTGGTCACCACCCGCCGGTAGTGTTGAGCGATACGATACCGCAAGTATCGGGTATCGGCCGATATTAGCTGTATCGGACTTTCGATATTGACTTTCGATATTTCCCATATATCGTATACCGGAATCGGAATTGTCACTGTCACTGTGAGTGTCCGTCGGTCGGGTCTGTCACTGTCAGTGTCCGTCAGTCGGGTCTGTCAGGAGTCAGCGGCACTTACCTGGCAGAAGATCTCCGGCGGTCACGGGCTGGACTGCTTCATGGCCGCCATCATCTTTCCCCGGCGGTCACATGCAGTTTCTCGCGATAACTGCAGTGACTGCTGGGTAATCCCGGCCGTAAAGCAGTCAGTCCGATGACGTCACCGCCGGGGAAGCAGGTAATCAGCTGTGCTGCGTCGCGATGACAGGCTCTGCCTGTCATTGCGATGTAGCAGAGCTGGATCGTCGTGGGACACTCGTTACTATGGACTGCGTCGGACAGGTGGTATACTGTTGGTTTGTTTTTTTCCTTTTTTTACAGGAGATCGATGGCGTCGCAGGAATGAGAGAGTAATAAAAGAAATGAAAACTGTGTTGTCTCTTTTATTTCATTAAAATACTTTTTTCTTGCTGTGTCTTTTTTTTATACATTTAAAAACTTTGGGATTAATAATGGATCGGTGTCTTATTGACGCCTCTCCATTATTAACCGGGCTTATTGTCACCGTGCAATCAACGGTGACATTAACCCCTTATTACCCCACTTGCCACCGCTACAGGGCAGTGGGAAGAGCCGGGTAAAGTGCCACAATTGGCACATCTTTTGATGCGCCAAATGTGGGGCTGCTGTAGCCTGGTATTATCAGGCTGTTGAGGGCCAAAATCCATGGGCCTTGACAGTCTTTTAATACCAGGCCGCAGCAGTCTGCATTTTACTTGGCTGGTTAACAAAAATAGGGGGACCCCTACGCCGTTTTTTTTTTCGAGGGATCCCCTATTTTTGTTAACCAGCCAAGCTAAGCAGACTGCTGTGGCCTGGTATTATTAGGCTGGCAAGGTCCATGGATATTGGCTCATTACCAGCCTGAAAAACCAGGCCTCAGCAGTCTGCTTCATCTGGCTGGTTAACAAAAATAGGGTGGACCCCACGCCAATTTTTTTTCGAGGGGATCCCCTATTTTTGTTAACCAGCAAAGATAAGCAGACTGCTGTGGCCTGGTATTATCAGGCTGGCAAGCAGGGTCGGACTGAGGCACCGGGACACCGGAGAAACCTACGGTGGGCCCCAGCTCCTGCGTGGTGGGCCCTGATTTGAAAGGATAGGTCGCGGGGCAGAGGGGGCGGTGGCCCCGGGGCCCGCGCTCTGAGGGGGCCCACCCGGAGCTACGATACAGTTACATTCTGCGGCAGAGCAGGGAGAATCGCTCTCCCTGCTCTGCTGCCCGGAAGCTATGGGGCCTGAACAGGCGTTGGGGGGGCCCGGTGCCAGCAGTGGGCCTCCCACCCGTCATCGGAGGGTCAGCTGTATCGGCATCCAGCCGATAAAGCTGACCGCATAGAGAGAGAAGGAGCGAGCGCTCCTTCTCTCCCATAATCCCCCTCAGCGTATGACAGCGGGCGCAATAACATCACCTGCCGGCGCCCGCTGTCAGACGCTGAGAGGGAGAACAGTGAGCAGCACAGGATCCGGGAGGTGAGTAATTTTTTTTTTTTTTTTTTAATGGGGGTGCAGTCGAGTCCTGGCTGGAGAAGTCGTCATGTCGGTGTGGGCCAGATGGAAAAGACATGAAAAGTGAACAATTCCATTAGAAAGAACATCAGCGGTAAGTCATTATCTGTACCTGTGCTGTAATCTATATGTTCTGTAGGACTGGTATTATTTAACACAGACCATATGGCGGTAATATCAATATTGGTCTTTTTATATATAGATTATTTTGGCCAACAGCGCGGTCATTTGCTGAGGTTCTCTGATGATGGGCCCACTCAGAAGTTTTGCCCCCACTAAACCAAAACCCTAGCTACGCCTATGGCTCTCTCTCTAGTCTTTCTTTCTCGCTCTCTGTTCTTTCCTTCTCGCTCTCTGTTCTTTTTTCTCTCTGTTCTTTCTTTCTCTCTTTTCTTTCTTTCCTCTCTTTCTTTCTCTGTTTGTTCTTTCTCTCTCGCTGCTCTTTCTTTCTTTTCCTCAGTACCAGCCACTGTGCCCTCATTACCAGTCAGTGTGATCAGCAGTGCTAAATGGTTACACTTGGGCGAGGATATGGGTGTGATTAGCTGTGAAATGGGTGTTGTCGGGGCGTGGGCTAAAATTTTCAGCGGCCCGAAACACGTGCCGCAGCCTTTAATCCTCTTTCCTGTCTTCCAAATTTGGGAGGTATGCTGTATGACCTCCCTACAACTTCTGGCCATGCTCCTGATGAGCGCGACGGATGGTCTCGTGAGGGATCTCCTCCCACACCTGGACTAAAGCATCCACCAACTCCTGGACAGTCTGTGGTGCAACGTGGCATGGCCTAAAATTTTCTGCAGCATGCACAGCGTGCCACAGCCTTTGTCCCTCTTTCCCTTATTCAAAGGTTGGGAAGTATGATGGTGGGCCCCAAGAATATATTTTCTCTGGTGGGCCCAAGGTACTCCAGTCCGACGCTGCTGGCAAGGTCCATGTATGTTGGTTCCTTAACAGCCTTAAATACCATGCCTCAGCAGCAGGGCGTACATATAAATAATGGGGCCCCATAGCAAAAGTCTGAATGTTCCCCACCCCCCCAAAAAAAAAACCCAGAGGCATTGTAAATGTAAAGTGCCAGCACAGTGAGGGAAGTTGAGTCGCACAGAGACAGGGGTTTTGGGGTACTCGGCACCGATCACGTCGACTTCTATGGGGGATGTCACGAGTAGCACAGCTCGGTCCGTGACCTGGGCGATCACTGGAATGTGGGATATTTCCAGGGGATGATAGAATGTTCGTGTAGTTTGTCGTGACGCCACCTGTAGTACCTGGTCAGGGTGTCCAGCGCTGCTGTGCAGGTCCTCTGGAAGGGATGGTGTAGTGCAGGTAGGTGATAAGTCTTCTACAGGTAACACGCTATCCTTCCAGGGCAGATAGATGTGAGATAGAGCAATGGTGCAGAGTGATGTAGCAGAGTGGACTATGCGACGTAGTAAGAAAGCAGGAAACACTTCAAGTTAAACGTTGCATAATAAAATTTTTAATAATAACATTACAAAAGTGCAAATAGCATTACTGCCGAAGTTCGTTGAGACTTCTTAGGACTACCCCCACCGGGTAACTTCACAGTGTCCTTTACTTGTGCTTGTGGAGGACCCGCTCCAAACCTCCAACTGTGGTCTTGGGTGGGCTGCAAGACTTTCCTTGAGCAGACCTCACTTTCGGCCACACCAAACAGGTTTTTAGTTTCTGAGGTAGTTGAAAATAGTGCACAGTTAAGTTTTTTGTAAAACCAAGATGGAGCACCGAAGTGCCAACTATTTACAGAAAAGTTTGTGAGCCAGTACAGTTCATGGCTTCAAAGTTCAACATTTTGATTACATTGAAACACCATTACCCAACCTGGGTATATAAAGGCAACAATAAACTTGTTCTTCTGAACATTCACCCATCCGGGTACATCAAACCATTACCCAACATGGGTATATTAAGGCAACAATAAACTTCTTTTTATGAACATTCACCCGTCCGGGTACATCAATAATTTAACGATTTACATACAGAGACCCTGTCCGGGTTATTTAGACTTCTTTGGCTGGCCTCTTACAGGTACCACCTGGTACTCTTCTGGAGCTTGCCAAACATCCGTGACAGGAGGGTCCACCCAGACCTGATGACGTCGTGTGGCCTGTACAGTTACGTCGTGACCCGCTATCTGGGTCTGTGTGGCCACCTCTTTCGTCTCCCTCCGGGTCTGGAACCCTATGTCCTGGACTGTACGAACCCCAGGGGGCCTAACAGGCGCCGGGTACGGGCCAGCTATCATTATCATGTCCATAGCTGGGGCTGCTGAGGAGACCACTGAGGGAGGCTGGGGAGATTTACGGCGTGTGGTGGGCACTTGTGCAGAGGCCTGGTTGGGGAGGCTGAAGGCCTCTGTCGTGAGAATAGAGTTGTTATCTACGGTATGTAATTTAGCAACTGTGGCATAGCGTGGTAAATTCACTTCATCTTCTCCCCAGTTGAGAAGACGCACTGGTACCCTCCCATTTCGTACTTCCACTACCCCTCTAGCAATCAAGAGTGTAGGTCTGTGCTCTGAAATTAGGGTGATCAATGAGTGGAACAGGCTGCCACAAGAGGTGGTGAGTTCTCCTTCAATGGAAGTCTTCAAACAGAGGCTGGATAGACATCTGTCTGGGATGATTTAGAGAATCCTGCTTTGAGCAGGGGGTTGGACCAGAAGGCCCAGGAGGTCCCTTCCAACTCTACCATTCTATGATTCTATGATTCTATGAGTTTCCTGACACTCTGGGGAGTAGGGGTCGCACCTGGTAACATTTAGGGCGTACCATCCATTGTAACCCCAGTGTCGGGTGTAAGTCACCAAGTCTCCTGCCAACAGGTCCCTCCCCGGGTGTCCTTCTGGGAGGTGAGCCTCCACGTCCCGCCGGGTTACAAAGACTTCTAAATAAAGTCCAGGCTCCTGGATGAAGCCCCAACCACCTTTTAACTTAAAGTTCCGTACTGCACCCTTACGCCGCGGCTCCCTCAGCGTACTTTTATCCTTTCTCATACGTGCCTTCTCTGCCAGGTCCTTCTCCAGGTGACGTTGCCGAAGCTTTTGGGATTCTCGCTGCTCCCTTTGTCGCTCTGCTTCCCGCTCCCGACGTCTCCACTCTTCCTCCTGACGCCGGTTGTAATTCTCCTCCACCAGCAGCTCCATGTCTCCACCATCAAATGCCAGCTTACGATGTCCGGTTTGCGGCAGCTCTCCTGGCGCCCGCCAGTCCTGGCGGCGCTCACCTGTGGCGGAAGCAGCCGGCTCTGGAACAGATGACGGTCGGGGCTCCGGTACAGGCAGGTAGAGCTCTGGTGCCTGCGCGGCCTCCTCCATGAGGACGGGTGTCGCTTCTTCTGCCTCAGCGACGGGGGCAGACAGCGGGATCTGGGGTGCTGGTGCGGCGTTTTCTGCAGGAACGGGTGCCTCCACTGTGATACTGGCAACCGGTTCAGATTGCAAGGGCTGGGATGCCCGCACGGCCTCCTCTACTGGAACGGGTGCCTCCACTGAGATACTGTCAACCGGTTCAGATTGCAAGGGCTGGGATGCCCGCACGGCCTCCTCTACTGGAACGGGTGCCTCCACTGAGATACTGTCAACCGGTTCAGATTGCAAGGGCTGGGATGCCCGCACGGCCTCCTCTACTGGAACGGGTGCCTCACCTTCCGGTACAGACACTTCAGGGGTAAGAGGGATTGGCGCCGCTCCAAGTGTAGTTTTAGGGCCCGCCAGCTCGCTTCCATCCTGGCGACCTCCTCCCGGTGCCGGGCAGGTCTATCAGGGTATCCTCCGCTTCTTCCAGTGTAGGAGGGTTTCCAGGCCGGGTGCCAAATGGTGGCTCCGTGGCGATCGGGTCGCTTCCGTGGGGGAGAGCTCTGACTCCTCCATCCCTTCCCACTTCTGCTCACGTCCGTTCGCCATCTCTGCCAAGTCACATGTGTCATTAGCATCAGGAGAGGCGCCATCTTTTGTAGGGAAGCGGGACCTTCGCGTTCGTTTCTGCCCACTGAGGAGGATGAGGAGGCAGAACTCCAGAGCTGTGGGGCACGATCTTACATTGCAGTAACATTTAGAGTGGGCGGACATCGTTTTCGCGCCACGGAGTGAGTGTACGCCCACGAGAGCACGCCCTTATTCTTCACCTGTGCCTCGTGGCGCAGATATGACGGAAAAATGGCAAATACAGTCTATGATGATTTTTGCAATTCTCAAGCAAAAAAACAGTTCAATTAAGGCACACAGGACTCGCTTATAGCGAGCTTCTGAATCCTGTTTGTGACGCCAAAGTTGAGTCGCACAGAGCCACAGGTTTTGGGGGTACTCGGCACCAAGCCCGTCGACTTCTATGGGGGATGTGACGGCTAGCACAGCTATGTCCGTGCCCTGGTCGCTCACTGGAATGTGGGATATTTCCAGGGGATGATAGAATGTTTGTGTAGTTTGTCGTGACGCCACCTGTAGTACCTTGTCAGGGTGACCAGCGCTGCTGTGCAGGTCCTCTGGCAGGGATGGTGTAGTGCAGCTAGGTGATAAGTCTTCTACAGGTAAGACGGTATCCTTCCAGGGCAGATAGATGTGAGATAGAGCAATGGTGCAGAGTGATGTAGCAGAGTGGAGTATGCGACGTAGTAAGAAAGCAGGAAAGGAAACAATTATTACTACAAAGACATGCAGCATAAGGCTGCCTCAACCCCTCCCATCCAACTAGCTGCACCCTGTTCTAACCAGCCTGAGCTAGACCATCCCATTGGGTCCGCCTACACTCAGCTGGCATAGTGTACTGTTGAATGCAGTGGTTGGAGTCAATGGGGTGTTTCCTCCTTACCTGAGAGTAAGTTGTCACACCGCTGGGTGCGATGCAACATCTCTGTGGCGACTGGACCCTCGGGTGCTTCTGTCTTTTCACAAATGCCGGCTTTACCCGGTAATTGAATCAGAGGCTATTTTACTATGTAGAAGTGAATAAACTATAAATATATGTATATATATATGTCACAATGACATGTATATATATATATATATATATAATATATATGTATTCTATGTGTGTATATTTTGTGTTTACAAGGAAAGAAAGTGTTTTTTTAGTTGCGATATTTTATTCCCATAGACTTACATGGGACTTCCGATATCGGAATCGGATATCGCTGATATTTAGTGATATCGGCGATACCATTCCGATCCGATATTTTTGGATATCGGAAAGTATCGCTCAACTCTACCCGCCGTGATGCCACTGGTTGATTTTTGTGCAAAAGTTGATCTCTTGGCATGTTCTTAGCCTTAATATATCCTCTTTGAATAGAGCGATGACTATACCCTCTATCCTGAAATCACTTTCTTAGAATTTTAGATTGTTCCTCAAACAAAAAATCTTCGGAGCAAATTCTTTTTGCTCACAAAAATTGTCCAATAGGTATGCACTGTATTGTAGATTTAGGGTGTGCAGATGAGGCATGCAAAAAAGAATTAATAGATGTGGGCTTACGATAGATAGTGGTTGATAAGCGGCCATTGGGAAGAGCTGAAATTGACAAATCCAGGAAGTCGATTTGGCATCCGAATTTATGTCTGGCTGCGTACACGTTCTCGTAGAAGGACCTGCCGTTTTCGGGCACGTGACCGCTTAGTGCTCCTCTATTGGATGGTGGCTCCCACGTGACTTGCGCATGCGCCGTAGTAAGCCTCCATTGGCACTCACAGGACCTTCTGAGGATTTTATGTAGAAACATAACCGTTCGGCGATACACAGGAGTCTCTGATTTCGGTAATTATTACCAAGCTGTGGCCCTATTTAAACCGGGATTGCCCCCTGCCCTGACACGCCTCCAAGTAGAAGCAGTGCGAAACGCGCGTTGGGGCAGAGGGACATCCGTGGTAAATCACAGCAGCCTTGCGGTAAGTTTTCAGAGACTACTGTGTAAGGTTTTCTTTCATACCTTTTCCGTGTGGGACATTGTAGGAATATAATTACTCCATTAAGTGATGTTAATAATGACTATAGTCTTTGGACTGGATAAAATCACTGTTAATAGGGGTACTATAGTTCCTGGGTATTAACCCTTTGAGCCCTTGTCTATGGAGATATAGGTGAAATTGATTCATGGCTGTTGTTGATTATATTCCAATGGATGGGTGTCCTTCCTTTTTAATTGTGTTCATGTACCCTGTTTGAATTTTGAAAAAATTGTTCTCTAATGTAACATAATAAAGATTTTGTCATTTTTATATAATTTTGTGGGATCTAATGTGGTGATTTTGGGTCTTCACTAAAGTGATATTCATTGTTCTATGGTATAATAACCCCAAGGGGTAATTATAATTAAAATTGGGCAAGTTTGGTAATTTTATCATGATATATCTACCAGAATTATAAGGTGCCCACACGCATGGTGTGCAGCTAAGGTGAGGTAATATTTCTGGAACCATATAGCAGATTTAAAAAGAAAAAAAACACTCGGGGAGCAATGGGAATAACATGAGAACAAAACTAGTGACTTTTGGCTAGGTGACAGGTCCTTTTTATTATGTTGGGACCGTGGGTTGTTTAGATTTGGAGGATGCAACATATTACAGTCCTGCCATGACATACCACAGATGCACATACCACACACCTGCATCAAAGCTGCGCTGAAAGCTGCCACTTCCCACAGACTGGAGACATTACGAGAGCACAATGCATTGGTCACTCTGTTACGTAGGTGGATATGGTACTTATGCTCCTCACTAGTCACATAATTGTCCTGTGTAGACATGCAAGGAAATTTAGAGAAAAACCATGACAGTTGGCTTGAACTACTTCCATAAAGTTCCACCCTTGTTTCTCACCAGTTTCATAGCTGACACAATTTCCAGGGCATGCTGGAGAAATGATGTGCTGTCCCCTACTACCTGCATGTGCGCCAACATGGATTCACTGTGATTCCTCAACCACTGAGCCATTGAGACTTCTTGGTATAAGAAGGGTACCATAACTGACAGAGAGCTGGTGAGAGGAGAAAAGAACCAAAATATCAATACAGCAAGATATGGTAATAATGGCTTTTACGCTACACCTTTACAATGGCCTTTAACATGACCATTATTATTTAATATAAGACAGGAGAATAATATTGTCAGTATTAACATTCAAATTAGAGCCTTCCAGTGCATCAAAGAAAGCTTAATTATTCCAACATTTTATTGTCTGGAGTAGAGGTGGCGAACCTATGGCACACGTGCCAGAGGTGGCACGCAGAGGCCTTTCTGTGGGCATGCGCGCCATCGCCATTCCACATCAGTGGACTGGGGCCGGCAGGTGAGGAGCTCGGAGAGGCAAGCCACTACTTTAGCTGTCATGGAAATATATATGTATTCCATATATTCAAAGTATATTCATATACAGTCAGGGCCAGAAATATCTGGACAGTGACACAATTTTCGCGAGTTGGGCTCTGCATGCCACCACATTGGATTTGAAATGAAACCTCTACAACAGAATTCAAGTGCAGATTGTAACGTTTAATTTGAAGGGTTGAACAAAAATATGTGTTAGAAAATGTAGGAATTGTACACATTTCTTTACAAACACTCCACATTTTAGGAGGTCAAAAGTAATTGGACAAATAAACATAACCCAAACAAAATATTTTTATTTTCAATATTTTGTGGCGAATCCTTTGGAGGCAATCACTGCCTTAAGTCTGGAACCCATGGACATCACCAAACGCTGGGTTTCCTCCTTCTTAATGCTTTGCCAGGCCTTTACAGCCGCAGCCTTCAGGTCTTGCTTGTTTGTGGGTCTTTCCCTCTTAAGTCTGGATTTCAGCAAGTGAAATGCATGCTCAATTGGGTTAAGATCTGGTGATTGACTTGGCCATTGAAGAATGTTCCACTTTTTTGCACTCATGAACTCCTGTGTAGCTTTGGCTGTATGCTTGGGGTCATTATCCATCTGTACTATGAAGCGCCGTCCAATCAAGTTTGCAGCATTTGGCTGAATCTGGGCTGAAAGTATATCCCGGTACACTTCAGAATTCATCCGGCTACTCTTGTCTGCTGTTATGTCATCAATAAACACAAGTGGCCCAGTGCCATTGAAAGCCATGCATGCCCATGCCATCACGTTGCCTCCACCATGTTTTACAGAGGATGTGGTGTGCCTTGGATCATGTGCCGTTCCCTTTCTTCTCCAAACTTTTGGCTTCCCATCATTCTGGTACAGGTTGATCTTTGTCTCATCTGTCCATAGAATACTTTTCCAGAACTGAGCTGGCTTCTGGAGGTGTTTTTCAGCAAATTTAACTCTGGCCTGTCTATTTTTTGGAATTGATGAATGGTTTGCATCTAGATGTGAACCCTTTGTATTTACTTTCATGGAGTCTTCGCTTTACTGTTGACTTAGAGACAGATACACCTACTTCACTGAGAGTGTTCTGGACTTCAGTTGATGTTGTGAACAGGTTCTTCTTCACCAAAGAAAGTATGCGGCGATCATCCACCACTGTTGTCTTCCGTGGGCTCCCAGGTCTTTTTGGATTGATGAGTTCACCAGTGCTTTCTTTCTTTCTCAGGATGTACCAAATTGTAGATTTTTCCACTTCTAATGTTGTAGCAATTTCTTGGATGGGTTTTTTTCTGTTCTTGCAGCTTAAGGATGGCTTGTTTCACCTGCATAGAGAGCTCCTGTGACCGCATGTTTCCTTCACAGCAAAACCTTCCAAATGCAAACACCACACCTCAAATCAACTCCGGCCCTTTCATCTGCTTAATTGAGAATGACATAACAAAGGGATTGCCCACACCTGTCCATGAAATAGCCTTGGAGTCATTTGTCCAATTACTTTTGGTCCCTTTAAAAACAGGGTGGCACATGTTAAGGAGCTGAAACTCCTAAACCCTTCATCCAATTTTAATGTGGATACCCTCAAATGAAAGCTGAAAGTCTGGACTTCAACTGCATCTGAATTGTTTTGTTTCAAATTCATTGTGGTAATGTCTAGAACCAAAATTAGATAAATGTTGTCTCTGTCCAAATATATATGGACCTAACTGTATATGCATTCACAGTTAGATAGATCTCACTTGCTAAAAATCCTGTGCTCACGCATCTATGCAAAAAGCTGATGCCAGCTATAATCAGTCGTTAAAGATGACCCTGGCCTTCATAAGGAACAAGTACAGAGAGTCTTAATAGATATCTATTGTTTTCTTTACTAGTCATGCAAGAAAGCTAGGGCAAAGAACAAAAAACAATAAATCTGCAACTTCAGCCCTTTTATCATAATTATCATAATTATCATACTTACACTAGAACAGCCAATAATCTAGCAGCTTTTAATTGTATGTTAATTGACTAACCAGCCCCTTTTTGTAAACGTATAAAACCTTGAATGAATAATAAATGTGTGGTCTTGACGAACTGCTATACTGACACTTCCGTGTGGACAGTTTTCATTTCGTTCTGAGCGCTCAAAAAGACATTTAATAGAAAATTGGGAACAGCAGCAGCAAACACTTCAGGATAGATTTATCCTAATTAAATTTCCATAATAGTTGGCGCCTGCATGCGGGGCAGTGGACGAAACGCACAGGGACCTGCTGACCGGAGAGACAGAGGTGTTGGCCATGGCCTTGGCTCACGGGACGGAGACTGCGCAGCTCCATAAGTAAGGTAAGAAAATCTTGTCATCTTACCTGAAAGTCCCTTGTGTCCAGTCCAGGTCTTACACCTCTTGCCGGTCAGGTGTGGTCACCACCGCATTCCCAGGTAGTGTAAAAAGTCCACACCCTTATCCAAAACCCTGGGATATAAGTTGTTTGCTGCTGTGCTGTGTATTTGTTTCATGTTTTATGTTAAACGGGAGAAAAGTCGGAACAGTGACTGTGTTTTTGCTTGCTGATTTCTGGAAGCTGTATAGCAGGAAAACCAAATTGCTGGATAAGTTCTCACAGATTCCTTCACACATCGGAGGGAGACAATCCCAGTATTCCAGGTGTGAAGGGTGGGGGCTTTGTTTGGATAAATTCTCACAGATTCTTTCACACATCGGAGGGAGACACTCCCATTATTCCAGGTGTGAAGGGTGGGAATTTTGTACAGGCTATTACAGATTACTGTGACCGGCGCACCGGCCAGGGCGTACGGTTTTCAGAAGTGGTAGACCTGGAGCATTGCCGTGCTCAGTGCAATTGGTGAGTTATCAGTTACCAGAGCAGCTTGTATGTGTCACAGATCATCTAAAAGAGGGATTCGTATACTCCCGGGTGTTTGTTTCATTTGTTCGTCTTCCTGTCTGTATTAGGTATCACTGCTTTAAATTTACACTCAGAGCAGCGTGCGCTCTGTCACTATCTCATTCACTGCTGGCTGCAGCAGCGAGAAACCCCTTTGACCCCCCTCCTCTGCTAATCACGTTGTCACATCTGTTTCCTGGTTTTGATCTTTTTAAGCTAGTTTTTGGCTACAGGCTGTAGCGTGAAAATTCTCAGGCATTCAGACTGAACTGTATTCATTTTTTGCTATTCTGAGGGATAATCTTTTTTTTGATATGTGATTTCAGTGTCTGTAGAGACAGCAAGCAGAGATATAAGGGTGGGGGGAGCAGCACCAACGAAAAGTATTTTTTCTTTTTGTTTTTATCACTTTACAATCAGTTTTTTCCACCTCTTTTCTGTTTTTAATTAGCTGTTTTAGTAACAAGGGTTGTTTTTCAGAGTTTTATGATTAATACTTTTTTTTCCCTCCCCTTTTTGGTCAATCTTTTTTTTCCTAGAGTTTTTTACTAAATCTAACTTTTGTTTTTAAAGTTTTTCTTAAAGTACATTTTTAAATAATTTTGGAGAGGTTTTTCCAATCAATTTATTTTAGAGTTTTATTCTCCAACCATTTTTTAAAAGAAAAAAAAAAAAAGCACAACATCTACTAGCTTGCTTTAGACCAAGGTCAAAAGCACAGATAAGGAAACCGCAGTCTGAGGGAGAATACACAAAACAGCTGCGCAGCGGCTTCACTCACCCCTCCCATCAGGCATTCATTGAAGACACACAGAACCAGAATGCAGCAGTTTTCAGATTTTTAATCACCTTTGTTGAATAGGTTTTTGGAATAGACACAGTACGTGAGAATCAAAGGGCTAGGCATGTGAATAGAAGGTCAGAGTACGTGAGAAGCAAATGGACAGGCAGACTTTACGCTGCATAATGAAATGTTTTTTCTTTTTTGTTGTTTGAAAGAAACAGGAAAGTTTGTTTATAGATTACCGTCTGCTATAAAAGAGCAGTGCTGCATTGTGTAGAAGGTACAGCAAGTTAATTTGAACGGACCAGGAAGTGATTTTTATGTGAATAAGATTGAAAAGGTGTTAAATCGTCTGTGAGAAAATGATCACTGACATGTCACAAGAGCAGAATTCAGAGTCACACACATCACATGTCCATCATGTGGAGACACGAGACAGGTGTAGGCTGCTCTCATTGAATAAGAAGCCTTGTACAGGGAAAAACGCCACAGGGAGAAGGCATTTTTGTTTCAACGGTCCCCTCTCAAGAGCCACAGGGGGACACCCTCTCCTTTTTCTTCTCTCAGTCCCTTTCTCCTTCTTCTTCAGATTTTTCTCCTCTTTCCTCGCTGCCATCCCTCTCTATCCTTCTTTCCCTATCATTCCTTCTTTCCCCTCCCTCACATCTCTGACACATCCATTTTCTTCCTCTTCCTCTTCTTCACCCTCCCCTCCACCTCTCTCCCTTCCATCTCTCCCCCCTCCTCTTTCCCTCGCTCCTCCCTCACACCTCCCTTCTCTTCCTCTTTTTTCTACTTCGTTATCAACTGGGTCAACGCCCAATCAAAGCAATGTGGTGTCCCTGTATTCAGTGCCTCCAGCACAGGGCACCCTGTCTATCCCAAGCACAGTACAAACATTGCCAGTCATTATATCAGGAGAAGAAAGTGCAGATCTCCCTACACAAAACGCTGCATGTAGGCCCCAGACACAACAGCTAGCAGAGCCCACAGCCATGGCTTCACAGGGGGAAGTGTAGCTACAGACACAAATGAGGAACCTCAGTGCCGAGCAGGGCTGCCAGCATGGAACCATGACACTGATCCACCGCAGCCTCAGCAAGGAAGAGGGAAATCCCCATGCAGCAAGACAACTTTTAAGCCCAAATCTCACCCAGTGTATGCACCAAGTAAACCATGTCACTTCTTATCTGATGAAGATGAAGATGCAACATCACACATGCTGCCCAATACTAGGGAAGAAAATACACAAGCACCAATAGAGCAGGGACAGGTAGAGGCACCATCCTATGAGCCCTTCATCCCAAGCCAGGTGATCAGCATGCTGCCAGACCCAGGGATACACCCCATGCCATTTTGCCAAAAAATGCAGCAGATCCAGAGAACGTATGCAGCAGCCTGGATTGATCTCCGGACCGTAATGCAAATAAAAGCAGGTGATGCATTCTGGACAATTATGAGAGAACACTTCAAGCTTCCAGCAGAGTTAGATGCGTATGCCTGGGAGACAGGACCAAAGCTAAATGAGCAACTCAGAGAATGGGCCAAAAGCAGACTGACAGGACAAACTCTCAGCCTACATGACATGAGTCAAGACAAGACAGAGTCTGTGGAGAAGTTCCATGACAGAGTGATGCAAGTGTTTCAAGATTTGGGCCTCATTACCCATGATCAGACACACAGACGGATGTTGGCACAGGCTTTTGTGCATGGACTGCTGAGAGAACCAATCAGGAAACCACTGTTAGTAGCCAGGCCTGAGTACACGTCAATAGCAATGGATACCCTGCTCGCAGTAGCAAAAAGGATTGAGTCCCGCCGGGACAGAAGGGATGTCCAGTGTTACAACTGTGGCGAGTTTGGTCATTTCCGGAACCGGTGCAGAACACCGACTTCGCCCAGAAGAAGAAGAAACACAGAAAGCAGTGAAGAACCCCGTCCATAGGACAGGAGCACACCAAGTCCACAGGGAACCCCACCAGTGGGACCAATATCCTGAGAGTGGATGGCGTAGTCAGATCTTTTCTTGTGGAACTCCGCAACCTCACCTATCTATCAGAATCTTCTGCGTCCTGCATGGGAATTGATGGTCAAGTCAGACATTTCCAGATTATGAAGCCCCTGAGCGTGTGGACTCAGCCAGAACACTCCATCATGTCCCAGTTTGTTGTGTCAAAGACCTGCACCCTCAACCTATTGGGAGTGGACCTACTGCAGAAGCTGAAAGCGACCAGAGTGTTCCAGGAAGATGGGACCGTGACACTTTCTTCACCCCTGACCCAAGAAGAAACTTCAAACAACCATACTGCAACTGCAGACCTATCACAGGAGGTGCTGGACATAGTACCAGAAAAGCCACTCCATCACCCAGAGTCAAGATGTCTCTGACCAACTGAAGGTCTAAGTGAACTCGCCTAAGAAGACGGCCTGAGAACTTTGACATTGGCCAGGATATTCAACTCAAGAAGGACCCTACTCGCTTCATGGAATGACAACACCTCATCCGGCTCCAACGCCAGAGGTTCATCTTTTGCAAGCACCAGGAGGTGCCCCCTGCAATCAACCAGTTCACCCAGGCCCTAGACCGGCAAAAGGCCACTCAGCTCTTCAAACTTGTGCGCAAATACTGACCTGAGCCCGTGCTGAGAAAAAAGCAGCCAGTGAAGGAGACATCCCAACAAGAAGACCCCTGTGACCAGAGCAGGTGCTAACACAGTGACTGCCTTGGTGGAGAACAAGAAAGCCAGCTGGTCGTCATCTCTCATGATGTGGATCCTAGTAGGCAGCTTGTTTTCCCGCCAGCTCTGTGCCGGGAGATGGGAGTCCCCTGCCGCATAATGAAGGACAAGGCCAAACTGGGCTGCCTCGCCCATCGGAATCAATCCCAGCTTTCCACAGTGAAGAAAAAGACTGTAAACCCCACTGAGTTCAGAATGGTGCAAGGCCTGGAGGCCGTGAAAGAGGCTACGGTATTTGAAACCCCAACAGTGCTGAACCGTCACACTCTGCTCTCAAAAATCCCAGTCACCGCAATGGTATTCACAGTGATCAACCTGGCCAGTGCCTTCTTCAGTGTTTCCCCTCCACCTGGAGGCCAGCCTTCACGCACCAGTGCAGTGCATATGGACAATGTTGCCTCAAGGTGCTCAGAACAAGCCCTTCAAGTTTCACCAAGACAATGTCCTCCATCCTCGTCAACTGGATTGCAGAATATGCAAGAGTCACTCTTCTCCAACACATGGATGACCTTCTCTTTTGTGTGGTTGACATCGATACCTGCACAGTCCATTCCTTGTCTCTCCTACTCTACCTGGAAGAACAGCAACGCAAGGTCTGGAAGAACAAAGTCCAGTGATGTCAGAAGCAAGTTACATCCCTGGGACACTGTATTGCCCACCAGACGAAACACCTGTCAAATGACTGGAAGACCACTGTGGAGAAGATGGCTCCCCCAACAACTCCGAAAATGCTGCAGGCCTTCCCTGGTATAGTGTCGTATTGCAGAACCTGGATCACTGATGCCTCAGTCCTAATGCAGCCTCTGTGTGCTTGCATCAACGCAAAACCGCTCCTTCTATCGGACGCAGCCTTCAACTCATTCAGGAGATTGGAAGAACTCCACAGTCTCAGCGCCAATACCAGGCCTACCTGACTACGAGAAGTCTTTCCGTCTACCTGATGGAAGAAAGAAGGTCATGCTACTGGAGTCCTGACACGGATTCACGGGGGAAAACAGAGACTTTTAGGCTGCCTCTCAGCCCGCTTGGATCCAGTTGCAAGAGGAGCACCCTCCTGCCTGATGGCAGTATCTGCAGCACACACCGTCCTGGACAAGGTTGCTGACATCACTCTTGGACAGCCACTGGAAACTCTCACTCCACACGATATCTTGGCAATCTTCAATCAAGCTCAACCAACAATAATCTCCCCACCGCCAGGCATCTTTGTGGCGCCTCTCTCATAATGTCACCGTCTCCAGACCTACAGTCCTCATCCCGGCTACTCTACTCCCACTCCCAAGGGGGGATACAATATGGACTTTCCAGAACAAAATTTACAGAATTTATCCTCTACTTGGATGGCTCCAGATTTGCAGATGATGAAGAAGTTTCCACACAGGAAGTGCAGTGACCAGCAATCAAGAAATCCTGTGGACCAGAAGTCTGTCACCTAGCCTGTCAGCCCAGGAAGCAGAACTGATAGCGCTGACGAAGGCCTGCCAGATGGCAGAAGGCAAGACTGCAAACATCTACACTGACTACAGGTACTCGCATGGCATAGCACACGACTTTGGGCCCATCTGGGCTACAAGGGACTTCATCACAGCAAACGGGACAACCGTGAAGCATCATGGAGCCTTCAGGGACCTGCTGGGTGTACTCCAACTTCCAAATGGTGGTAATTTGAAAAATCAAAGTGCATGGAAAACTGAGAACAGAAGAGGCGTGAGGCAATATCATGGCGGACATGGCAGCCAAAGAAGCGGCCAAAGGAAGACAACATGGAGAAGTGGGAGAGGTCGTAGAGCCGGACGGCTACTACATGACGACTGAAGACAAGAAACCTGACAAAAGACGTCCTGGGATCTGCTCAAGAAGTTGCAAGACCAAGCTCCAAAAGGAGAAGAAGAGCTGAATGCGAAAAAAGCAACACGTGAAGAAGGAAGGCTATCAATAATGGACTTCAAACTCTGCATACCACAAAGTATGCACCCTATGGTGGTCCAATGGGCACATGGACCCACACCCACATATCAAAGACACAGATGAATGATCTGATTGGTGCTTACTGGTTCGCTTCAGGGATCTCCACCCTAACAGCCAAATTCACCAGCAGCTGTCTGACCTGCGGCAAATGCAAGCCTGGACGTGTGGAAGAAAGTCCCCCTCACCTCATCTGGCAAGACCACTCTACCAGCTTCAGAGGATCCAGATAGACCACATCCAGATATCGCCAAGTGAAGGATTCAAATACGCCATTGTGGTCAAAGAAGTATTTTCAAGATGGACAGAAGCGTTCCAAGTCAGCAAAGACTACTGCAAAGCAGCTACTTTCGGAAAATAGTGTGCAGATACGGGGTTCCAGAAATGACAGAAAGTGATCAGGGACCCGCATTCACAGCAAATCTGACACAAGAGATCTGGTTAGCAGTAGGGTCAGATTTAGGCCTACACACTCCTTACCACCCCCAGAGCAGCGGGAAGGTAGAAAGACTGAACGGAACACTTAAGAATAGGATGCTAAAAATTGCCCAAGAGACACGCAAACCATGGCATAACACACTCCCAATTGCACTGTTTAGAGTAAGGCACACTCCCAGAGACCCAGAAAAGCTGTCACCATGCGAAATTTTGTTTGGGTCTAGTCCCAAGTTAGGTGCATTTTTCCCTCAGCAGCAGAATATGCAAAATTATATCTTGTTTGCTTATGTAATTGAATTGGTCAAAAACTAATGTCCATTCTCAAGTTTTTCTCTTCACTGCCAGATTTGATGGTCCTGTCCAAGAGCCCCAGATGACACCAACCTCTGTGTAACTAGAGGGAAAGCCTGCTTGGATCAACGTATCGCATTGCAAGGAAGCTCCCGTACCAGGAGAGACACCTAAGCCATGAAGGATGTCGTGGATGCTCTGACTGACCAGACAGATGACCTACCTTATGAAGAATACACACGTTTTTTCTGAACATGCAGTTAAATAAAGAGACTATGATTGCAAACACATGAACCCCTGCTAGGGACAGTCCTCCTGACCGCCCATTTGCGAAAAGTCTGTGTTCGGTGGGGGAGGCATGTACAAGGCATATCTCAACCCGCCGGCAGCACAAAAGAGTTGCAGCGCTTTGGGACAGGAGCAGGTTTTTAGGGCAAGTGGTATCTAAGGGGGGATTGTCATGGAAATATATATGTATTCCATATATTCAAAGTATATTCATATATATGCATTCACAGTTAGATAGATCTCACTTGCTAAAAATCCTGTGCTCACACATCTATGCAAAAAGCTGATGCCAGCTATAATCAGTCGTTAAAGACGACCCTGGCCCTCATAAGGAACAAGTACAGAGAGTCTTAATAGATATCTATTGTTTTCTTTACTAGTCATGCAAGAAAGCTAGTGCAAAGAACAAAAAACAATAAATCTGCAACTTCAGCCCTTTTATCATAATTATCATAATTATCATACTTACACTAGAACAGCCAATAATCTAGCAGCTTTTAATTGTATGTTAATTGACTAACCAGCCCCTTTTTGTAAACGTATAAAACCTTGAATGAATAATAAATGTGTGGTCTTGACAAACTGCTATACTGACACTTCCGTGTGGACAGTTTTCATTTCGTTCTGAGCGCTCAAAAAGACATTTAATAGAAAATTGGGAACAGAAGCAGCAAACACTTCAGGATAGATTTATCCTAATTAAATTTCCATAACATAGCTAGATGTGTATCCGAGGACACACACATCCAGATGAAGGGTATTACAACGCGTGTCCAGGTGCTGCAATACACGGTGCTGGTCAATCAGAGGCCAGGAGCTGACGTCGGCATACACGCAACTGAGCGCATGATGTAACTGTCCCTATCGCTTGGACACTGATGTCAGCTGCCAGCTTCAGATGATGAAGCAGCGGGTGAGAGGAAGCAAGGTGAGTAGCAGCATTTGTTGTGTTTTTTTTTCTATGTGTTGAACAGCAGCGCCAGAAGGATGGGGGCATATATACCAGGATGAAGGGCATATACAAGGATGGGGGCATATATACAAGGATGGGGGGCATATATAAGGATGCAGTCGCCATCACCAGACCCTTACTATCTACATTTACATTGAAGATGGGCATGTACCCATCACCTCTATAAGACCCCTGTAACTATTCTTCTTGCTTCCTTACCTCCCCTGATGAGTCACCAAATGAAACGTGTCTGGAGCAACAAAGGGAACAGTTTACATGGATCAAAATTAAGTCTTCTGAATGGTAAGGCAGTGTTTGGCCAAGAACCCATAACCCCCTCTGTATCCTGACAAATAGGACCCTATGAGAATTTTTATGGACTTCTCAATTGGGTGAGACTGTTCCGTATCTTACAACATATTTTATTATTACAAGGATTGGGACGAATATATACCAGGATGAAGGGCATATACCAGGATGGGGGGTATATAGAAAGATGGGAGAACATAAACCAGGATGGGGGAACATATATCAGGATGAGTGAGCATATACACGGATGGGGGAACATATACAAGGATGGGGACATATACATGAATTGAGGGAGCATAGTCAAGGTTGGGGGAGAATATACAAGGATGGGGGAGCATATACAAGGCAGGGGGTGCATACATGGGATGGGAGAGCATATACAATGATATGGGGGCATATACAAGGATAGAGAGCATATACATGGATGAGGAGCATATACATGGATGGGGAGCATATATATGGATTGGGGGATCATATACAAGGATGGGAGAGCATATATTAGGATGGGGCATATACATTAGATGGGGTCATATACATGAGATGGAGGAGTATATACAAGGATATGGGGGCATACACATGGATTGAGGGAGCATATACTAGGAAGAGGGAACATATACATGGATGGGGCATGTACATGAATTGGGGGAACATATACATGGATGGCAAAGCACATACTAGGATGGGGGCATAAACATGGATGGGGCATATACATGGATTGGGGATCATATACCAGAATGGGGGGTGAATATACAAGGATGAAGACATGCATACTAGAATGGGGTGCATATACTAGGATGGCGGCATGTATACCATAATGAGGGGCATATTCCAGGATGAAGGGCATATACCAGGATGGGGGGCATATACCAGGATGAGGGGCATATACAAGGATGAGGGGCATATACCAGGATGAGGGGCATATACCAGTATGGGGAGAGCATATACCAGGATAGGAAGCATATTCCTTTATATCTGTAGTCTGGTACCCCTGCTCCTGTCTGTGGCTGCTCTCTGCTGCCCTGCCAGCTCTCTGCTGCCCCCACCTGCTCTCTTTATGGGTTATTTTTTCTAAATTAAAACCTCAGTATTCAGGTTAAATTGCCGTTTTGGCACTTTGTGATAAATAAGTGGGTTTTGGGTTGCCGTTTGGGCACTCTGTCTATAAAAGGTTTGCCATCACTGGTCTACAGTGTCTGACATATCATTTATCAATGAATGATGCTCACATTTGACCTTTACTATTTCCTAAACATTTATATAAAGACAATCTTAAACCTGAACCTGTTCATGCCAGTCTTAATAAAGGATGTGGTAGAGTCAGAGGCGCCTGATTTACTAAGAGGAAGAAATTCTTTATAACAATATATGCCCAATCTAATGGAATGAGAGTATTGCAGTCATATGATACAAGTCTTAGTAGCCATCCAGTCTTGCTCCTTGTAGACGTCAAGTAATTGAGAAGTACAGTAACAATGCATATAGATCAACAATGTAAAGTAAGGTAGGTAATGTAATTTTAACAGCACTCAACCAGATATGCATATGAGAAAAACTGACCGAATTCCATTAGTGACTTCAGTCAGTTTCACCAGACTTTTATCAGAATTTGGTCTGAACTTCGTCAGTTTCTCCATCTTTTCCTATTAAACAGTCAATGAAAATTGAACCACACTCGAATGGTATCCGAACGCTGTCCCATTTTTTTCACAGACCTGTAAATTTGCATTGACAATTTTGATCCAACACTTGGATCAATATCAGACATGTCTCCGTGATTTTGCTCAGTCTGTAAAAAATCAAGGACATGTAAACAGCTCCATTCACTATTATAGATATAAGTGTGATCTATAAGAAACCTGGATAGCACTTGTACAAAAAAATACTGACATGTAAATGAGTCCTGACCAGAATTTATATTTTTTTACTGACTACATGTTAAGTGATCAGACTGAATCCTTCCACAGGATTTACAAATCAAGACAAAACAGAACAGAATTCAGGATTTGAAGCATAGTGAATGGTGCGTGCCTTCTATCTCACCAGTTTAATGCCATTGTCCGACCTCCCTGCATGTCTTCCACTTCCATGTGTATTTGAATATCTCCACCCTTCGGTGCTGCAGGCACCCATACACTGTGCGAGCTCTTCAAACCACGATATAAGAACAGTTTTCGACAATTCGTGACAGAGCAGGTTTGTACTGACAGGAGGTAAAATAGCTGACTGTCCATATCTGGGTCCTTCCATCCTGGCAAAGAATAAGATTCATAATTACAAAGTGTTGTATTTAAATGAGAAGTAAATGAGTATGGAAGTAACTATGTTTTAAGATATTCTTTTGTAAGGGTGTTACTGGGACAGTGTAATACTCCACTCCTTCCTGTGTGTTGATACTGTTATAATTAATGTGATGTCTGTGTACGTTACTTTCCCATACTGCGAATATTTAATAGTGCTGCTATGTATATAATGTAACGTGTGTATTTGCTTTGGTGTATATCTGTGAGAAAGGGAAAATGTAGTACCCCTGTTTGACCACTAGATGGGAGGCATTCTTGTGTACTTAGTAGGCTAAGCGTTCCACACTATACATAGTTAAATTAGGAGGGGTCAGCTGCAGTTAAGAGAGGGAGGACTTCCTCATAGAGCTTAGACGGCCACAGTGCCCAAACCGTCTAAGTGCCCGGAATGATAGCAGTGACCATGCAACATAAGAAGCCCAGCCATCCACAGCAACAGGCCAGAACAGCAGAAGGCCAGTACAGCAAGGGACCACAGAAGAGTTGGTATGGAAGCTTAAAGCAGAAGCAGTGGCAACAGTGCTAGCAGTGAAGTATAAGTGGGACTGCAGTTGCTAGAGAAGTCTAAGCAGTACGGGGATGCAGGTGGCTCCATAATGTGGCAACTTATCGCATGGGCTGATGTACTCAGATCCGGGGCGAAACGGCTGAGGGAACTCCCAGATGCAGTGAGTTTGGACCGGGAGGACGCTGTGTCACTGCAGGAGACAGTACAGAAGGGCTGGTCACTCGCCATGTGGCAACTGAATTTGGAGGCTAATGCTCTCATGTCTGGGGCGAAACAGACTAGGGAATGTCTACCCATAGCAGAGCTGAACAGGGAGGACACTGAAGAACTGTATGAGATGGTCCGACCCAGTTATGTGATGTGTGACAGTGTGATAAGTACAGAGAAAGAGAAAAGTGGTTAATGCTGTGAAGATTATGGATGTACTGTGTAAAGACACCAGTAAAGTTGTTCTTTTGAAAGTTGAAATAGACTGTGTCTCTGTTCATGCGGAACCGTCTATAGGGAGCCTTCAGTGGCACAGAGAGGATCCTGACAGCACAGAAAGTGAGGCCACAGGTATACAGAGTAATGGACACTATTTTCATGTGATGGGAGGACAGGGCTCAGATATACTGGTGTTTTCGGCCATGACTACGGCCCTGGCCCTCCCTCACACTTACTGTAATTCAAACTGGCTCTCGAAAATGGTAATTTTGTTCATTTATTCTATTCTTCTCCCAAGCTTGTGTAAGATGGAAGCTGGACAGGTCAAGGATGAGAGGTATGTGTCCCCGAGGTGCCAAGCCTCGGTGATGTAGGACCTGTAGAAACAGGCTCCAGCACACATAGTGTTCTGAGGTGCTTTAATGGGCACAGATAATGGGTCTGGGTTTTTACGAGCAGCTGAAAGAGCTGGGTGTGATCAGCTGCTCACTTACCTCCAGTCCAGGTATTGGAATGTGCGACTTAAGGCAACGGGGGCTGTGTCACATGGTCTATGTGTTTTGCAAGGTGAGGAGGCTTCGTATGTGCTGCTTAGACCCTGCTGGAGTCTGAGTGAAGATTTAGCATTTAAACGAGTGAGTTTGTGCTTTGTATGGACTGGTTATTTTCCATTTTTGTGTTTTATTTTGTTAACCAGACGGTTTATGGAATTTAATAAACTGCCTGTTTGTTTTGAACCGATAAACTAAATCCATGTGTGTGAAGAAGCGCCTACCACAGAGCTTACACTTGCTGCATACTTAGTATGTTAATGGTCTAGTGACAGTAACTACTGACCTGTGCAGTTATATTTCAGAGGGATATCCAACCACTTTATAGTAGTTTGAGGAAGTAGTGAGCATTGGCCTCCAGTTGGTGGATGGTTTGGGGTTAGCCTAATGCTGCCTTCACCCCATCCTGGTCCCATCTGCTGCATAGCATGAAGGGTAAATATATAACCTTGAGTATCCTGTAAAACCCCTTTCCGAATGACAAGTCTCTGAGAAGAACCAGAAGTAGTTGTATTCTTGTCCAAGGTCAGAGGATTCCCATAAGAGTCAACAGCACTCCATCTAAACTGTATAAAAAAATGATTTACTTATCTAAATATTATAAGTACAAGAAAGAGTGATCTTATTCAAGCAAGTGTTAGATTGCCTCCTTGGGAAGAAAAAGAGCCATTGTGGATAATGACTTACCAACTAATTGTAAAAATGCATACAATTATGGCAGGGTACTGTACTGTATATCCACACACTTCTATATTCAAATTTCCAAACGGAAGTTAGAAAAGTTATAGAAATGATAATATCAAGAATTTCTCACCACTGTGTCATCATTATCACATTTGTCACATTCTCCATACAGGATCACAGGAATCCTATTGCTGATATAAGTTGAGGGCAATAAATTACAAGAGATGCACTGGACAAAGACAGGAAACACAGAGCCAGTATGAATGAAAACCTGTGTAGGAAGAAGAGAGTTAACTACAGCTGTACAAGACTGTAAGTGGAATAAAGAATAGGGTAACTTTGAGATTGTTACTTACTGTCTGTCTGGCAGTTGCTGGGGTTCTTCCTGCTTTTAAAATAGTCAGTGTAAAACTGTATGATATATTTACACAGAGTTTAGACCACATAATTGTAATTGTTGGAAGACCAGGCAAGAAATTCAGAAAACATGATCGGTCCTGTGGGATATGGATAGACAACCGAAAGTTAGGAAACTGACTATATACCAACAAATTCTAATGTTCTCATATTTATTATTTCTCTGAACCTGCAATAAATACATTGTGACCCAACATGCAATAATTTTTTTTAACAAATTATATTTTTACTGCACAATACAGATGAGTTCACCTATGCCTTTCAACAAATTTCTTAAAGGGAATCTGTCAACAGATTTTGTTATTTAATCTGAAATCAGCTTGATGTAGAGACAATACCCTGATTCCAGCAATATGTTGTTTACTGGGCTGCTTGTTATAGTTTCAATAAAATCAGTGCTTTATCAGCAGGTGATTATTCCTATAGGACTAGTTGTCTCATGCCACGTAGTCCTCTTTCTCTGTGTAACCACACCTCTATTCCTGGATGGCAACGTTATGCCTACGCACAGTGCATACAGAAAGCTGCCAATCAGTGGTGTGGCCGGGGTTATACAGAGCTCAGCATTCAGAGAACTGCTAGATCTTTAAAAGAGAAAACATGAATTTTATAACAACTACACCATACAGCTCTGTCCCTACATCACTCTGCTCTCTGATAACATAGCAAAAACCTGCTGACAGATTCCCTACAAAGGACTCTATTTTCTCACAATACAAATTCAATACATTTTTGCAACTTCCTAACAGATCCATCAACAGGCTGCAATTCACACCCAAATATAGAACAAAAAACTACTGTCAGAATATTGTGAAATCATCTCAGACCAGGAGGAAAGGAAAGGAAGGACTCATTTGTTGAGTATTATCTATTTCTTATCTACTTTTATATGGCTTTAGACAAATCCATCCCTCTTACCTCAGTGTTCGGTTCTGAGCTCCATTCATACTTCATATTTGAGTCATCTTGATCAGGATCATAAGATTTTGAGCCATTTAGAGTTAAATCAGTTTCCGCTGGCCAGATCAGTTTGGATCCTCCATGTATCTGGGCCACTAATAAACTATGAGTTACTTCAAATATATGTGTAATGTCCTTTGTCAGTGGAGTCCCTTGAAGAGCGATTGTAAAACGTAGCCAGTACATCCCAGTACCAAGTGAATGTCCAGGGATGGTTAGCAGAGCATTCGACTTGTCTATGCTTGGAAGACTTATTTCTTGGTTATCTGATCTCCTGTAAACCTGCCATTGATATATTATTTTATATTTGTAGCAGTCTCTTAGATTTACAATGGCCTCAAAGTTGCCACCATCGGCCCTGTTTATTACTGATGGTGATTCCACCAACCAGACAAGTGGCTGTTCACAATCTTCTGCCCTTATAGTTACTTTTTTAGATGCATGGACAATGCTCAGCAGGTTAAACACAGTCACATTAGTCATAAATTCACCCACTTCATTGTAGCAATATTCCACTGAGCTCCCTACAGCTGTAATATTTATTTCTCCAAATGTCCATTGGAAATGTAAGTCAGAGCCATCAGAAACAATGGCCATAAATGTTAGACATTGGTACAAGAAAGCCTCGTCACTGCTAATCTGTAGGGTAACACTAGTCACTGGTTCCTGGACAATAACCAGAGATCGTGTTATGGAGAAACAAACATGGTTGCTGACATTGAGGACAATATGAAGTGTTCCCAGTTCTAGTGGAGTGAATTCTACCTTTTGCCCTGACTGTGTAAGGACAGGTTGAGTTTCTTGTTGGAAATCCCATTGAAAACTGTGGAGATAAGTGGATTCTACTTCTGCAAGTAACTGCATGGTCTTCATAACTCTCCAAGAAGGGGAAAGGCCAAGGATCTTCAGACCTTTGCTATTGTCCAAGACTTTTATTTGAATTGTATAATTGGCAAAGCTGACCCTATTATATGCAGATGACACAACGTCATATTCACCTGGAAAAGGAAAGCTAAATTGGCTGCATGGTTGAGAAAATAAATGAGATAACTTCAGTTGTGGAAAAGTAAATGTGAAGGTCACATTCGTGCCATACTGGATAGTCGGACAGAATGTAACCTCTTCCCCAGCACAAATTCTATTTCTTCCGGTTTTGACCTTGAAACCAGTTATTGCATCCTGCACAAGCAGTATATTGGAAATCATGGCATTACTGATTGAGTTGTAGACTCTAAGTGACACCTCATACACACCAGGTTTCTCAAAGATATGTGACACATTCTGTGTGCTATACATGTAATTTTCACTGAATCCTGTCAACCTCCATTCCCAAAACAGGTGTGCGCCAGGATGTGCTGAACCACACAACAGAACCATTGTATGGGATGGTACTGCTGTATTATTATATTTTCCATTGATGACGATACTAATATTTAACAATGATTCTTGTATTATCAACTTGGATGACACAGTGACAGAACTCAAAGCATTGGTCACTGTAACGGTAATGACCTTCAAGCCCTGTGTGAGATAACTTAAAGCCATCGACCTATTTTGGCCAGAAAGCAACAATGCATCTTCTCCAAAATCCCATGTAAATTGCATATTAGTGCCAGACTGGACATGAACAGTCAAGTTCAAAGGTGTCCCAATAGCCACTCTTTCAATAGGCGTTTGTATGGCTACACCACATATTCGTTCTATCACTTGCAATCGAGTTTGTGCATACATCCTTCCTAATGCATTCTCTACCCAAACCTCTGCAAGCAACTCACCCAGTTCTAATGGATGGATAGTGATGGAGGACTTATGGCTTTCCAATGGTATAAGCATCAATATCCAATTGAAGGTAAAATTGGATCCTTTGCTCACATGAGCAGTAAGAGTAAGAGGCTCACCAATGCCAGTAAACCCATCAACTTGGGCATTCTCTTGCCATATGCCTACACCTTGTACTTCTTCTTGAATATTCATCATAACAAAAGCATTAGCAGAGCTTACTGTGTTGTTAGCCTGGACTCTGACCATAAAGCTGCCAGGATAGAAAAATATGTGTGATATGTTTGACGTTGCACTTAAATATGGACAGGACTCACACATGGACCAGAAATATTGTACATCATCACCACTAGACAAGGTAGCATAGAAATTGACAGTTTGTTCAGATTTTGCTATCACAACATCAGAACTCAATGAAAGGTCTACTATGGAGCTTGTATATACAATGAATAAGTAATTTCACGATGGCTTACATTATTTTTTGCATAGACAGTACCTGTTAGGTTGCCGGACCACTGAAAAGTGTGTTTAACACTTTGTCCAAAGCATAAAGGGGAAGAATCACCAAAATTCCAGGTAAAGTGAACAGACACTTCTGGTGTAACCCTAGCAGAGAACATCTTCTTAACACCACGTGGAATTATAGCTTCAATATCATGATCTAAAGACAAGGAAACAATTGGCAGCTGAACAGTCACTAAACACCATGCTTGATCTTGGCTCACTTTGTTCCAGACTATGACTGACACATTGTATTGACCCTCAAACATATATGACATAGTGACCTCAGGAGATGAAGTATTTATCAGAAGGTTTCCCAAACCAAAATCCCACCGATACCAATAATGATGCCATTTGTCTGGAAGAGGTTGTACCAATGCATAGAAGAAGACCAGCTGGGATATATTTGCTGCTGTGGTTGATGTATTAATGATTACATTGATAATTTTATCTTCAACTGTTATCTCTTTGTTGTAATAATTACTCTCAGTATTTCCAGACATAACTATTTTAACTGTGTAATTACCAGCAGATAGATAGGTGTGCCACACATCTACCATTCCTTCACTGAGGATGAACGGACTTTCGTCTCCAAAGTCCCAGTGAAACATTTGTAATTTGGTTGGCATAGAGAGGTATGCAGTCAATTTTGTAGATATTAGGCTGGTGATAATTTCAGGAAGAATATTAATAACTTGTATCCTGTATACATGTACATTGAGTGATTCATAGGCAGAGCTGAGAACATTTCTAGCAATTACTGCAACAGTAAAATTACCCCATTGGCCATATTTATGGCGGACTGATGCCTCTGACTGATTAATGTAGGCTTTGCCATCTCCCATATCAAAGGTCCAAGTAATATTTGTGCCCTGGGTTACTGAGCAGAAGACTGTGATTTCTGAACCCAGCTCCATAGGACTATTGCTTGTTATTTGTAAACCAGTGATCTGATGCCCAATGGTAACCATCAAGGTTTCATTAATGTGGCTGAGCTCATTACTTGCAGTAACTGTGATCTTGTAGCTACCAACTGAATTGTAGACGTGTTTTACTTGCTGATCTCTGCTTTCCACAACTCTGGAATCATCACCAAAATCCCAAGTGAAGGTCACAGCAAACGATGAAGGCATACATAACGCAGAAAACAGGGCAACTCTATGCAGTCCTAGAGATGAATGGTCAACTTCAAGTGTCAAGGATGTCAATGAGGAGACAACTTGTAACTGTACTGAACATGCAATTTCTGATCCATCTTGATATGCCATCACTTTAACGTCATAATTCCCTGTGAAAGTTAAACACAGGATTACCTCATATGTAAGGAATACATCTAGACACCACAGGCCATTACATTTTTCTCTCTTACCTGGCTGGGCATATGTGTGCATTTCTGTTGTGTTTATATTGATCATTGGCTCCTTAACGGTTTGTAGTTGGTGGAGATCAAATGAGGGAGAAAAGTTTCTGTGTAACAGTGGGCTACCATCTCCAAAGTCCCAACTATAGAAAAACAAAATGTATAACCAGCTATGCTTAAAGACAGGTCACACATCGAGAAAGAAGCCAAAATATTAGGTATACAGGATATCACAAGACCCAACATAAATGTTTTAACAAAAAATCTGTACAAATGCTAGAGCATATGAACTGAATACATGACCTCCAGCTAAGGATTGACAAGTGAGGAAACCCTCTGATTTTGGAAATATTGCCTTACATAGGAATTTTGTGAGATTTTTTTAAAAGCGAACGTGTCATCAGGATTTTGCAACATAAACTACAGGTATTGTCAGGTTGTCAGTGTTAAATTGAATAAAATGATATTTGGGGTGGAGAAATACATCTTGTGGTTCTTGTGTAACCAATGTTAGAAGTTTTCAGTTAATGAGATGGCTGTGTTCTGGGGCAGGACTGGAGGCAGAGTCTTATCTTTCTGCTCTAAGCCAGAGAAACCAATGAAAGACCTGCCCACAGGCCCATCCCAAAGCACAAACAGGTTCCTCATCATAGAGACAGAGAGACAGACACAGACGTTTTGTGCTTTGGGGCGGCCTGTCTGTGGGCAGGTGTTTCTTTGGTTTCTCTGGATTAGAGCAGGAAGATAAGACTCTGCCTACAGTCCCGCCCTGGAGCACGGGCATATCATTAGCTGCAAACTTATAACACTGATTACGCAAGAACAACAAGACAGATTTCTTCAACCCAGGTGTCATTTTAATCTGTTTAA
This sequence comes from Oophaga sylvatica, assembly GCA_033576555.1. Lineage (NCBI taxonomy): Eukaryota > Metazoa > Chordata > Amphibia > Anura > Dendrobatidae > Oophaga > Oophaga sylvatica. The sequence continues at coordinate 222,845,591 of JARQOD010000003.1, read as the reverse complement.
CACTGCCAACCTGACAATGCCTGTAGCATACTTAGCAAAATCCTGCTGACAGGTTCGCTTTAAAATAAGACTATAAATGTGGAAGGAGACATTAAATGATCTACATAAAAAGTCCTATAATTACAATGGGTACGGAAAGTATTCAGACCCCTTTAAATTTATCATTCAGTTTCATTGCAACCATTTGGTAAATTCAAAAAAGTTCATTTTTTTCTCATTAATGTACACTCTGCATCCTATCTTGACTGAAAAAAAACAGAAATGTTTTGAAAATTTATTAAAAAAGAAAAATTGAAATATCACATGGTCATAAGTATTCAGACCATTTGCTCATACACTCATATTTAAGTCACATGCTGTCCATTTCCTTGTGATCCTCCTTGAGATGGTTCTACTCCTTCATTGGAGTCCAGCTGTGTTTAATGAAACTGATAGGACTTGATTTGGAAAGGCACACACCTGTCTTTATAAGACCTCACAGCTCAAAGTGCATGTCAGACCAAATGAGAATCATGAGGTCAAAGGAACTGGCCAAGGAGCTCAGAGACAGAATTGTGGCAAGGCACACATCTGGCCAAGGTTACAAAAGTTTTTCTGCAGTACTCAAGGTTCCTACGAGCACAGAGGCCTCCATAATCCTTAAATGGAAGAAGTTTGGGACAACCAGAAGTCTTTCTAGACCTGGCCGTCCAGCCAAACTGAGCAATCGTGAGAGAAGAGGCTTGGTGAGAGAGGTAAAAAAGAACCCCAAGATCACTGTGGCTGAGCTCCACAGATGCAGTAGGGAGATGAGAGAAAGTTCCACAAAGTCAACTATCACTGCAGCCGTCCACCAGTTGGGCCTTTATGGCAGAGTGGCCCGATGGAAGCCTCTCCTCAGTGCCAGACATATGAAAGCCCGTATAGAGTTTGCTAAAAAACACATGAAGGACTCCCAGACTATGAGAAATAAGATTATCTGGTCTGATGAGACAAAGACAGAACTTTTTGGTGATAATTATAAGCGGTATGTGTGGAGAAAACCAGGCATTACTCATCACCTGCCCAAAACAATCCTAACAGTGAAACATGGTGGTGGCAGCATCATGCTGTGGGGTGTTTTTCAGCTGCAGGGACAAGACAACTGGTTGCAATTCAAGGAAACATGAATGCGGCCAAGTACAAAGAATTCCTGGATTGAAAACCTCTTCCAGAGTGCTCTGGACCTCAGACTTGGCTGAAGGGTCACCTTCCAACAAGACAATGACCCTAAGCACACAGCTAGAATAACAAAGGAGTGGCTTCAGAAAAACTCTGTGACCATTCTTGACTGACCCAGCCAGAGCCCTGACCTAAACCCATTGAGCATGTCTGGAGAGACCTGAAAATGGCTGTCCACCAACGTTCACCATCCAACTTGACAGAATTGGAGAGAATCTGCAAGGAGGAATGGCAGAGGATCCTCAAATCCAGGTATGAAAAACATCATTCCCAAGAAGGCTCATGGCTGTACTAGCTCAAAAGGGTGATTCTACTCAATACTGAGCAAAGGGTCTGAATACATATGACCATGTGATGCTTCAGTTTTTCTTTTTTAATAAGTTTGCAAAAATTTCCACATTTCTTTTTTTTTCAGTCAAGATGGGGTGCAGAGTGCACAGTAATGAGAACAAAAAGAACTTTTTAGAATTTACCAAATGGCTGCAATGAAACAAAGAATGAAAAATTTAAAGGTGTCTGAATACTTTCGGCACCCACTGTACTTGCGGTATCTTAAGACACTATATTTTGAGTCCTATTGTCATAATTAGTGGTGAAAAGTGAACTCACTCGCTCTGTGTTTACAGATTGCTCTAGATGCTAGTGTATATACAAAGTGAAGTGTATTTCTGTTAACACCTTCTTAGGCTAAATTCACATGCCACAGTATTGTCAAGGATTTGATCCGCATTAAATCTGGAATTAAATTTGTAATAAAATCTGCAATTTGACCGCAATTAAAAAGGACATGCTGAACACTAAAAATCTGCCAAGACCAAATCTGAAACAAAACAGATTTACAACAGATGAAATGACTTTTTATTATCCCATCTATAATATAACGCTAGGAGCGTCACTCTGTCTGAAGCCTTTATAGACTGCGCAAACGCGACACGCCTGCGCAGTCTGGCTCCAGACAGAGTGAGGCATCCAGAGCGGTGAGTACTCTGTATGGCGCCGGAGATCACGGTATGCGTACTGGATGCTTACCGTGATCTCCGGCGCCATACTCACATACTTACCTGACCGGGAGGAGCGTTGCCGCGGCGCTTCTCTTCTCCCGGGGCAGGAGACCAGGAGTGCGCGTCGGATCGCGCATGCGCAATAGCGCTATACGGCGCCATTTTGCTGAAGACACATTTACAGTGTGTCTTCAGCAATATGGCGCCGGACCGCGCGGTATGGGCATGCGCGTACTCCGGCGCCGCTCTCCTCCCCCGGCGTCCAGCAGAACGGAACAGCGCTGGAGCACAGGGATGAAAGGTGAGTATAAGGCTAAGTTCACACGTTGCGGAATTGCCGCGGAAATTTCCGCGGCAATCCCGCACTTCTCTGCCGCGGGAAATACGCATTTTTTTTGTATGCGTATTCCCGCCAGGAACTAGCGTTTTGCAAGCGTAATTAGCTTGCAGAATGCTAGCGTTTTCCTAGAGATCTGTAGCATCGCTTGGAAAACTGATTGACAGGTTGGTCACACGAGTCAAACATAGTGTTTGACACGTGTGACCAACTTTTTACTATTGATGCCGCCTATGTCGCATCAATAGTAAAAAGATCTAATGTAAAAATAATAAAAAAAATAATAAATAATGATATTCTCACCTTCCGGCGGCCCCCGCAGCCGTCCCGCCTCTCAGCGACGCTCCCGGCCAATCGCGTTCCCAAGGATGCATTGCAGCAGACCCCAGATGACGTAGCATCAAGCGAGACCGCTACGTCATCTGGGTGATTCTCGCAAAGGACTCCTGGGACCGGGAGCGTCGCTGAGAGGCGGGAAGGCTGCGGGGGCCGCCGGAAGGTGAGAATATCATTATTTTTTATTTTAATTATTGTTTTACCAGGGATATGGTACCCCGGGCCTGGAGGAAAGTCTCCTCTCCTCCAGACCCTGGGTACCGTCGCACATGAACCGCTTACATTCCGCATAGCCACATGCGGAAAGTAAGCGGTTCATTGCATTCCTATGGCGGCGATTCCGCTGAAATTACGCAAAATTAATGAACATGTTGCTATTTTTTCCGCGAAGCGTTTTTTTCGCGGAAAAAAACGCAACATGTGGCCAAAACATGCGGAATCCATTAACTTGTATAGGATGCTTAATGCTTGCTTTTTTTTCGCGTTTTTACCGTGGAAAATCACGGAAAACACGTGAAAAAAACGCAAATATTCCTGAACGTGTGAATTTAGCCTAAATGTTGTTTTTTTTTGGGTGTATGTGTGTAATAGCGGTGAGGAGACTATGCATATCAGAATGGGGGGTGAGGGGACCATGCACATCAGGATAGGGGGTGAGGGGACCATGCACATCAGGATTGGGGGGGTGAGGGACCATGCACATCAGGATAGGGGTGAGGGGACCATGCACATCAGGATTGGGGGGGTGAGGGGACCATGCATATCAGGATAGGGGGAGTGAGGGGACCATGCACATCAGGATTGGGGGACTGAGCGGAGCATGCACATCAGGATAGGGGGAGTGAGCGGAGCATGCACATCAGGATAGGGGGAGAGAGGGGCCATGCACATGAGGATAGGGGGGTGAGCGGACCATGCACATCAGGGTTGGGGGTAAGGGGACCATGCACGTCAGGGTTGAAGGGTGAGGGGGCCATGCACATCAGGATTGGGGGTGAGCGGACCATGCACATCAGGGTTGGGGGTGAGAGGACCATGCACATCAGGGTTGGGGGGTGAGAGGACCAAGCACATCAGGATTGGGAGGGTGAGGGGGCCATGCACATCAGGATTGGGGGTGAGGGGACCATGCACATCAGGATTGGGGGGTGAGAGGACCATGCACATCAGGATTGGGGGGTGAGGGGACCATGCACATCAGGATATGGGGGTGAGCGGACCATGCACATCAGGGTTGGGTGGTAAGGGGACCATGCACGTCAGGGTTGAAGGGTGAGGGAGCCATGCACATCAGGATTGGGGGTGAGGGGACCATGCACATCAGGATTGGGGGGTGAGAGGACCATGCACATCAGGATTGGGGGGTGAGGGGACCATGCACATCAGGATTGGGGGGTGAGGGACCATGCACATCAGGATTGGGGGTGAGGGGACCATGCACATCAGGATTGGGGGGTGAGGGGACCATGCACATAAGGATTGGGGGGTGAGGGGACCATGCACATCAGGATTGGGGAGTGAGCGGACCATGCACATCAGGATTGGGGGGTGAGGGGGCCATGCACATCAGGATAGGGGGGTGAGAGGACCATGCACATCAGGATTGGGGGGGTGAGGAGACCATGCACATCAGGATAGAGGGGTGAGGGGACCATGCACATCAGGATTGAGGGGTGAGGGGACCATGCACATCAGGATTGGGGGGGTGAGGGAACCATGCACATCAGGGTTGGGGGGTGAGGGAGCCATGCACATCAGGATTGGGGGGTGAGGGGACCATGCACATCAGGATTGGGGGTGAGGGGACCATGCACATCAGGATTGGGGGGTGAGCGGACCATGCACATCAGGATTGGGGGGTGAGGGGACCATGCACAACAGGATTGGGGGTGAGAAGACCATGCACATCAGGGTTGGGGGGTAAGGGGACCATGCACATCAGGATTGGGGGGTGAGGGGACCATGCACATCAGGATTGGGGGGGTGAGGGGACCATGCACATCAGGGTTGGGGGTGAGAGGAACATGCACATCAGGGTTGGGGGGTAAGGGGACCATGCACATCAGGATTGGGGGGTGAGAGGACCATGCACATCAGGGTTGGGGGGTAAGGGGACCATGCACGTCAGGGTTGGTGGGTGAGGGGGCCATGCACATCAGGATTGTGGGTGAGGGGACCATGCACATCAGGATTGGGGGGGTGAGAGGACCATGCACATCAGGATTGGGGGTGAGGGGATCATGCACATCAGGATTGGGGGGTGAGGGGACCATGCACATCAGGATTGGGGGGGTGAGGGGACCATGCACATCAGGGTTGGGGGTGAGAGGACCATGCACGTCAGGGTTGGGGGATGAGGGGGCCATGCACGTCAGGATTGGGGGTGAGGGGACCATGCACGTCAGGGTTGGGGGGTGAGGGGGCCATGCACATCAAGATTGGGGGTGAGGGGACCATGCACATCAGGATTGGGGGGTGAGAGGACCATGCACATCAGGATTGGGGGGTGAGGGGACCATGCACATCAGGATTGGGGGGTGAGGGGACCATGCACATCAGGATTGGGGGTGAGAGGACCATGCACATCAGGATTGGGGGTGAGGGGATCATGCACATCAGGATTGGGGGGTGAGGGGACCATGCACATCAGGATTGGGGGTGAGAGGACCATGCACATCAGGATTGGGGGTGAGGGGATCATGCACATCAGGATTGGGGGGTGAGGGGACCATGCACATCAGGATTGGGGGGGTGAGGGGACCATGCACATCAGGGTTGGGGGTGAGAGGACCATGCACGTCAGGGTTGGGGATGAGGGGGCCATGCACGTCAGGATTGGGGGTGAGGGGACCATGCACGTCAGGGTTGGGGGGGTGAGGGGGCCATGCACATCAAGATTGGGGGTGAGGGGACCATGCACATCAGGATTGGGGGGTGAGAGGACCATGCACATCAGGATTGGGGGGTGAGAGGACCATACACATCAGGATTGGGCGATGAGGGGACCATTCATACCAGGATTGGGGGTGAGGGGACCATTCATACCAGAATTGGGGGTGAGGGGATGATTCATACCAGAATTGAGGGGTGAGGGGACCATGCATTCCAGGATTGGGCGGGAGGTGACCATGCATACCAGGATTGGTGGGTGAGGGGACCGTGCATACCGGGATTGGGGAGGTGAGGGGACCATGCATACCAGGATTGGGGGGTGAGGGAACCATGAATACCAGGATATGGATGAGCAGGTACCATGCATGCCAGGATTGGGTGATGAGGGGTCCATGCATACCAGGATGAGAAATGGGGTGCCATCCATACCAGATTTGGGTGGAGGCGAGGGGACCATACATACCAGCATAGGGATGAGGGGTACCATGCATACCAGGATAGGGATGAGGGTGCCATGCATACCAGGATAGGGGGTGAGAGGACCATGCATACCAGGATAGGGGGTGAGGGGACCATGCACATCAGGATTGGGGGGTGAGGGGACCATTCACATCAGGATTGGGGGGTGATGGGACCATGCATACCAGGATTGGGGGATGAGGGGACCATGCATACCAGGATTGGGGGGTGAGGGGACCATGCATATCAGGATTGGGGGATAAGGGGACCATGCATATCAGGATTGGGGGTGAAAGTACCATGCATATCAGGATTGGGGGTGAGGGGATCATGCACATCAGGATTGAGAGGTGAGATCATGCACATCAGGATTGGGGGGTGAGGGGACCATGCTCTACAGGACGGGGTGACGGGACCATGCACATCAGGATTGGGGGGTGAGGGGGCCATGCACATCAAGATTAAGGGGTGAGGGGACCATGCACATCAGGATAGGGGGTGAGGGGACCATGCACATCAGGATTGGGGGGGTGAGGAGACCATGCACATCAGGATTGGGGGGTGATGGGACCATGCATACCAGGATTGGGGGGTGAGGGGACCATGCATATCAGGATTGGGGGGTGAGGAGACCATGCATATCAGGATTGGGGGGTAAGGGGACCATGCATATCAGGATTGTGGGTGAGGGGATCATGCACATCAGGATTGGGGGGTGAGACCATGCACATCAGGATTGGCGGGTGAGGGGACCATGCTCAACAGGACGGGGTGACGGGACCATGCACTTCAGGATTGGGGGGTGAGGGGGCCATGCACATCAGGATTGGGGGGTGAGGGGACCATGCACATCAGGATAGGGGGGTGAGGGGACCATGCACATCAGGATTGGGGGGTGAGGGGACCATGCATATCAGGATTGGCAGGAGGGAACCATGCATACCAGGATTGGGGGGCGAGGGGACCATGCATACCAGGATTGGGGGTGAGGGGACCATCCATACCTGGATTGGGGGGTGAGGGAATCATGAATACCAGGATATGGATGAGCAGGTAACATGCATACCAGGATAGGGATGAGGGGGTACCATGCATACCAGGATTGGGGGATGAGGGGACCATGCATACCAGCATAGGGATGAGGGGTACCATGCATACCAGGATAGGGATGAGGGGTGCCATGCATACCAGGATAGGGGGTGAGAGGACCATGCATACCAGGATAGGGGGTGGGGGACCATGCACATCAGGATTGGGGGGGTGAGGGGACCATTCACATCAGGATTGGGGGTGATGGGACCATGCATACCAGGATTGGGGGATGAGGGGACCATGCATACCAGGATTGGGGGGTGAGGGGACCATGCATATCAGGATTGGGGGATAAGGGGACCATGCATATCAGGATTGGGGGTGAAAGTACCATGCATATCAGGATTGGGGGTGAGGGGATCATGCACATCAGGATTGAGAGGTGAGATCATGCACATCAGGATTGGGGGGTGAGGGGACCATGCTCTACAGGACGGGGTGACGGGACCATGCACATCAGGATTGGGGGTGAGGGGGCCATGCACATCAAGATTAAGGGGTGAGGGGACCATGCACATCAGGATAGGGGGTGAGGGGACCATGCACATCAGGATTGGGGGGGTGAGGAGACCATGCACATCAGGATTGGGGGGTGATGGGACCATGCATACCAGGATTGGGGGTGAGGGGACCATGCATATCAGGATTGGGGGGTGAGGAGACCATGCATATCAGGATTGGGGGGTAAGGGGACCATGCATATCAGGATTGTGGGTGAGGGGATCATGCACATCAGGATTGGGGGGTGAGACCATGCACATCAGGATTGGCGGGTGAGGGGACCATGCTCAACAGGACGGGGTGACGGGACCATGCACATCAGGATTGGGGGGTGAGGGGGCCATGCACATCAGGATTGGGGGGTGAGGGGACCATGCACATCAGGATAGGGGGGTGAGGGGACCATGCACATCAGGATTGGGGGGTGAGGGGACCATGCATATCAGGATTGGCAGGAGGGAACCATGCATACCAGGATTGGGGGCGAGGGGACCATGCATACCAGGATTGGGGGTGAGGGGACCATCCATACCTGGATTGGGGGGTGAGGGAATCATGAATACCAGGATATGGATGAGCAGGTAACATGCATACCAGGATAGGGATGAGGGGGTACCATGCATACCAGGATTGGGGGATGAGGGGACCATGCATACCAGGATGAGGAATGGGGTGCCATGCATAGTAGATTTGGGTGGGTGTGAGGGGACCATACATACCAGGATAGGGATGAGGGGTGTCATGCATACCAGGATAGGAGGGGGGCAGCACATACCAGAATGGGAGACCATGTAACTATAAAAATGCTTGCCACCCGGGCCTGTATTTAACCACAGATTTGTAATGCGGAATGCACAATGCAAATCTGTGACAAAGTGTACTTGGCCTTATTGTTTATTTGGCTTCATGGTGATATCTTCAATGTAGCTGCAATAATTAAATTGTAGAGGGAAGCATTTCTTGGACAATCTCTTCTTCAATGTCTTGTTATGGCATGTGAGCATGGCATCTAATCAACGGTCACTGACCAGCTGCAGACTCCACTATTTCATCAGCGTGGATGTCCTCTTTGATGGAATATTGATGAGCAGCTGCCGATTAGCGAGAACTGATTGGCTGCAGAGGTCACGTAACAGGACATGGTCACCCACTGGGAACAGCAGCTCCGACATTGCTTGGATGGCAACACTGCAGGAGGTGAGTACACATTGTTTTTTATTTGGAACTGAATTGATTTAGGCTGAGTTTTTCCAGTAGTGGACCACCCCTTTAATGATTGAATCTAAAAGATGAATATTACAAAATCTGCACCTTATAGTCAAGTCAGATGACCTTTCTGATTGTAACTTTAAAGACATTTCATGAGTCTTATTCACGAGCAACAAAGAAGAAAACAGAAAGAGCTCAGCATGGAGTGGAGGATCAGTCGCATGTACGTAAAGCACCAAGGTCACCTCCTGAGAACTGACTGGGTTGTCTGCAAAAACCTAAAAAACAGGTAAAAATATATTCATTTTAAATAAATTAGTATGTACAAAAGCAATAATGACAATCAATATAATAAGTAAAATAAAAGGAACAGACTATCCAAAGCGGGTCCTTGAAAATTAACTACACTGATCATTTTCATAGTCTGGAGGACATTACAGTCATGGCCAAAAGTTTTGAGAATGACACAAATATTAATTTTTACAAAGTCTACTGCTTCACTTTTTCTAATGGCAATTTGCATATACTCCAGAATGTTATAAAGAGTGATCAGCTTAACAGCAATTACTTGCAAAGTCAATATTTGGCTAGAAAATGAACTTTATCCCCAAAAACACATTTCAACATCATTGCAGCCCTGCCTTAAAAGGACCAGCTAACCTCTTTTCAGTGACTGCTCCATTAACACAGGTGTGGGTGTTGATGAGGAAATGGCTGAAGATCAATCTGTCATGATTAAGTAAGAATTACACCACTGGACACTTTAAAAGGAGGCTGGTGCTTGGCATCATTGTTTCTCTTCTGTTAACCATGGTTATCTCTAAAGAAACACGTGCAGTCATCATTGCAATGCACAAAAATGGCCTAACAGGGAAGAGTATCGCAGCTAGAAAGATTGCACCTCAGTCAACAATCTATCGCATCATCAAGAACTTCAAGGAGAGAGGTTCCATTGTTGCCAAAAAGGCTCCAGGGCGCCCAAGAAAGACCAGCAAGCGCCAGGACCGTCTCTTAAAAGTGTTTCGCTGCGGGATCGGGCTACCAGCAGTGCAGAGCTTGCTCAGGAATGGCAGCAGGCAGGTGTGAGTGCATCTGCACGCACTGTGAGGCGGAGACTCTTGGAGCAAGGCCTGGTCTCAAGGAGGGCAGCAAAGAAGCCACTTCTCTCCAGAAAAAACATCATGGACAGGTACAGGCAGTGGACAGCAAAAGGTACAGGCAGTGGACTGCTGAGGACTGGGGTAAAGTTATTTTCTCTGATGAATCCCCTTTTCGATTGTTTGGGACATCAGGAAAACGCCTCATTCGGAGAAGACAAGGTGAGCGCTACCACCAGTCTTGTCTCATGCCAACTGTTAAGCATCCTGAAACCATTCATGTGTGCGGTTGCTTCTCAGCCAAGGGAATCGACTCTCTCACAGTCTTGCCTAAAAACACAGCCATGAATAAAGAATGGTACCAGAATGTCCTCCAAGAGCAACTTTCTCCAACCCTCCAAGAGCAGTTTGGAGATCAACAATGCCTTTTCCAGCATGATGGAGCACCTTGCCATAAAGCAAAGGTGATAACTAAATGGCTCAGGGAACAAAACATAGAGATTTTGGGTCCATGGCCTGAAAACTCCCCAGATCTTAATCCATTGAGAACTTGTGGTCAATCATCAAGAGACGGGTGGACAAACAAAAACCTAAAAATTCTGACAAAATGAAAGCATTGATTGTGCAAGAATGGACTGCTATCAGTCAGGATTTGGTCCCGAAGTTGATTGAGAGCATGCCAGGGAGAATTGCAGAGGTCCTGAAGAAGAAGGGTCAACACTGCAAATATTGACTTGCTGCATTAACTCATTCTAACTGTCAATATAAGCTTTTGTTACTCATATGTTTGCAATTATATTTCTGTCTGTGATAAAAACATCTGTCAAACACACATAAAAACCAGAGGGCAGCAGATCATGTGAAAATACAATATTTGTGTCATTCTTAAAACTTTTGGCCATGACTGTACTCTGTAAAATGTAGGGGAAATCTTACCTTCAAATTATAAACCCCTGGAGTTCTGAATGTTACAGTGTAATTCGGACCTTTGTATGAAAACTTTTTATTATTATCGATCATCCATGTGAATGTAACAGATGAGCCATGAAATAGTGCAGCTGTGAAAACCTGAGAGCAAGGATAGAAATGTCACACGTTTAAAGGAAATATTGATTATGACTTAGTAATGTGCCGCTGAGTCATATTACAGAAATATGGGAGTTTAGTGAAGGACTGATTTTTTACAAAGAAGTAAAATGACATTATCGAAAATAAAGCATAAACATCTTGTGAGAGAGTATGGCAAAATAATGGTTTGTGTTTTTTTTTGGTTGAAAAAAAGTCTGTTACCAGGCTCCATACATATCAAGATATGTTAAGCCAAGAGGAAAGATTATGAAGGACACATCTGTATTCACCCATGGAACCAGAATATTCGCTTAGACATAATAATGCTTCTAGGGAAGAATACAGTTATATGAAAAAGTTTGGGCACCCCTATTAATCTTGAGCTTAATGTTTTATAAAAATTGGTGTTTTTGCAACAGCTATTTCAGTTTGATATATCTAATAACTATTGGACGCAGTAATGTTTCTGCCTTGAAATTAGGTTTATTGTTCTAGCAGAACATGTGCAATCTGCATTCAAACAAAATTTGACAGGTGCATAAGTATGGCCACCCTTATCATTTTCGTGTTTTAAATACTCCTACTTACTTTTTACTGACTTACTAAATCACTTTTTTTGGTTTTGTAACCTCATTGAGCTTTGAACTTCATAGCCAGGTGTATGCAATCATGAGAAAAGCTACTTAAAGTGGCCACTTTCAAGTTGTTCTCCTATTTGAATCTCCTCTGAAGAGTGGCATCATGGGCTCCTCAAAACAACTGTCATATGATCTGAAAACAAAGATTATTCAACATAGTTGTTCAGGGGAAGGATACAAAAAGCTGTCTCTGAGATTTAACCTGTCAGTTTCCACTGTGAGGAACATAGTAAGGAAATGGAAGAACACAGGGACAGTTCTTGTTAAGGCCAGAAGTGGCAGGCCAAGAAAAACATCAGAAAGGCAGAGAAGAAGAATGGTGTCCAGTCAAGGACAATCCTCAAACCACCTCCAGAGAGCTGCAGCATCAACTTGCTGCAGATGGTGTCACTGTGCATCGGTCAACTATACAACGCACTTTGCACAAGGAGAAGCTGTATGGGAGAGTGATGCGAAAGAAGCCGTTTCTGCAAGCACGCCACAAACAGAGTCGACTGAGGTATGCAAAAGCAAATTTGGAGAAGCCAGTTTCTTTTTGGAAGAAGGTCCTGTGGACTGATGAAACCAAGATTGAGTTGTTTGGTCATACAAAAAGGCGTTATGCATGGCGTCAAAAAAACACAGCATTCCAAGAAAAACACTTGCTACCCACAGTAAAATTTGGTGGAGGTTCCATCATGCTTTGGGGCTGTGTGGCCAATGCCGGCACCAGGAATCTTGTTAAAGTTGAGGGACGCATGGATTCCACTCAGTATCAGCAGATTCTTGACAATAATGTTCAAGAATCAGTGACAAAGTTGAAGTTACGCAGGGGATGGATCTTTCAGCAAGACAATGATCCAAAACACCGCTCCAAATCTAGTCAGGCATTCATGCAGAGGAACAATTACAATGTTCTGGAATGGCCATCCCAGTCCCCAGACCTGAATATCATTGAACATCTGTGGGATCATTTGAAGAGGGCCGTCCATGCTCGGCGACCATCAAACTTAACTGAACTGGAATTGCTTTGTAAAGAGGAATGGTCAAAAATACCTTCATCCAGGATCCAGGAACTCATTAAAAGCTACAGGAAGCGACTACAGGCTGTTATTTTTGCAAAAGGAGGATCTACTAAATATTAATGTCACTTTTCTGGTGAGGTGCCCATACTTATGCACCTGTCAAATTTTGTTTGATTGCAGATTGCACATGTTCTGCTAGTACAATAAACCTAATTTCAAGGCAGAAACATTACTGTGTCCAAAAGTTATTAGATATATCAAACTGAAATAGCTGTTGCAAAAATACCAATTTTTATAAAACATTAAGCTTAAGATTAATAGGGGTGCACAAACTTTTTCATATAACTGTATTTCGCTCATGATTCTATTTTTTCCTTACAAAATCTGAAAGCTTAACCGTCATTTTAATTTGGACTTAAAATGGGTCAGTAGGGCCTTATGGAAGTTGTAGTATGGCTTTATACAACTTAGGCTAAGTTCACATTTTGAAACTGAATCAATCCATCAGTTATCTTATAAGGATAAAAAAGATGAATAATTGACAGTTCACATGTATCAATTTCAATTAGACTACTGGGCATGTGAACTGTCGAGTAATCATCCATCTGAAACTGATCCAGTGAACAAAAATTGGTTCAATTTCCAATGGAAGAAAAACAGATGACTATTTAACAAATCCATTTTCCATAGATTTCAGTATTAAAAAACGAATCCAGTTATAATCAGCTTTTTTAACCAGACAAAAAGGTTACATCTGTACAATCTTTTTGTCCTGTTAAGACAACTGATTGCTGATGGATGTATTTAAAACAGATAATTACTGGACTTGTGAGGTTAGCCTTAAAGGTTACACAGAGCTATATTATGGTAGTATTCTTAAGACCTAAGGTGGACTCAAAATTCACAATTTTTCATTAAATAAGGACATTAAATAATATTAATGAATTGATGAAGAGACTTGCTATACTGCCTACATACCCGAGTCTGATTTACTTGTATGTGATTAGATCCATTGGTGTGAATTTGGAGTTCCTGGATGGCATCATAAGCCTGAACTTGCATGGTGAAACTTTTGATGCTGACTTCACTGGTCAACTGGATGGAAAGTAGAGTGCTTTGTGGATTGTTAAAATGCAAAACCATCCCAAAAAATCCCTCATCCATTGAATGGGCAGTGCAAATCGGCATAGAAGATGCAATATTGGAAGGACATTCCTGCTGCATAATAGAATCTCCGCTCTGCAGGGTTGTTAACCAGTGAACATGGACAAGACTTGTACTCCGAGCAGTGATAACAACCAGATTATCCTCTTGTGTTAGCAGGTGTAAGGAGTCATTGTAAGGTGTAGGGTAAACAATCTGCACATCAGTGATGGGACTTAGAATACTGACTTGACAAGTGGCTATAGTCGAACTAACGACATTTGTCACCATGGCACTGATTATGTATCTTCCAGTCTGTGGAAAATCCCATAACAACGGCGAGACTACAAGGCTGTGTGCCCCTGAACCATACATCACATGGAGGTCACAAACCACATCATCTACCCAGCCACCCGAATCTATAAGAACAGACTCTTTCAGCCATCCTTGACTTGTCATGGTAATGTAACTTTGCCGCCAGTGTGAATCTGAACTAGAGGCGCAATGCAAGAAAGACCCCTTGACACCTGTGTGTTGTATGGAAAGAATATCATCAGGGTGTACAGAGTAAGACTGGTGAGACAACAGGACCTGCAAGAGAAATAGATTTAGAGTTAATCCAGTGGTATCTCACAATATTTAACTATTACAAAGAGATGGTAAAATAGCAATACAAACTTAGATCTTTAATGTAAAATAAGTCTTACATTTCATAAGAGCTCATGGCCATCAGAACAAAATTTACTAACATGGCTACCCAAAAAGTACATAGAACTTTGAAGCCCTTCAGGTTACTTGGTCTGAGTGCCACTACAACTTGTGCACCCACTATAGTTATTCTTTTGCATTTATTCCCTCTTTATAACAACAATGACAAATTGCAGCCTCACAATATGTAGATGTGACGACTGCTTCCGAAAGATTTAAAATGACTACTTTTTTTACTTGCCTTCCCTAAAATTTCCTTGAGAATTCAGAATATTAATAGTATGTCCAGTGCCCCTACAGGAGAAATGAAGCATTACAGAGTGCCCATTGAGATCACAGGACTATCTGTGTAATACAGGTGCATCTCACAAAATTAGAATATCATCAAAAAGTTAATTTATTTCAGTTCTTCAATACAAAAGGGGAATCTCATATATTATATAGAATCATTACAAACAGAGTGATCTATTTCACGTGTTTATTTCTGTTAATGTTGCTGATTATGGCTTACAGCTAATGAAATCCTAAAAGTCATTAACTCAGTAAATTAGAATAATTTATAACACCAGCTTGAAAAATTATTTTAAAATACGAAATGTTGGCCTACTTAAATATATGTTCAGTAAATGCACTCAATGCTTGGTCGGGGCTTTGGCATCAATTACTGCATCAATGCGGCGTGGCATGGAGGCGATGAGCCTGTGGCACTGCTGAGGTGTTATGGAAGCCCAGGTTGCTTTGATAGCATCCTTCAGCTCATCCACATTGTTGGGTCTGGTGTCTCTCATCTTTCTCTTGACAATGCCCCATAGATTCTCTATGGGGTTAAGGTCAGGCGAGTAATCTGGCCAATCAAGCACAGTGATACTGTTGTTTTCAAACCAGGTATTGGTACTTTTGGCAGTGTGGACAGGTGCCAGGTCCTGCTGGAGAATAAAATATCCATCACCAATAAGCTTGTTGGCAGAGGGAAGCATGAAGTGCTCTAAAATTTCCTGGTAGACGGCTGCACTGACTTTCGTCTTGATAAAACACAGTGGACCTATACCAGCAGATGATATGTGTTCCATAAACCATCCTTGATTGTGGATACTTCACACTAGACATTGGAAATCAAGGTCCCAGAGTCTGGAGGAAGAGTGGAGAGGCATACTGTACAATCCAAGCTGCTTAAGGTCTAGTTTGAAGTCTCCACAATCAGTGATGGTTTGTGGAGCCATGACATCTGCTGGTGCAGGTCCACTGGGTTTTATCAAGACCAAAGTGAGTGCAGCCGTCTATCAGGAAATTTTAGAGCACTTCATGCTTCCCTCTGTCGACAAGCTTTTTGGAGATAGAAATTTCATTCTCCAGCAGGACTTGGCACCTGTCCACACTGCCGAAAATACCTATTCCTGGTTTAAAAACAACAGTATCACTGTGCTTGATTGGCCAGAATACTCGCATGACCTTAACCCCATAGAGAATCTATAGGGCGTTGTCAAGAAGAAGATGAGAGACACCAGACCCAACAACGTAGACGAGCTGAATGCTACAATGAAACCAAACTGGGCTTCCATAACACCTCAGCAGTGCCACAGGCTCATCGCCTCCATGCCATGCCGCATTGATGCTGTAATTGATGCAAAAGGAGCCCCGACCAAGTATTGAGTGCATTTACTGAACAAACATTTCAGTAGGACAACATTTCAGATTTTATAATCATTTTTTCAAGCTGTTATTATAAAGTATTCTAATTTACTGAGATAATGACTTTTGGGTTTTCATTGGCGGTAAGCCATATTCATCAACATGAACAGAAATAAACACATGAAATAGATCACTCGGTTTGTAATGAATCTATATAATATATGAGTGTCACTTTTGGTATTGAAGAACTGAAATGAATTAACTTTTTGATGATATTCTAATTTTGTGAGAGGCACCTGTATATGAACGGTCCCCTGAGAGAGAGTTGTTCTTTGTAAATGATATCCTTCTAGGAAACTATATCAGAATTTCCTAAATCACAAAATAATAAATTGCCTTAAGATCATAGTATATTAAAATCAGACTGTATAACAACTGAAAATTTTAGATGTTTATTAACCCCTTCCCTACATGTGCCGTACTAGTACTACTCTGCGGGAGGTGGGTTCCCGCAAACAGCAGTACTAGTACGGCGGCACGACCGTGCGGCCTCACGTTATATATATATATATTATGTAAATAAAAATGGTACTGTTGAATATGTCATCATGTTCCGCAAAAAACAAGCCACCATACAGCTCCTTCAGCAGAAAAATAAAAAAGTTATAGCTCGCAGAATAAAGCGATGCAAAAATAATTACTTTTTTTCTATAAAATAGTTTTTATTGTGTAAAAGTGCCAAAACATAAAAAAGATATAAATGAGGTATCGCTATAATCGTACTAACCCGAAGAATAAAACCGCTTTATCAATTTTATCAAACGCGGAACATTATAAACACCTCCCCCCCAAAAGAAATTCATAAATTGCTGGTTTTTGTTCATTCTGCCTCACAAAAATCGTAATAAAAAGTGATCAAAAAATGTCATGTCCCCAAAAATAGTACCAATAAAAACATCAACTCGTCCTGCAAAAAACAAGACCTCACATGACTCTGTTGGCCAAAATATGGAAAAATTATAGCTCTCAAAATGCGGTGATGCAAAAACTATTTTTTGCAATAAAAAATGTCTTTTAGTGTGTGACAGCTGCCAAATAAAAACCCGCTATAAATAATAAATCAAAACCCTTTTTTACACCCTTAGGGAAAAAAATAAAATAAAAAAATGTATTTATTTCCATTTTCCCATTATGGTTAGGGCTAAAGTTAGGGTTAGGGTTAGGGCTAAAGTTAGGGTTAGGGTTGGGGTTAAAGTTAGGGTTAAGGTTGGGGCTAAAGTTAGGGTTAGGGTTGGGGCTAAAGTTAGGGTTAGGGTTGGGGCTAGAGTTAGGGTTAGCGTTTGGATTAGAGTTAGTGTTTGGATTAGGGTTAGGGTTTGGATTAGGGTTAGCGTTGGGATTAGGGTTAGGTTTGTGGTTAGGGTTATGGTTAGAGCTGGGTTTAGGGTTAGGGTTGTGTTGGGGTTAGGGTTGGAGTTAGAATTGGGGGGTTTCCAGGGGCTCTCCAAATGCGACATAACATCCAATCTCAATTCCAGCCAATTCTGAGTTGAAAAAGTCAAACTGTGCTGCTTCCCTTCCGAGCTTTGCTGTGCAACCAAATAGTGATTTACCCGCACATATAGGGTATCAGCGTACTCAGGAAAAATTGGACAACAACTTTTGGGGTCCAATGTCTTCTGTTACCCTTGTGAAAATAAAAAATTGGGGGCGAAAAGATCATTTTTGTGATTTTTCATTTTTACGGCTCTACGTTATAAATTTTTGTGAAGCACTTGCGGGTTCAAAGTGCTCACCAGACATCTAGATAAGTTCCTTAGGGGGTCTAGTTTCCAAAATGGTGTCACTTGTGTGGGGGTTTCACTGTTTAGGCACATCAGGGGCTCTCCAAACGCGACATGGTGTACGCTAATTATTCCCTCATATTTTACATTCAAAAAGTCAAATAGCGCTCCTTCCCTTAAAAGCCCTGTCGTGTGCCCAAACAGTAGATTTCCCCCACATATGTGGTATTGGCTTGCTCAGGATAAATTGCACAACAAAATGTATGGTCCTATTTCTCTTTTTACCCTTGCAAAAGTAAAAAAATATTAAGTCTAATTGAAAATTTTTGTGATAAAAAGGAAATGTTTATTTTTTCTTTCCACATTCCAAAAATTTCTGTGAAGCACCTGAAGGGTTAATAAACTTCTTGAATGTGGTTTTGAGTACTTTGAGGGGAGCAGTTTTTAAATTGGTGTCACTTTTGGGCATTTTCTGTCATATAGGCCCCTCAAAGTCACTTCAAGTGTGAGGTGGTCCCTAAAAAAATGGTTTTGCAAATTTTTATGTAAAAATGAGAAATCGCTGGTCAACTTTTAACCCTTATAACTTCCTAACAAAAAAAAATTATGCTTCCAAAATTGTGCTGATTTAAAACAGGCATGAGGGAAATGTTATTTATTAACTACTTTGTGTGATATGACTCTCTGATTTAAGGGCATAAAAACTAAAAGTTTGAAAATTGCAAAATTTTCTAAATTTTCGCCAAATTTCCGCTTTTTTCACAAATAAGCGTAAGTCATATCGAAGAAATTTTACCATTATCATAAAGTACAATATTTCATGAGAAAATATTCTCAGAATAACCAGAATCCGTTGAAGCTTTTCAGAGTTGTGACCTCATAAAGTGACAGTGGTCAGAATTGTAAAAATTGGCCTGGTCAGGAAGGTGAAAACAGGCTTCGGTGTGAAGGGGTTAAAGAAGTTTATAGAACATATTCGATTTCTGTAGTAAGAAGTAAATATCACATCAAATAACACTTCATCTATACTTACTTGGATATTTCGCCTCTTCTTGCTTGGTGAGAAAAATAGTGGGATGTCAGCGACTGGAGAGTACAACGGTGGAGCGCCAACATGCCGAGGTGGGTATACATAGCTCTCCGAGGTATAAGTACTGCAGGGATGGTCTGGACTCAGACAGCTATCAGTAAGGGAGCACCACTGTTTGCCATTGGGACAAACGCCGGTAGTGTTACATAGAGGATGCGGATGGCAGGTAGCAAAAGGCGACTGCTGGAATGCACAACCTTTACAAACAAACAAAAGAGCACAGATTATTATAAAAAACAATCAAATTTTATGCCATAATGGTATTTCTTTGGAATAATATTTCATCAATGATCATCAGCCATTCATATATATATTGGGCAGAGAGACGGGCGAGTGTGCACCCTTTGGGTCTGAATTTAGGTAAAATTGATATAATTTTTCATTGGGAAGGTTATCGAGGTTTGCGGTGGTTTCAAATGCTAGGTCGGAATGAAACAATAAGCAAGATATTTAGGAATCCAGCTGTGTTAGTAATACACGCGAGTGGTAATAATTTGGGGAAAATAAAGTTGGCCAAACTCATTGGTCTAATAAAATCAGATTCTACTAGGTTTAGAAAGCTGTTTATTGTTCACGCTATACAAGATCATACAGGTTAAGGTATATAGTAGCAGTCTTCCAAAGAGATATTGTTGAGCAAATACACCCCTGCTGGTTGTATATCACCTGTTACTGATTGTTTTTAGTGGAGAATATTTCTAAACTGCAAGCCTGATTTTGATGCCGTATCATATGCAAATTAGCACCTCTTGGATTTACATATTTTAAAATATATCCTCCTGCATTGAAAACTCTAGCTATATGTTTGTGCTCTAAAGCCCTACATTGTCAATAGCTTTACGTGTGTGCTCCGAAGCCCGACGTTTTCAATAGATATGCCTAAAGGGTATGCCACACTGAACAATATCGCTAACGGGATCGCTAAAAAATGTCACTATTTAGCGATCCCGTTAGCGATGTTGTTCAGTGCGGCAGCTGCCAGCGACGAGCTTCCTGCTGTGATCTCGCTCGTCGCTGGAATCGTTCCGGACCCTATTTTCTCGTCGGCGCTCCCGCTGGGTAAGTATATATCGCTAGTGTGGCACCTTTTCTTAGCGATTTAGCGGTACTTTTGTACCGCTAAAGTCGTTAAGAAGATCGCTAACGGCGATAGCGTCGTTAACTATATCGCTAAATGTGGCTGCACTTAAGGGTATGCCACACTGAACAATATCGCTAACGGGATCGCTAAAAAACGTCACTATTTAGCGATCCCGTTAGCGATGTTGTTCAGTGCGGCATCTGCCAGCGACGAGCTTCCTGCTGTGATCTCGCTCGTCGCTGGAATCGTTCCGGACCCTATTTTCTCGTCGGCGCTCCCGCTGGGTAAGTATATATCGCTAGTGTGGCACCTTTTCTTAGCGATTTAGCGGTACTTTTGTACCGCTAAAGTCGTTAAGAAGATCGCTAACGGCGATAGCGTCGTTAACTATATCGCTAAATGTGGCCGCACTTAGCGATATAGAAACAATCCCGCTAGCGATCGCATTAGTATGCGTCATTATCGTGATCGCTAGCGGGATTGTTTAGTGTGGCA
The DNA here is from genome assembly GCA_033576555.1 of Oophaga sylvatica. NCBI lineage: Eukaryota > Metazoa > Chordata > Amphibia > Anura > Dendrobatidae > Oophaga > Oophaga sylvatica. The sequence goes on along the minus strand of JARQOD010000003.1, from coordinate 222,824,827 downwards.
GTACCTTTAGCGATATAGAAACAATCCCGCTAGCGATCGCATTAGTATGCGTCGTTATCGTGATCGCTAGCGGGATTGTTTAGTGTGGCAGTACCTTAAGTCTATTTTTGTATGGAGGCACTATAATGCTCCTAGTCTATTATGTGCACACTATCGCTGTAGATTGTGGTGTCCATACATATTACTCTAGATTCCCTATCAGAGGGAGCACTTACCTCCTCCTAAGCGCAGGTTCACAATTTCATAGTTTAGGTTCAGAATGCTATTAAAGTGCAGATTAACCCCATATCTGCAGGTTAATAGTTTTTATTCACGTGACAGGTTCCCTTTGAATCTGTTTATGCATTATATATACTGCATCTATTTATGTATAGCCATCTCTCTCTTTGCAATTCACCAGTAAGTTGATATTGAAAAACATACCAGGGGGAAGCAAATGTTGTTCTGGAATGCAAAATGGCCGTAGGACCTGGATTCGAGCCTGGTATTCATGGTGAAGAGGTTGGATTCCAAATTCAAGAGACAAAGGAAATCCAGAATGGCTGAACCAAAGACCAGGAAATACCATCACCTGCAACACATGTGGAATAACAGGAAGAAAACATGGAAATAATATCCATACCAGGTGAATATGCACATTATGTTGCATTTTTAAAACATTATGAGCTATAATGGTAAGTTTGCAACATGTATAAACATGTACAAAATGTTTGGAAAAATTTAAGCAAGAAAGTGTAAGCATTTAAGTCATAGACTTACTTCAATGTCACTTTCAAGGTCTTCATGTAAAGAAGATAATGTGAGGTTCTCTGTGTCAGCCTCATCGAAAACAGGAACACCTACTAGGTAGACGGGGGCATCAGTGAGGTGGACTAAAAAGAAATATGCACAAAGCAATGTGAGCAATAAATGTACCGTCCAGTGACAGACTCCTATAATGTCATGGGTGCATCGCCACGAAGATTGTCGCGATTGCACATTCTGACTTCTCGCAGCTGAGTTGCTGTTTCTTTGTGTTTGGTAATGAGGGAGTTAATTTTACCTAGCTCTTTGCTAAGACTAGGTCCAGCCTCGCCCGGCTGCTTTTGATTATGTTCTAATTAGCTTCCTTTATATAGCTGCCAGTCTGCTGGTTAGATGCCGGTGAAAGCATTCATACAGACTGCAGATAGGATCGGTTCTGAGAAGACTTAAGCTAAGAGCTCTTTTGTTGTTTCTTCTCACCTTGCTTATAGTTTATCTCCTAGACCTTTGGTGTTCCCTCTGTGTTTTAATGTTGTATGCAAGACAGTATTTACTTTATCCCCTGTCTGTCTCGTTTGTCTATACTGTTTGTTAACCTTTACCTGTCCATTCCCTATGGTGGTAATCAGGGTCCTTCTAAGGATTAGATTACAGTGGTCAGGGATTTATAGGAGACAGGGTTTACGCTGGTGGCCTGGACCTCTGTACCATTAACAGTACCTCCAGTGAGGGACTAGTCAGGACCCCAGTTTAGGGTCAGCATAGACCCCGGTCCACCTCTAGCCAGAGACAGCGTGAAAAGGATTCAGTATTGACCCACAGGATATTATGTCAGGTAATACTATGCTATATATACATGTTAATGTTACCTATTTATATGTTATATAGAATGTTGTCCCACTTGATAGATTACTGACATTATATATTTATACATCTGCTAGACAGCGTGACATTTTCACCGGCCCAAACTATAGATTCTCCCCAGCTACCATGGATCCAGTAGCCCAGCTTGCCCTGCAGTTGCAGAGGTTGTCCATGGAGTTTACGGACATTAAGTCCAAGGTTTTGTCCCCCCCGGAGCAAACCAGATCTGAACCTAAGGTTGCTCTCCCGGACAGGTTCACTGGTGGGCGGGACAAATTTTTTACCTTCCGGGAGGCATGTAAATTGTACTTTCGGCTACGGCCTCGGTCATCGGGGAGTGAGGAGCAGAGGGTGGGAATTGTCATCTCGCTCTTACAAGGGGACCCTCAATCCTGGGAGTAGGTATTTCGTCCCCAGGTCCGTCTCAATTTCTCGTGCCTGCGGAGTTGGTGGTTGGTGCGAGAGTTGAGAGGATTTCTGTTCTTCTTGATAGTGGGTCTGGGGCTAATATGGTGGACGCTCGGTTTGCCCAGGTGCAAGGTATGCAACTGAGTGTATTGGCCAAACCGATCCCTATACTTTCTATTGACGCCAGACCTCTCGGTCAAGGTAGCTTTGTACAAGCTGTTCATAACATAGACCTTCGAGTAGGGGCAATACATAAAGAACAGTTGTCTTGTTATGTGTTGGAGGGTCTTCCTACTCCTATTGTGTTGGGACTTCCCTGGTTGGCTAAACATAACCCAGTGATTGATTGGCAATCCAGAAAGATAAGCCAGTGGGGTGAATTTTGCAAGGATAACTGCATGAACACGGTCATCGGTGCGGTCGTGCCTAGGACTTTGCCTCCTTTTCTGGAGGACTTTGGGAGATGTTCTCAGAGGAGGGGTGTCAAAAGTTACCTCCTCATCGCACGTATGACTGCTCAATAACATTGCTTCCTGATGCCTTATCTCGTAGTTTCCCAGGGGCCGGAAAGACGGATGACCCGGTTCCTATCCTTCAGGAAGGAGTGGTGGTGTCGGCTGTGTGCTCTGAGCTTGAGGAGGAGGTGTTGGAGGCTCAGGGGGATGCCCCTGTAGGACCTCCAGGGAAACTGTTTGTTCCTAATCAGTTAAGACAAAAAGTTATCGAGGCACATCATAGTTCTGCTTTAGCAGGACATCCAGGGAGTAAAGCAACTGTGGATCTCCTTTCTCGCCGGTTTTGGTGGCCTAACTTAAATAAAGAGGTAATAACTTTTGTCACGTCCTGTGGAGTTTGTGCTCACTCTAAGACCCCACATACCCGTCCATCTGGGGTTCCTGAGGAGGAACGATTCTCGTCGTCACTTGCTTCAGTTTGGAGAGGAGTGCTGAATGGTCTGAGTGCTATGGGGAACTGTTTCAAGCGGAGGTCTGATAGGAGGAGAGTGTCTGGTCCGGACCTAGGTGTGAACGATCTGGTGTGGTTGTCTACCAAGAATATAAAACGCAAAGTTCCCTCCTGGAAACTGGGTCCCAGGTTCATCGGTCCATACAGGATCAGTTCTATAATTAATCCTGTGGCATTTCGTCTGGACCTCCCTCCTACGTTTAAAATCCATAATGTATTCCACAAATCGTTGCTTAAGAGGTACGTGGCACCAGTTATACCGTCACTTCTACCTCCTCCTCCAGTGGTGGTCAATGGTAACTTAGAATTTCAAGTGTTGAAGATCATTGACTCACGTCTGAATCGCCGGTCCCTTCAGTATTTGGTTCATTGGAAGGGATATGGTCCTGAGGAGAGGACGTGGGTCTCTGCATCTGAGATTAACGCAGATCGATTGGTTCGGACCTTCCACACGACTTACCCGGACAGACCTGGCCCTGAGGGTCCGGAGGCCCCTCGTAGAAGGGGGGGTACTGTCATGGGTGCATCGCCACGAAGATTGTCGCGATTGCACATTCTGACTTCTCGCAGCTGAGTTGCTGTTTCTTTGTGTTTGGTAATGAGGGAGTTAATTTTACCTAGCTCTTTGCTAAGACTAGGTCCAGCCTCGCCCGGCTGCTTTTGATTATGTTCTAATTAGCTTCCTTTATATAGCTGCCAGTCTGCTGGTTAGATGCCGGTGAAAGCATTCATACAGACTGCAGATAGGATCGGTTCTGAGAAGACTTAAGCTAAGAGCTCTTTTGTTGTTTCTCCTCACCTTGCTTATAGTTTATCTCCTAGACCTTTGGTGTTCCCACTGTGTTTTAATGTTGTATGCAAGACAGTATTTACTTTATCCCCTGTCTGTCTCGTTTGTCTATACTGTTGGTTAACCTTTACCTGTCCATTCCCTATGGTGGTAATCAGGGTCCTTCTAAGGACTAGATTACAGTGGTCAGGGATTTATAGGAGACAGGGTTTACGCTGGTGGCCTGGACCTCTGTACCATTAACAGTACCTCCAGGTAGAGGGACTAGTCAGGACCCCAGTTTAGGGTCAGCATAGACCCCGGTCCACCTCTAGCCAGAGACAGCGTGAAAAGGATTCAGTATTGACCCACAGGATATTATGTCAGGTAATACTATGCTATATATACATGTTAATGTTACCTATTTATATGTTATATAGAATGTTGTCCCACTTGATAGATTACTGACATTATATATTTATACATCTGCTAGACAGCGTGACATATAACCAACAAAGTATGGTTTAGCTGAACCCAATATGTTTTTAAACAACAATTATAATAAACCAATTGTATTATACAGAATGAAAATTAAGTTAATCAAACTTCATTATCACTCAGAAAAGGGAATTAATGTTGACCTTTGGTATTCCTGAATCTTCGACACATAGGGTGTTTTTTGCTGCTTTTTTTCTGCAGCAAAACCTGATTTCTTGGCAGGAAAGAAGCTGTGGCTTTGGTGCATTTTTTCCTACATTTTTGGGACTAACTTGTGTCTCTTTGTGCATGCTAATAAAGTTGAGTTCCCCCAGAGAAAAAAAAAACTACTTCCTGTAGAACTATACATCTAGATCCTTTGAAAAGCCGGCAATTCATCTGCCGCGCACAGTAATATCACAACGTGACAGGTTAGAATAGAATAAATAGAATAGATATTTACACATAGAATACATAGATATATATAGATGTCAGTGACACACACACACACATATATACAGTTATATGAAAAAGTTTGGGCACCCCTATTAATCTTAAGCTTAATGTTTGATAAAAAATTGGTGTTTTTGCAACAGCTATTTCAGTTTGATATATCTAATAACTATTGGACACAGTAATGTTTCTGCCTTGAAATGAGGTTTATTGTACTAGCAAAACATGTGCAATCTGCATTCAAACAAAATTTGACAGGTGCATAAGTATGGGCACCCTTATCATTTTCTTGTTATAAATACTCCTACCTACTTTTTACTGACTTACTAAAGCACTTTTTTTGGTTTTGTAACCTCATTGAGCTTTGAACTTCATAGCCAGGTGTATGCAATCATGAGAAAAGCTACTTAACCCCTTAACGACCGCCGATACGCCTTTTAACGGCGGTCATTAAGGGTACTTAAACCACAGCGCCGTTAATTAACGGCGCTGTGGAAAAAGTGAATAGCGCCCCCCAGAGGCGCATTTTCTCCGGGGTCTCGGCTGCCGGGGGTAGCCGAGACCCCAGAGAACATGAATCGGATCGGTTTTTACCGACACCGATGTTGCGATCGCCGTTATTAACCCTATAACGGCGACCGCAACAAAAAAAAAAAAAAAGTGCCATTTAATTTCTCTGTCCTCTGATGTCATCGGACATCAGAGGACAGAGAAAAAGGGTCCCCGGACCCCCACTGTGGCCCCCGAACCCTCCTCATGGCCCCAGGGCCCTCCGGTGTCCCCCGGTGCCGGCGCCATGCTTTAAAATGACGGGCGCACGAGTGCTGCGCCCGCCGCGAGGTGACGGGGGATGGGCGATTTTCTCTGGGGTCTCGGCTGCCTGGGGTAGCCGAGACCCCAGAGAACATAATAGGGGCCCCCCCAATCACCACTCTTTTGCGATCGCCATATACTGGCGATCGCAAAAGAGAAATCAATGCTGCGATCCCTGCCTGTAAATTTCTCTCCCCTCTGATGTGATCGCACATCAGAGGGGAGAGAAATAGTGTCCCGGGACCCCCGATCTCACCCCCCCCCCTGTACCTGGAGGGGTCCCGTGTCCTCCGATCCCCCCCCGGTGCGGTCCGATCCTCCCCCTCGCCTCCGGTCCTCCCCCTGGCCTCCGTTCAGCCGGCGTCTTCTTCCAGTAAAAAAAAAATGGCGGGCGCATGCGCAGTGCGCCCGCCGAATCTGCCTGGCGGCAAATTCAAAAAAATATTCATTCATTCTCTAAAAGTACATTTTGATCACTGTGATAAACTATCACAGTGATCAAATAAAAAAAACAGTACATAAACCCCCCCTATATCACCCCCTTGGTTAGGTACATATAATAAAATAAAGAAATTTTATTTATTTTCATTTTTCCATTAGGGTTAGGGTTAGGGTATAATTAGGGTTATAATTAGGGTTAGGGTTATAATTAGGGTTGGGATTAGCGTTAGGGTTAGGCTGGGTTCATATTGCGTTATGGCAGTCCGTTAGACGGACTGCGTTACACCGCGGTATAACGCGGTGTAACGCAGTCCGTTAACGCTGCCATTCACTCGCATTTGAGGGCGCATCGCGACGCATGCCGCTTTACGTAAAGCGGCATGCGTTCGCGACGTGCCGTCATTCAGTGACGGAGCCTCGGACACGGCCTGCAGTGTCTGGGCTCTGTCACCGCTAGCGCAAATGAATCATCGCTGATTCCTCTGCGCTAGTGAGTATAGCATAACGCGATCGCGTTATGCTATACCGTTACCAGCCCGTCAACGCTATGTGTTGAATGGGCTGGTAAAGCGCAATATGAACCCAGCCTTAGGGTTAGGGTTATAATTAGGGTTAGGGTTATAATTAGGGTTAGGGTTGGAATTAGGGTTAGGGTTACAACTAGGGTTAGGGTTACAATTGGGGTTAGGGTTACAATTAGGGTTAGAGTTAGAATTAGGGTTGGTATTAGGGTTAGGGTTGAGATTAGGGTTAGGGGTGTGTTGGGGTTAGGGTTGGAGCTAGAATTGAGGGGTTTCCACTATTTAGGCACATGAGGGGGTCTCCAAAAACGCAGTGGCGTTCAAAAAGTCAAATGGCGCTCCCTCCCTTCCGAGTCCTGCCGTGTGCCCAAACAGTGGTTTACCCCCACATATGGGTATCAGCGTACTCAGGACAAATTGGACAACAACTTTTGTGGTCTAATTTCTCCTGTTACCCTTGGGAAAATAAAAAATTAGGGACTAAACGATCAGGTTTGTGGAAAAAATATGATTTTTTATTTTCACGCCCGGGCGTTATAAACTTCTGTGAAGCACTTGGAGGTTCAAAGTGCTCACCACACATCTAGATAAGTTCCTTAGGGGGTCTAGTTTCCAAAATGGGGTCACTTGTGGGGGGTTTCCACTGTTTAGACACATCAGGGCCACTATAAACGCGACATGGCGTCCAGCCAATTCTGCGTTGAAAAAAGTCAAACGGTGCTCCTTCCCTTCCAAGCTCTGCCATGCACCCAAACAGTGGTTTACCCCCACATATGGGGTATCAGCGTACTCAGGACAAATTTTACAAAAACTTTTGGGGTCTTGTTACCCTTGGGAAAATAAAAATTGGGGTGAAAAGATTGTTTTTGTGGAAAAAATATGATTTTTTATTTTCACGGCTCTACGTTACAAACTTCTGTGAAGCACTTGGAGGTTCAAAGTGCTCACCACACATCTAGATAAGTTCCTTAAGGGGTCTAGTTTCCAAAATGGGGTCACTTGTGGGGGGTTTCCACTGTTTAGGCACATCAGGGGCTCTCTAAACGCGACATGGCGTCCAGCCAATTCTGCATTGAAAAAGTCAAACGGCGCTCGTTCCCTTGCGACCTCTGCCGTGCGCCCAAAAAGTGGTTTACCCCCACATATGGGGTATCGGCGTATTCAGGAGAAATTGCACAACAAATTTTGTGGTTCATTTTTTCTTTGAACAGTTGTGAAAATAGAAAAAATTGGTTCCGAAGTAAAGCTTTTGCAAAAAAAGTTAAATGTTAATTTTTTCCTTCCACATTGCTTCAGTTCCTGTGAAGCACGTAAAGGGTTAATAAACTTCTTGAATGTGGTTTTGAGCACCTTGAGGGGTGCAGTTTTTAGAATGGTGTCACTTTTGGCTATTTTCTATCATATAGACCCCTCAAAGTGACTTCAAATGTGATGTGGTCCCTAAAAAAAAAATGGTGTTGTAAAAATGAGAAATTGCTGGTCAAATTTTAACCCTTATAACTTCGTAACAAAAAAAAATTTTGTTCCCAAAATTGTGCTGATGTAAAGTAGACATGTGGGAAATGTTATTTATTAAGAAATTTGTGTGACATATCTCTCTGATTTTAGGGCATAAAAGTTGAAAATTTTAAAATTGCTAAATTTTCAAAATTTTCGCCATGTTTCTGTTTTTTTCATAAATAAGCGCAAGTCAGATAAAAAATTTTTACCACTAACGTGAAGTACAATATGTCACGAAAAAACAATCTCAGAATCAGCGGGATTCGTTAAAGCGTTCCAGAGTTATAACCTCATAAAGTGACAGTGGTCAGAATTGTAAAAATTGGCCCGGTCATTAAGCTGCAAAATGGCTCTGTCACTAAGGGGTTAAAGTGGCCACTTGCAAGTTGTTCTCCTGTTTGAATCTCCTCTGAAGAATGGCATCATGGGATCCTCAAAACAACTGTAAAATGATCTGAAAACAAAGATTATTCAACATAGTTGTTCAGGGGAGGGATACAAAAAGCTGTCTCAGAGATTTAACCTGTCAGTTTCCACTGTGAGGAACATAGTAAGGAAATGGAAGAACACAGGGACAGTTCTTGTTAAGGCCAGAAGTGGCAGGCCAAGAAAAACATCAGAAAGGCAGAGAAGAATGGTGAGATCAGTCAAGGACAATCCTCAGACCACCTCCAGAGAGCTGCAGCATCAACTTGCTGCAGATGGTGTCACTGTGCATCGGTCAACTATACAACGCACTTTGCACAAGGAGAAGCTGTATGGGAGAGTGATGCGAAAGAAGCCGTTTCTGCAAGCACGCCACAAACAGTCGACTGAGGTATGCAAAAGCACATTTGGAGAAGCCAATTTCTTTTTGGAAGAAGGTCCTGTGGACTGAAGAAACCAAGATTGAGTTGTTTGGTCATACAAAAAGGTGTTATGCATGGCGTCAAAAATAGACAGCATTCCAAGAAAAACACTTGCTACACACAGTAAAATTTGGTGGAGGTTCCATCATGCTTTGGGGCTGTGTGGCCAATGCCGGCACCGGGAATCTTGTTAAAGTTGAGGACGCATGGATTCCACTCAGTATCAGCAGATTCTTGACAATAATGTTCAAGAATCAGTGACAAAGTTGAAGTTACGCAGGGGATGGATCTTTCAGCAAGACAATGATCCAAAACACCGCTCCAAATCTACTCAGGCATTCATGCAGAGGAACAATTACAATGTTCTGGAATGGCCATCCCAGTCCCCAGACCTGAATATCATTGAACATCTGTGGGATCATTTGAAGAGGGCTGTCCTTGCTCGGCGACCATCAAACTTAACTGAACTGGAATTGTTTTGTAAAGAGGAATGGTCAAAAATACCTTCATCCAGGATCCAGGAACTCATTAAAAGCTACAGGAAGCGACTACAGGCTGTTATTTTTGCAAAAGGAGGATCTACTCAATATTAATGTCACTTTTCTGGTGAGGTGCCCATACTTATGCACCTGTCAAATTTTGTTTGGATGCAGATTGCACATTTTCTGTTAGTACAATAAACCTCATTTCAAGGCAGAAACATTACTGTGTCCAATAGTTATTAGATATATCAAACTGAAATAGCTGTTGCAAAAACACCAATTTTTATAAAACATTAAGCTTAAGATTAATAGGGGTGCCCAAACTTTTTCATATAACTGTATGTATTTATTACATACATAGATAGAAGAAAAGCCAGCAATTCAGCAGCCACGTACAGTAAAATCACACTGAAAGGTTAGAATAGAATATATAGAGTTATATATTAGTTTTTTCCCCAGCATCTCCTCTATGCCAAGCCATCCACTGGCTTCGTATTGTCCAGAGGCTCCAATTCAAAACCTTAACTATGACATACAAAGCCATCCACAACCTGTCTCCTCCATACATCTTTGACATGGTCTTCTGGTACATACCTACACGCAACCTTCGATCCTCTCAAGATCTCCTTCTCTACTACACTCTTATCTTTTCTTCCCACAACCACATACAAGACTTCTCCTGTGCTTCCCCTATACTCTGGAACTCTCTACCCCAACACAACAGGCTTTCGCCTACCTCGGAAACCTTCAAACGGAATCTGAAGACCCACCTCTTCCGACAAGCCTACAACCTGCAGTGATCCTCCGTCTGATGACCCATCGCATGACCAACTCTACCCTCTCCTAGTGTATCTTCACCCATCCCCCATAGAATGTGAGCCCTCGCGGGCAGCGTCCTCTCTCCTTCTGTACTTGTGTGTGCCTTGTTTTGCTCATGTCTATTGTACTTGTTGTAGGGATCCGCTCTGGTAGGCAAGGGCGGGGCCGCAGTAATGAGGCATACACACAGGCTTTTAATTCAAAGTTCAGTGGTTTTAATAATGGGTTCAACAAAAAGTCCAGATAACAAAATCAAAACAGAACATAAATCACTCCAGTTTGGAGAACCACTGGTTCCAGACTCACCCTTGTTTGGGACGGGCTTAACTAAGCGGCTGCAGGTCAGCAGAGACCGCCAGGTGCCATTCCGGGTGGTCTGGTACTCGCTTCCTGGTGCACACTGACACACTGTAACAAAAACAATCTTCCAGGCTGACTCCAGCCAAACTCCTTCCTTCCACACCCACCAACTACAACAGCTCCTTGTTTTATAGGCCTAGTCCACACCCTCAGGTGAGGTACACATCAGCTGACCTGATCACGTGACTATGACCTCATCACAGGTCCTTGAGAACAGGGAAAATCCTGACCAAACTCCAGTCTGCTAGGAGAAATATATCTCCCATCCATCAAGACCCCCTTTGGTGTACCACATACCTCCCCCCTTTGTTCAACCTTAGGAGGGTGGACACATGACATACAGTGAACTCTGGACAGTGCATCTGCGTTCCCCTGTAATTTGCCTGCCCGATGTTCTACTGAAAATTTGAAATTTTGCAGAGACAGAAACCACCTGGTGACTCGTGCATTTCTCTCTTTGGCTTGACTCATCCAAGTCAGAGGGGAATGATCAGTTACCAACCGAAACGTTCTCCCCAACAGATAGTAGCGCAATGACTCCAGTGCCCATTTGATGGCCAGGCACTCTCTCTCTACAATGCTGTATCTGGTTTCAGCTGGAGTAAGCTTTCGACTCAGGAAACTAATGGGATGCTCCTCCCCGTTAACCTCCTGAGACAACACGGCACCCAGACCTACCTCTGATGCATCAGTCTGGACAATAAATTCTCTTTTGAAGTCAGGTGTGATCAGAACTGGTGACCCACACAGTGCCCCTTTTAGTTTTACAAACGCTTCTTCAACCTGATCATTCCAACGCACCATTACTGACTTCCTCCCTTTTAGGCAGTCAGTTAACGGCGCCGACAGGGTTGCAAAATTGGGAATAAACCGCCGGTAATATCCCACTAACCCCAAAAACCCTTTCACTTGTTTTGTGGTGAGGGGACGGGGCCAGTTTTGGATTGCCTCCACTTTGTTTATTTGGGGTTTGATAACTCCTCTCCCAATCACATACCCCAGGTACCGAGCTTCCTCCAACCCTATGGAACACTTCTTTGGGTTGGCAGTTAGCCCTGCTTGTCTCAGAGAATCTATCACCGCCTGTACCTTGGCTAAGTGACTTTCCCAGTCTGTACTGTACACCACAATATCGTCCAGATAGGCCGCGGCATATCGGCGATGAGGACGAAGAACAACGTCCATTAACCTCTGGAATGTCGCTGGAGCGCCATGCAACCCGAAGGGTAGGACTATATACTGGAACAGTCCCTCGGGTGTTACAAAAGCCGTTTTCTCTCTCGCTGCTTTTGTTAGGGGCACCTGCCAATACCCTTTTGTGAGGTCAATGACTGAAAAATACCGGGCCTGCCCAAACCGCTCTATTAACTCATCGACCCGGGGCATGGGGTAGGCGTCAAACTTAGAAATTTCATTCAGTTTTCTGAAGTCATTACAGAACCTTAGTGTCCCATCTGGCTTTGGTATTAGGACTATTGGGCTGGCCCACTCACTCTGGGACTCTTCAATGACCCCTAACTGCAGCATCTTCCTGACCTCTTCCGAGATGGCTTGTCGCCGGGCCTCAGGCACCCAATATGGCTTTAATCGGACTTTGGCCTGCGGCTCCGTGACAATGTCATGTTGGATTAGGGAGGTACGACCAGGAAGTTCCGAAAAAAACATTGGTATTTCGGCTAACAAACTCTCGGACTTCCTGAACTTGTCTGGGCGACAAAGTGTCTGCTATTTTGACGGCGGAGAGGACTTATCTTGCCTTCTCCTGAGGCAAGGAAGCCATCTCTACTGGAAATGCAGGCCGTGGACAATCCTCACCAAGCGGGTCTCTGTCTTTCCATGGTTTGAGCAGATTCACATGGTATACCTGTTCTGGCTTTCTCCGCCCTGGTTGGTGTACTTTATAGTTTACTGGACCCACCTTCTCCATAATCTCGTAGGGTCCCTGCCACCTTGCAAGGAACTTATTATCCACTGTAGGCACAAGTACCAACACCCGATCCCCAGGGTTAAAGGACCTTACCCGTGCCTCCCGGTTATAGACCTGCCTCTGTGACCTTTGTGCTGCTTCCATATGTTCTCGGACTAAAGGTACTGCCACACTTAGCGATCTGGTTAGCGATCTCAATAACGACGCAAGCTAATGAGATCGTTGGTGTGATCTCTTTTAGGTCGCTAGTAGCTGCCAAACAGGAGATCTCATAAACAACTCATCAGCGGTCAGCGATCTCTTTAACGACTTTGGCGGTCGTTAGGATCTGTCATTAGCATGTACTGAGCGCTTCTGATTCATAGGAATTTCCAGCAATCGCTCCTGCTCTCTGCATCCTGCTAGCCTGCTTTGCAACTTCTGCGATCCTCTCTGTGACGCAAAAGAGAACTTACAGATATTGCGATCCACTCCGTGACGCAAAACAGTCATGCGTCACAAACGAGGTCGCTCGTCGTTCGCAAAAGGTGCCAAACACAGCGATTCAGGCTCACCAGCGGGACGCCAACGATCAAAAAACGGTCCAGAACTCTAGTGAACGATCAGCAACATCACAGCAGGGGCCACATCGTTGCTACATGCCACACACAACGAGGTCGCAAACGAGATCGCAAAATAGTGACATTTTAGTGATCTCGTTTGCGATCTCGTTTGCGATCTCGTTTAGTGTGGCATACCCTTAATGGTAGGACTGTCTCCATTCTCTCTTGCATTTTGGCCACATGTTCTATCACACTTTTGTGGGGAGTTGGTTGGGTTTCCCAGGCCTCTTTAGCTATATCGAGTAAGCCACGGGGATGTCTGCCATATAATAGTTCAAAGGGCGAGAACCCCGTAGATGCCTGGGGCACCTCCCGCACTGCAAACATCAGGTATGGCAACAAGAGATCCCAGTCCTTACCATCTTTAGAGACTGCTTTTTTCAACATATTCTTCAGGGTTTTATTGAACCTTTCTACTAAACCGTCTGTTTGGGGATGATAGACCGATGTGCGCAACTGTTTAACACTTAACAAGTGGCAGAGTTCCTTCATGATTTTTGACATAAAGGGGGTCCCCTAATCTGTTAAGATTTCTTGAGGGATTCCCACCCGAGAGAACATACCCATGAGTTCTTTTGCGATCAGTTTGGCCGAGGTGTGTCGCAGGGGAATAGCCTCAGGATACCTGGTAGCGTTATCTAGAACTACGAGGATGTGTTGGTGACCCCTTGCTGATTTATTAACCGGCCCCACCAGATCCATGGCTATTCTCTCAAACGGGACCTCTATAATTGGTAATGGCACTAAGGGACTCCGAAAATGAGGCTGCGGACTGGTTACCTGGCACACGAGACAAGAGTTACAATACCGTTTAACTTCTTCATAGACCCCTAGCCAGTAAAACCGTTGTAGAATTCTGTCTAGGGTTTTCTTTTGGCCCAAATGTCCCCCTAGTACATGCGCATGCGCTAAGTCCATTGCCAACCTCCGATATGACTGCAGTACCAGCAATTGCTCGACAATTTCCCCATGTATTTTTTCAACCCGATACAGCAAATCTTGGTTCAGCTCGAATAGGGGAAATACTGTAGCTGCCCCGGGGTGTTGGGGTTCCCCATTGACAACCAGTACATTTTCCCGGGCTCGAGTCAACGTAGGGTCCCGGAGTTGCGCAGTACCAAAATTGTCACCTGCCACATTTAAGTCTGACAATTCTGGTCCCGGTGGCAAATCTTCCATCTCCCCAGCTAACACTTCTATAGGAGAGGGGTTTTCCTCCTCCACCGAAGGCAAAGGTACTCCTACCACCAGCACATCTTCCTCTGGGCCACCAGGTTTATGCCCGATTTCTGGAGAATGCAACCTGGTTGCCACTGGTGCCGATGACTGTTCTGTGGGAGGGGTAATTACAGGCCAAAGCACAGAAAATAACGGAAAATCTCTCCCCATTATCACCTCATAATGCAAATTAACCACCACCCTGTTGTGAGTGGGCTTGGGATGAGTTCTGAGCAGAGGCTCCCTCTGGTGGTTACAAGCGGTGCTGGTCTGTCCAGTGAAGATTGTGAAGATTGTGAGGATTGGGAATCAGGTGTTACTGACTGGTCTTATATAAGGGAGTCACCTTCCCATCAGGGTTGCCGGTGATCAATTGTTCTGGTCTGAATCCTTGATTCCTGTTTCCTTTGTAGCCTGCTGTGTCGTGTCTGCATCTCCTGCTAACAGATAAGACATTTTCTTCTTTTTGTTTTTGTGCTTGATTTTTGCATTTTGTCCTGCACTTCTGTGGGGGCCTTCAGGGTCCCCTCCGGGGGCTTTTGCCCTCTCAGTTTAGTTCAGCCACTGATGTTTGTACCTTTGCTTTTTCCAGTTTTTTCAGTGGCTGCTGTTTTGATTTTGTTACACCAGAGAACTAATTTAGGTGGTAGAGGTCGTGTGATCTCAGGTGTTTTTGAAATTAGTAGAGTTGGTGCTTTTCAGGGTTTTCTGGGATTGCAGTAAGTACCGTTCCTATCCTTTTCTATTTAGTTAGTTTGGGCCCCAACGTTTGCTCATACTATTTTCTGTCTGTGTCAGTATTTCTTCTTGTCTAACCGCCATTACATGTTTGGGGGCTTTCTATTATCTTTGGGGTTCTGCTCCGGGGCAGATAGCTTTCCTATTTCTATCTTTAGGTGTAGTTAGTTTCTCAGGCTGTGACGAGGCGTCTAGGACCAACGTAGGAACGCTCCACGGCTGCCTCTAGTTGTTGTGGTTAGTCAGGGTACCGCAATCTCATAGATTCCAACTGCTCTGGTGTATTGCCTTTTTTGCCTGCACTCCTCAGCTACCGAAACATAACATCACCCCACCTCGTGGCACCTCCTCCCCGCTGGCGTGTTTATCATCACCAGAGCGGTAGGATAATGTTTTAAGTCCCCATGTATACACAACACACCCATTTTCCGACCAGTATACTCGCTGATTTGGACGTGGCTGGCTCGTATTAGGGTCACGAGACTCCCTGAGTCCAGTAGAGCCACAGCAGGGTTACCCTCCACCTCCACTTTACACAAATGGTTCATATTGGGTCCCTCTGGTTTGCCCACTGCACACATGTGTTCTGCATAGTGAGACTGATAGTACCCATAGTTTGTGTCCATGGGCTCAGTCAGGTGGAGGCAATCAGCTCTCACATGTCCTGGTTCTTGGCACCGCCAACAGATTATGGAGCCCCTTTCGTCCCCCGACCCGTCCTGGGCGGCCTTCCGGGTCTCTGCTCGCCGAGCTGTGGGTGAAGGTTTGGGGAATTTACTCGGTACCTTCCGGGTAGTCTCTCCCTGTATCTCCTTGGTAGCCCCATATCTTTCAATGAGGTCTACCATCTGGAGGCCATCAGTAGGGGCTGCCTGTCCAACCCAGGTTTGCAGGGTGTGGGGCAAAGTTCTCCAGAATTTGTCAGTTACTATCCTATCCAGCATAGCGCTGGGTGACAACACCTCCGGCTGGGCCCGGACCAAAACATTGACCCCAAGACATGCAAGTATCTCACCCTTGACGATTTCATAGTCTCTCTGTTGCTCGGGGGGTAGGTCCCTATAGGCTTTCGCGGGTCCTGGAGCCAAAAACGGAGCCACGATTTCTGCCCACTGGTCCCGGGGTAGTCTCTTCCTCTCAGCCACGCCTTCAAACATCTCCAGGTACACCTCGACGTCATCTGACTTTTCCATTTTAGGAATCGCTGTGCGTACCGCTTTCCGGACATCCTGACGTCCCGGGGCAGCTCCTGCTGTCTGCGGCGCTGTGATGTGCTGCATCAGTAGACTGTTGGTTTCCTGTTGCTGTTGCATAGTCTGCTGCTGTATAGCCTGCTGCTGCATAGCCTGCTGTTGCTGCTGTATAGCCAGCTGCTGCTGTCGCATGGCCTCCACCAGCATTTTTACTGTGCTCTCCATCTCCGGACAGTTATCCACCGGGTTTTGCGTCACTTTCTTCACCCAGGACATTTACTGTCATGCAGGAGAAAAAAAAAACAGCCTGACCTCACTGCGTGTGCCCGCATTCTCCACCAATTGTAGGGATCCGCTCTGGTAGGCAAGGGCCGGGCCGCAGTAATGAGGCATACACACAGGCTTTTAATTCAAAGTTCAGTGGTTTTAATAATGGGTTCAACAAAAAGTCCAGATAACAAAATCAAAACAGAACATAAATCACTCCAGTTTGGAGAACCACTGCTTCCAGACTCACCCTTGTTTGGGATGGGCTTAACTAAGCGGCTGCAGGTCAGCAGAGACCGCCAGGTGCCATTCCGGGTGGTCTGGTACTCGCTTCCTGGTGCACACTGACATACTGTAACAAAAACAATCTTCCAGGCTGACTCCAGCCAAACTCCTTCCTTCCACACCCACCAACTACAACAGCTCCTTGTTTTATAGGCCTAGTCCACACCCTCAGGTGAGGTACACATCAGCTGACCTGATCACGTGACTATGACCTCATCACAGGTCCTTGAGATCAGGGAAAATCCTGACCAAACTCCATTCTGCTAGGAGAAATATATCTCACATCCATCAAGACCCCCTTTGGTGTACCACATAGACTAAATTTGCCCCTTTCACATGTAATATATAGACTGAATAGATGGATTAAGTACAGTAAATACACATAGAACAGATAGATATATAGATGTTAGTGACATATACAATTAGTACAGTGTGTGCAGCTTACTGTGGCAAAATGAAGAAAAAAATCCAGCTCCATGACAAAGTGAAAAAGTAGATCTTTATTCACTTGATATATCAAGCATAGAGGATAAAAGTATCAGCATAGATAACAGCAAAAAAATGCGTTATCAACGCGTTTCTGGTGTCGCAGCACCCTTAGTCATGGTGCAGCTTACTGTACGTGTACAGTATTTAATTAATAAAATAATTTTTTTTGAAAAAATGCTGTGGGCTCCTTCGTCATTTTCGTAACCAGCAGAGGGAAAGCGGACGGCTGGGGGCAGAGGTTTACAGTGGGTTCGGAAAGTATTCAGACTCCTTTAAATTTTTCACTCTTTGTTTCAATGCAGCCATTTGGTAAATGCAAAAAAGTTCATTTTTTCTCATTAATGTACACTCTGCACCCCATCTTGACTGAAAATAAAACAGAAATGTAGAAATTTTTTGCAAATTTATTAAAAAAGAAAAACTGAAATATCACATGGTCAAAAGGTTTCAGATCCTTTGCTCAGTATTGAGTAGAAGCACCCTTTTGAGCTAGTACAGCCATGATTCGTCTTGGGAATGATGCAACAAGTTTTTTACACATGGATTTGGGGATCCTCTGCCATTCTTCCTTGCAGATTCTCTCCAGTTCTGTCAAGTTGGATGGTGAACATTGGTGGACAGCCATTTTCAGGTCTCTCCAGAGATGCTCAATGGGTTTAGGTCAGGGCTCTGCTGGGCCAGTCAAGAATGGTCACAGAGTTGTTCTGAAGCCACTCCTTTGTTATTTTAGCTGTGTACTTGGGGGTCATTATCTTGTTGGAAGGTAAACCGTCAGCCAAGTCTGAGGTACAGAGCACTCTGGAAGAGGTTTTCATCCAAGATATCTCTGTACTTGGCCGCATTCATGTTTCCTTCAATTGCAACCAGTCATCCCGTCCCTGCAGCTGAAAAACACCCCCATAGCATGATGCTGCCACCACCATGTTTCACTGTTGGGATTGTATTGGGCAGGTGATGAGCGGTGCCTGGTTTTCTCCACACATACCACTTAGAATTATCACCAAAAAGTTCTATATTCGTCTCATCAGACCAGAGAATCTTATTTCTTATAGTCTGGGAGTCCTTTATGTGCTTTTTTTTTTTAGCAAACTCTATGCGGGCTTTTATGTCTTGCACTGAGGAGAGGCTTACATCAGGGCCACTCTGCAATAAAGGCCCGACTACTGGTGGAGGGCTGCAATGATAGTTGACTTTGTGGAACTTTCTCCCATCTCCCTACTGAATCTGTGGAGATCTGCCACAGTGATCTTGAGGTTCTTCTTTACCTTTCTCACCAAGGCTCTTCTCCCACGATTGCTCAGATTGGCTGGACCACCAGGTCTAGGAAGACTTCTGGTGGTCCCAAACTTCTTCCATTTAAGGATTATGGAGGCCGCTGTGCTCTTAGGAACCTTGAGTACTGCAGAAAAACTTTTGTAACCTTGGCCAGATCTGTGCATTGCCATAATTCTGTCTCTAATCTCCTTGACCAGTTCCTTTGACCTCATGATTCTCATTTGGTCTGACATGCACTGTGAGCTATGAGGTCTTATATAGACAGGTCTGTGCCTTTACAAATCAAGTTCTATCACTTTAATTAAACACATCTGGACTCCAATGAAGGAGTAGAACCATCTCAAGGAGGATAACAAGGAATGGACAGCATGTGACTTAAATATGAGTGTCTGAGCAAAGGGTCTGAATACTTATGACCATGTGATATTTCAGTTTTTCTTTTTTAAAGATGGGGTGCAGAGTGTACATTAATGAGAAAAAAATGAACTTTTTTGCATTTACCAAATGGCTGCAATGAAACAAAGAGTGAAAAATTTAAAGGGATCTGAATACTTTCCAAACCCAATGTATAGCCTGGGAAGGGGGTAATACCCATGGAGCTTCCCAAGCTATTAATATCAGTTCACAGCTGTATACTAAGCCTTTACTGGCTACTGAAATGGGGGACCCTAAAAAAATGACATAGGGTCCCCCTATAATTAATAACCAGCAAAGGATATGCAGATAGCTGCGTGCTGATTATAATAGCCTAGGAAAGGGCCATGGATACTGGCCCCCCAGGCTAAAAACATAATCTCTCAGCCGCCCCAGAAAAGGCACATCAGCCGCTCCTGCTTTCACTGTTATTAGCAGCAGCAGGTGTCGGATGATGCAGACGCTCATGACAGCGTGGTATACACTGTATTGTTGGGCCCCCCATTCAAGTGAATGGGGTTCAGGTCCGCTGCTCATTGTCTCTGCTGGATGACAGGATGTATGGACGCATCATGCAACCATGCAGTCTGTCATCTAGATGTAGCGGATCTAACTGTGAGGTCACATCCTGCTGTCCTTGATTTTTCTGCAGCAAATACGCTGCAAAAAAGTCATCCTACCTTTTTGAAGTGTTTTTTTCACCATCCATTTAAGTCAACGGGTGAAAAATGCTGAAAAAAACGCTGCAAGAAGTGACATGCTCTATGTCAAAAAACCGCTGCAAAGCACAAAATCCTGATGACAAAAAAAACAATGTGCGTGTATGAGATTTCTGAAATCTCATTAGCTTTGCTGATACTGCAAAAAGCAGCTGAAAATTAGCATAAAAAAGCACTAAAAAACATGTGAACATACCCTAATAAATGTTCTATTATAATCTAGAGTCAGTGAGAACTTTCGGCCACTTACATCTCCTACACTCCCAAGTAGTGTTGAGCGATACGATAATGTAAATATCGGCTATCGGCCGATATTAGCTCTATCGGCCTTTCGATAATTCGTTTCGATATTTTCGTCTTATCGAATACCGGAATCGGATTTGTCACTGTCACTGTGAGTGTCCGTCGGTCGGGTCTGTCAGGAGTCAGCGGCACTTACCTGGCAGAAGATCTCCGGCGGTCACGGCCTGGACTGCTTCATGGCCGCCATCATCTTTCCCCGGCGGTCACATGCAGTTTCTCGCGATAACTGCAGTGACTGCTGGGTAATCCCGGCCGTAAAGCAGTCAGTCCGATGACGTCACCGCCGGGGAAGCAGGTAATCAGCTGTGCTGCGCCGGGATGACAGGCTCTGCCTGTCATTCTGATGTAGCAGAGCTGGATCGTCGTGGGACACTGGTTACTATGGACTGCGTCGGTCAGGTGGTATACTTTTTTTTTTTTTTTCATTTTTTTACAGGAGATCGATGGCGTCGCAGGATGAGACTGTAATAAAAGTAATGAAAACTGTGTTTTTTTTTTTTTTATTAAATTAAAAAACTTTTTTATGAACATTCACCCGTCCGGGTACATAAACAATTTAACTATTTACATACAGTGACCCTGTCCGGGTTATTTATAATTCTTTGGCAGGGGTGTTCCAGGTACCACCTGGTACTCTTCTGATGCTTGCCAAACATCCGAGGCACCAAGGACCACCAGGACCTGATGACGTCGTGTGGCCTGTACAGTCAAGTCGTGACCCGCTATCTGGGTCTGTGTGGCCACCTCTTTCATCTCCCTCCGGGTCTGGAGCCCTATGTCCCGGACTGTACGAACCCCAGGGGGCCTAACAGGCGCCGGGTACGGGCCAGCTATAGTTATCATGTCCATAGCTGGGGCTGCTGAGGAGACCACTGAGGGAGGCTGGGGAGATTTACGGCGTGGGGTGGGCACTTTTGCAGAGGCCTGGATGTGGGAGGCTGAAGGCTCCGAGGGTCTCACAGGTTCCTGACACTCTGGGGAGTAGGGGTCGCACCTGGTAACATTTAGGGCGTACCATCCATTGTAACCCCAGTGTCGGGTGTAAGTCACCAAGTCTCCTGGCAACAGGTCCCTCCCCGGGTGTCCTTCTGGGAGGTGAGCCTCCACGTCCCGCCGGTTCACAAAAACTTCTAAATAAAGTCCAGGCTCCTGGATGAAGCCCCAACCACCTTTCAATTTAAAGCTCCGTACTGCACCCTTACGCCGCGGCTCCCTCAGGGTTCCTTTATCTTTTCTCATCCGGTCCTTATCTGCCCGGTCCTTCTCCAGCTGACGTCTCCACTCTTCCTCCTGACGCCGGTTGAAATTCTCCTCCACCAGCAGCTCCATGTCTCCACCATCAAACTGCAGCTTACAGTGTCTGGTTTGCGGCAGCTCTCCTGGCGCCCCCCAGTCCTGGCGGCGCTCACCTGCGGAGGAAGCAGCCGGCTCTGGAACAGATGACAGTTGGGGCTCCGGTACAGGCAGGTAGTGCTCTGGTGCCTGCCCGGCCTCCTCCATGAGGACGGGTGTCGCTTCTTCTGTCTCAGCGACGGGGGCAGATAGCGGGATCTGGGGTGCTGCCGGTGCAGCGTTTTTTGCACGAACGGGTGCCTCCACTGCGACAACGTCAACCGGATCACATTGCAAGGGCTGGGATGCCCGCACGGACTCCTCTACTAGAACGGGTGCCTCACCTTCCGGTACAGACACTTCAGGTAAGAGGGATTGGCGCCGCTCCAAGTTTAGTTTTAGGGCACGCCAGCTGGCTTCCATCCTGGCGACCTCCTCCTGGTGCCGGGCCAGGCCTCTTAGGGTATCCTCCGCTTCTTGCAGCGTAGGAGGGTTTCCAGGCCGGGTGCCCAACGGTGGTTCCGTGGCGATCGGGTCGCTTCCATGGGGGGAGAGCTCTGACTGCTCCATCCCTTCACACTTCTGCTCGTGTCCATTAGCCATATCTGCCAAGTCACATGTGTCATTAGCATCTGGAGAGGGCCCCTCTTTTGTAGTGAGGCGGGACCTTCGTGTTAGTTTCCGCACACTGAGGAGGATGAGGAGGCGGAACTGAAGAGCTGTGGGGCACGATCTTACATTGCAGTACCATTTAGAGCCATCGTTTTCGCGTCACTGAGTGAGTGTGTACACCCATGAAGAGCACGCCCTTCTTCTTCACCAGTGCCTCGTCGTGACGCAGATATGGCGGAAAAATGGCAAATACATTCTCTGATGATTTTAGCAATTCTCAAGCACAAAACCAGTTCAATTCAGGCACACAGGACTCGCTTATAGCGAGCTACAGAATCCTGTTCGTGACGCCCAAGTTGAGTCGCACAGAGCCAGAGGTTTTTGGGGTACTCGGCACCGAGCCCGTCGACTTCTATGGGGTATGTCACGGCTTTACCCGGCAATTGAATCAGAGTCTATTTTACTATGTAGAAGTGTATAAACTATAAATATATGTATATATATATGTCACAATGACATGTATATATATATATATGTATTCTATGTGTGTATATTTAGTGTTTACAAGGAAATAAAGTTTTTTTTTAGTTGCAATATTTTGTTCCCATAGACTTACATTGGACTTCCGGTATCGAAATCGGATATCGACGATATTTAGTGCTATCGGCGATACAATTTCGATACGATATTTTTAGATATCGAGCACTATCGCTCAACACTACTCCCAAGGTGTCGGGGTGCTCACTGACTGTGTCTTAATGGACTCGCACACGACTACTACCCTGTGCCACCTTGTTACACATGCTCAGCCAATCCAAATGTCTATGTGTTTGGGGGAACATGGGCTAATAGCCATTGGTTGACCATTTATGGCAGACTCTTCTCACTTGGACCATATTTACAGTCTGCACAGTGATGTTACCATGCAGATAATTAAGGTTTAGAACAGTAGTTTAGTCTAAGTAAAAGAGCCAGTACCAGGAGTGTATCTATAGAGGGTGCAGCCGCACCTAGTTCCTGAAGTCTAGGTGGCCCATAAGGTCCCTTTGACCCAGAAGAGAAGACCAATCTTACTAAAGGGCTTTGCCTACAAATGTGCTAAAATAAATAATGCACATAATACACATTTAAATATTAAACATTTTTCAAAATACATTAATTTAGCAAAAAGCTATGCTTTATATATTGCACTCTGTCAGGATTCAAAGATGATAGCTACCATCAATCACAACTCGTCTTAGATTTTAAGATGGGCTGCATGAAGCACAATGTAACGGGACCTTCAGGTTCAGCTCTGCCTTGATCCATAGCTCCATGATGAGGAAACCAGACAAGTTAATAAAAACAAACTCATCTTTACTAACAGTTGTATTTGCATGCAAAAAGCAGCAGAAGATGCAGACATCACTTTTTAGGTTACAAAACAGTGACACGTCTCCAGCACACATCTTCAGCGGCACAATTGGTAGAATTTGCAGAACAGAGTTAGGGACTTCCAATCTTCCTAGCTACAATGACACTATGACTGGAATCACATGAGCATATAACATCCAATGTGATATGCTAATGACCCTCAGCTCCTGCTCTGCTGCGGGAGCTGAGTGTCAGTGCTCTGTGCTACGATCCTCTCACATGAGAGCAGCACAGGTTCAGAGGAGACAGAGAAAGTAATTTCTCCATCTCCTCCATTGCCTTCTCGACCTTGATCTGACTGCACTGGGATATCATTGGAGCGCAGTCCGATTTTTTACACGCACCATAGATTTGTATACGTGCGTGTGAGACAAGTCTCAATGCCAATCGCAGCATGCAATAATAATCACTGATCTGCACTGCCCCATAGTACAACATTGGGCCGAATCTATCTGGTAAAACGTCATATTCCACTTGGCTGTGTTATACGCTCATTTGACCCTTGCCTATAGCAGAGCCTTTCAGTGATCACTATCTTTCAGCCCACTTTTCAAGCTTCCAAGACCTGGCTGACATTTTTCCATTCCCAGAAATCTTTAAGGACTCTTAAAATTGCTGACCGTTTGTCTCCTTCACTAACTCGCCTGCTGAGAGTATTCAACTGCCACCAATAGAGCTCTTCTATGTTCCCTTTCTTTCTTCCACTGTTGTCTCTGCTGTCTTCTTCCACACACACACACACCCAGGTGAAGATCACCTTGAGCAGAGGGTGTCCTTTTTTCTTCCCTTGCAAACACTTAAAGGGAATCTGTTGCAACATTTGACCTATCTAAACTTTTAATATGGACACAGAGGTTATAGACTGCTGAAAACAGTCCTACCCGTATGCCTCATATCAGATGCCTTGTTCTTGAGAAATCTTTTATTACTTCATGTAAATATCCTCTTTCAGGCTATGGGGCGGCCACTGCCTGGAAGATAACTCTGCCTCCAGAGCTTATTTTACATGAAGGGGGAGTTACCAGTGTAATGGCCACTCTCTGCTCTCCTGATCTCACTGCAGAGATGTGTGTGATTTTCACTGACACATCTGCAGTTTCCTCTCAGATTCCATCTCACAGGCTGACAGGGTTGCAATATTGTTGAAATACAGCAGAGCTCAAGACCTGCAAAAAATCTGTTTGCAAGAAAACAAATTTCAGTTTTCCTGTTATGTGTACGTCACTTGTCTCACACTGGTAACTCCAGCTTCATGTAAAATAAGCTCTGGAGGCAAAGTTATCTACCAGCAGCGCCCTCCCCATAGTCTGGAAGAGGTTATTTACATAAATTGATAAAAGAGATGATTTATCAACAATAAGGCTAAGTGCACACGTTCAGGAATGTGTGCAGAATTTTCCTGAGCAAAAACGGACTTTTTCCGCTGTAAAAACGCGTGTTTTTTTCGCATTTTTGTCACGTTTTTTTTTGCGTTTTTGGTGCATTTTTTGTGCGGATTTTGCGCATTTTTACCGCGATTTTTTCCTGAACTTTCTAGGTCAATAATATAGCGGGGAAACGCTAGAATTCCGTGAAATTAATGAACATGTTGGTTCTTTTTCGAGATGCGTTTTTTTCACGGAAAAAAAACTCACCATGTGCACAAAAATTGCGGAATTTATTCTAAATGATAGGATGCTTAAATCATGCATTTTTGACACGTTTTTTCCTGCAAAAAAATGCGAAAAAAACGCAAATAATCCTGAACATCAGGCATCTGATATGAGACATATAGATAGGACTTTTTTCAGCATTTTAGAAGATGTATGTCCATATTAATAGTTTAGATAGGTCAAATGTGATGACAGATTCCATTAACTAACCTCCCCACTATAGGCTGGACCTACAGTTAACCCTGTGATATCCAACTGAACAGGAACTGCAACCACAAGAGGATGACAACAAAACACAGAACAGTAAAATACATTTAAACGTTGGGAGTTGTCAGAGGAGTGAAACACCATCCTCACCACCCTCACAATTAGACAGAGGTGATGTTACAGCAGCATCCTCTCAGGATGCGGAAAGTTAGGACAAGTTGTGACTGACGGTAGCTGACACCTTTGAATCCTGACAGAGTGCAGTATATAAAGCTTAAAGGTTTCTGGGAATGGAAAATGTCAGCCAGGTCTTGGAAGCTTGAAAATTGAAGTTGTTTAGAAAAATGTTTAATATTTAAATGTATATATTAAATGTATTTATTCATTTTAGCACATTTCTCGGAGAACCCCTTTAAAGAATGGTGATAGTTGGGGGCCCTGTTAGAGATCTTACATTGAGGTGCGCATTTTTCTAGTCACACCATTGGCCAGTAGAGTAATGACATCCATATAGAATTGCCCATACCCCTATGTGCTCTACACAGAATTGGATATAAAATTGTGCTAGCCACATAACAGAGCCCCCTGTGTATTAAATGTATAATAATACCCATGCAGAAGCAACAGAAGCAAAGTCTCCACAATAGGACACATTGTCCTCTTTCGCAAATTTCTGCCGCATTAACAGATCAGCATTTGGAGTTTTTACTATTTGGATTTTCTTTTCGCTTTGATTTCCAAGGAACACAGATGAGGCACAGTTTTCTTTAGCTCCTCAGAATTGCATCCAAAAAAAAGTTAGGCAATGACGATTACAAAACAGCAGCACATCCGTGTGCCAGTGAATATTTGAGTAAGGCTATTGGGGGTGAGGGCCATAGATGCAAGGTGCCAACAATTAACTTGTTCAAGGCATTTAGAAAAAGAGCAAGAGCACCAAACTGAATCTTTATCCTAGATGACCTAAATTCATAACTTATGCCATGTTCAGTACAAAAATTACATGATCAACAATTCCCTTTCAAGTAGCTGCAGAGTATAATAACTTGATACTTACCACCACCTCTGCTTTGACACAAAGATGGGGCCTTCTCTGTGCATGAACTCCTCTGATAGTTTTTCATAGGTATTAATGGCAAAAGTATACACTCCTCCTGTACATTCTGGTCAACTGATGTAGGCACATCTAAGGAAATCCGGTCCTGTTTTCTCAGAGACTGTGACACATTTATCCACACTGGAAAGTATCTACAAGAGAAATATCGTAAGTTTTCATTCAGATGTCAAGTTTTCAAGTACATGTTCTATCAGTTTTTGTTCACAAATAGAACTGATACTCATTATAGTTTATGGAGTAGTTCACAAGTCCTTGGATCTTTACAGACCTAGTGGTCCACACCAAAACATGGAGACATGTCTGATTTAGATTTAAGTCACTTATCAAATTCGTCAATGCAAGTCTATGGGTCCGTAAAAAAAAAAAAAAATTGAACAGCGCTTGGATGCTGTCTGGGCACGATCTGTATGCTGTCTTTTATGAACTGATTAATTTATGGAGAAATCTCAATCATTTTTTTTTTGTTTACAAGAAAAACTAATGAAACTCATGGTAAAAACTGACTCACTGCCCAAAACCTGATGAAAATCTGATCCAAAACACTTATGGAAATTGGTCAGTTATTTCTATACGAGCAAAATTAACATCTTAATGAGCCCTATTGCTGTATAATTGAGACTTTGACATAGACACTGGTTTAGCAGCACAATTTTGGAGTAATATGCAGTATGTCTATATTTACACAAAATAGTTTACATTATTTTCTAGAATATCCATTGAATAAGGGAAAGCGAGGTAAAAAACTTGGATCTATACTTAATATATGCCATTTTAGGAAGGATTAGCTAGACACAAGACTGTAATAGTTTTATAGTTACATCTTACAGTGAAGAACTACAGTGCACAGATGACCAATTGCAACTGAATAAATTCCAACTACTCCTTTTCTGTGAAATCAAGAAAAGTAAAAAAACAGGATTGTAGCCTTATAACTGTACACTGTACATCACAATATGACGTTTCAATTCTACTAAACAGGAGATAGAGGGTATCCAAATCCTTGGTTTTGAAACAAAGAAAAAAATAAGACAATAAAAAGATCAAATCACGTGTAATGCGTGGGAAGTAAACATTAAAGTGGTCTTCCACCATGAGACCAAAATCTGATCAATAGGGATATGGCCACTAGGTGGGAGAATAAAATTTTAGAAATATTTTCAATTATGTAAATCTATCCAACTGTGATTGTTTAATCTTCTTTTGTCCTTTTATAAAAAAAAAACCTGTCAAATAACTTGTTAGTTTCACAAGACAGGAATCGAACTACAGACAGAGAAGTCTTGGGTTCACTATTTTTCTTCTATAAGAAAATTAGAACTTAGGGAACTTAAAAATGCCCTCCTTGCGTTGCTAAGGTTGTACTGCAGTATATCATGGATCAGTCAATTCACAGTCAAACTGACTCTGCAGCGCCTTATCACTTGAATCTATGCATTATTATTAACAGACTGAGACTACCACTCCCATTTTCTATGTTCTTTAGCACTGCAGTAGTACACAACAATCAAATCTAGGCCTTAAGGCTGGGGACACACTCACCGTACAAAAATACGGACCGTATTTTACGGCCGTAGTGCGCCAAAATGTTGCAGGCACACCAATCCGTATTTAATGCGTTTTCAGGGTGCGGCTGCGTATTTAGCGCATGTAAACATCCGTATGCAATCCCTATGGCATCCGTACAGCGTATTTTTCTCGCAGCCTTGCAAAATGGACATTTAACGGTTTTTAGGCCTGAAACTCATTCAAATCATCATCAGCATGCCTATTTATTGCCTCTGCATCCGGTTGCAACCCCCAATCTTGCCATTTTTGTGGTCTGCTTGTGTTGGAGGGCTGCTGCTTGGTTGCCAACATGTCTGACAGTCTTCAGTTCACCCCAAAAGATAGAGTGTTGTCCAACTGGGCTTTGTCCCGCCGCTTTGGCCAGCCTTACCCAGTGATCGTTGATCCGCGAAGGAGGAGGCGAATGTGGGCTTGTCCGCATTTGAGGCAACCACTCAATAAAGCCCATTTTCATCGGCTGTATGCATGTCTGCAGACTCTTCCATATTATTTTGTCCAGTTTTGTCTGATGACCATTCCAGATGTTAGGTTTTGTGGGAGATTGTGCGGCCAGGGATCACCTACCAGGATGCGGAAAGCTATCTGTGCACAGGAGCGACTTCTCCTTACGCAACCGTCTGGATTTCTTACCTACATACTGTCTATTGATGATGTGTTTTACCACTAGTTTCCATTTACCCTTATGGCTGTTGCAGAAATATCCTCATAATCTAGCCCATATATGACCTTGAAATACCTGAACAATGATGTGAATATTGACATTAGAGGAAAATGGTACTTGGCCTACATGTAACTTATTATTGTTTTGACATTCAGGCATGTAAGGGTTATGTATAGTGTGTTTGTTAAACCTTTGTGCATGTGCATTGATTGTTCTCTGTACATTGGGTTACTTGTCGCTTCTTAACTACTGGCATATCCTATTCGGCACTCCATCTGCATTTTTGTATGGGGGCGTCCAACATCTCTGCCATTGTTCGTGATACATGCTCACAACTGTGTTACATACTTCATCAACTGGTGATGGCTGAGCCAAAGATGGAAGAGTGGAAGAGGATTGCCAGGGGATTTGAGGATCAATGCAACTTCCCATATTCTCATGCTCTCTGTCTGCTGTTAATGGTCATAACACATGTGTTTGTGTTTGAGTACAAAGAAGTAATGACAAAAGACTCCAAACTTTTTACAAAAATAGATATTTATATGTGTAAACTGCCACTTGAGGTAGTGACAACCATATTAGCTTCATATGGTATATTTCGTTACAGCACAATAGTGTAAGTGTGCAGTGTTACACAAGAACAAAAATAAGGCATGACAACATTACAAATTGTTCCATACATAATAGTATGTAAAGGCCAAAACCAATAGTGACTATGGGTAATGCTGATCATATGCTACAAATATGTTTGGTTGACAAGATTATACTACTTTAAATATGCAGTAGCCAACATGGAGTGAAATTACATTTAACCAAAAAAACAACTTTCACTACCACTAGTGAGCACCATATCTGCCCCATATGGTTAGGTTCTAAGACTAGACTAATGCAATGATGCATTAGCCTACAATTTTTAACAGGGATGGGGACAAAATAACAAACATTGGTAGAAATTATAATATCTAACAAAATAATAATATTTTCCCATATCCCACATACCAGCAGCTAAGTACCATATGGTATTTGTAGGCATTCAGATTAGTGCAAATATGCGTTACACAACATGTTGTTAAAATAAATGATAAAAAAAAACACCATTTCTCTCAATAGGAGCAGATACTGAAAATAATATAGGATGACTATGCCTAGTGAACAGCATATTGCTAGCATATGATGTTTACAGGCATCTAAATTACTGCAAATGTCCTAGACACAATAGGAGTTTAAAGTAAATATAAAACCATTACTAACTGGTTTTTCAATCATAAAATATAATTTACATACAAAATCACAGATGGTGGTATGTGGGTGGTGGGGTTGGCGGCTTCCCAGCATCTCTTTGTGGTTGGCTTGGATCACCACCTTGACTATCACCCAGTTGGGGTAGATTTTCAGGCCCCTGAGCTAACATCTGGCCATAGTCAGGTTGGTGTGTGGGCACATTGCCATACAGATAAGGGAGATTATATTCCTGTGTAAGATGACACCCACGAGAATCATACCCCCAATATGACCATGTTGAGCACATCCAGGTTGGGACCAGCCTGCAAACACTGGATCTGTACAAGTGGTCATATTGGGAAGTCGGATTATAATCAGCCATTTGACCCTGTTGTTGCCAAAGTTGTTTCGGTGGGAGAATGGGTAGAGGTGTAGGTGCCCCTGCGGGAGGATCATCAGATCTGTTGGGAAAGGAAAGGGGATTAGAACATGTTTGAGAGGTGACTAGTGTTGAGCGATAGTGCTCGATATCTAAAAATATCGTATCGAAATTGTATCGCCGATATCACTAAATATCGTCGATATCCGATTCCGATACCGGAAGTCCCATGTAAGTCTATGGGAACAAAATATTGCAACAAAAAAAACCCTTTCTTACGTTGTAAACACAAAATATACACACATAGAATACATATATATATACATACATGTCATTGTGACATATATATACATATATTTATAGTTTATACACTTCTACATAGTAAAATAGACTCTGATTCAATTGCCGGGTAAAGCCGTGACATACCCCATAGAAGTCGACGGGCTCGGTGCCGAGTACCCCCAAAACCTCTGGCTCTGTGCGACTCAACTTGGGCGTCACGAACAGGATTCTGTAGCTCGCTATAAGCGAGTCCTGTGTGCCTGAATTGAACTGGTTTTGTGCTTGAGAATTGCTAAAATCATCAGAGAATGTATTTGCCATTTTTCCGCCATATCTGCGTCACGACGAGGCACTGGTGAAGAAGAAGGGCGTGCTCTTCATGGGTGTACACTCACTCAGTGACGCGAAAACGATGGCTCTAAATGGTACTGCAATGTAAGATCGTGCCCCACAGCTCTTCAGTTCCGCCTCCTCATCCTCCTCAGTGTGCGGAAACTAACACGAAGGTCCCGCCTCCCTACAAAAGAGGGGCCCTCTCCAGATGCTAATGACACATGTGACTTGGCAGAGATGGCTAATGGACACGAGCAGAAGTGTGAAGGGATGGAGCAGTCAGAGCTCTCCCACCACGGAAGCGACCCGATCGCCACGGAACCACCGTTGGGCACCCGGCCTGGAAACCCTCCTACGCTGCAAGAAGCGGCGGATACCCTAAGAGGCCTGGCCCGGCACCAGGAGGAGGTCGCCAGGATGGAAGCGAGCTGGCGTGCCCTAAAACTAAACTTGGAGCGGCGCCAATCCCTCTTACCTGAAGTGTCTGTACCGGAAGGTGAGGCACCCGTTCTAGTAGAGGAGTCCTTGCAATGTGATCCGGTTGACGTTGTCGCAGTGGAGGCACCCGTTCGTGCAAAAAACGCTGCACCGGCAGCACCCCAGATCCCGCTGTCTGCCCCCGTCGCTGAGACAGAAGAAGCGACACCCGTCCTCATGGAGGAGGCCGCTCAGGCACCAGAGCACTACCTGCCTGTACCGGAGCCCCGACTGTCATCTGTTCCAGAGCCGGCTGCTTCCTCCGCAGGTGAGCGCCGCCAGGACTGGGGGGCGCCAGGAGAGCTGCCGCAAACCGGACACTGTAAGCTGCAGTTTGATGGTGGAGACATGGAGCAGCTGGTGGAGGAGAATTACAACCGGCGTCAGGAGGAAGAGTGGAGACGTTGGGAGCGGGAAGCAGAGCGACAAAGGGAGCAGCGAGAATCCCAAAAACTTCGGCAACGTAACCTGGAGAAGGACCGGGCAGATAAGGACCGGATGAGAAAGGATAAAGGAACCCTGTGTGAGCCGCGGCGTAAGGGTGCAGTACGGAGCTTTAAATTGAAAGGTGGTTGGGGCTTCATCAAGGAGCCTGGACTTTATTTAGAAGTTTTTGTGAACCGGCGGGACGTGGAGGCTCACCTCCCAGAAGGACACCCGGGGAGGGACCTGTTGCCAGGAGACTTGGTGACTTACACCCGACACTGGGGTTACAATGGATGGTACGCCCTAAATGTTACCAGGTGCGACCCCTACTCCCCAGTGTGTCAGGAACCTGTGAGACCCTCGGAGCCTTCAGCCTCCCACATCCAGGCCTCTGCAAAAGTGCCCACCCCACGCCGTAAATCTCCCAAGCCTCCCTCAGTGGTCTCCTCAGCAGCCCCAGCTATGGACATGATAAGTATAGCTGGCCCGTACCCGGCGCCTGTTAGGCCCCCTGGGGTTCGTTCAGTCCGGGACATAGGGTTCCAGACCCGGAGGGAGATGAAAGAGGTGGCCACACAGACCCAGATAGCGGGTCACGACTTGACTGTACAGGCCACACGACGTCATCAGGTCCTGGTGGTCCTTGGTGCCTCGGATGTTTGGCAAGCATCAGAAGAGTACCAGGTGGTACCTGGAACACCCCTGCCAAAGAATTATAAATAACCCGGACAGGGTCCCTGTATGTAAATAGTTAAATTGTTTATGTACCCGGACGGGTGAATGTTTATAAAAAAGTTTTTTAATTTAATAAAAAAAAAAAAAAACAGTTTTCATTACTTTTATTACAGTCTCATCCTGCGACGCCATCGATCTCCTATAAAAAAATGAAAAAAAAAAGTATACCACCTGACCGACGCAGTCCATAGTAACGAGTGTCCCACGACGATCCAGCTCTGCTACATCAGAATCCCGGCGCAGCACAGCTGATTACCTGCTTCCCCGGCGGTGACGTCATCGGACTGGTTTACGGCCGGGATTACCCTGCAGTCACTGCAGTTATCGCGAAAAAACTGCATGTGACCGCCAGGGAGAAGATAATGGCGGCCATCAAGCAGTCCAGGACGTGACCGCCGGAGATCTTCTGCCAGGTAAGTGCCGCTGACTCCTGACAGACCCGACCGACGGACACTCACAGTGACAGTGACAAATCCGATTCCGGTATTCGATAAGACGAAAATATCGAAACGAATTATCGAAAGGCCGATAGAGCTAATATCGGCCGATAGCCGATATTTGCATTATCGTATCGCTCAACACTAGAGGTGACCCTAAACTGCATATGTGGTATGTGGTGTGATGTATGTACTTACAGTTTGAGATCCAGAATATGTGCAAGAAACCCCAGCCTGTCTAAGTAAACGTACTTTCGCTTTCTGGGTGCTGCGGACCCGCTCTTGGCCCTCTGCTGGAGTTGGTGCCTGTATTGGCCGCGGCTGCTTCTCCATCTACTCATAACATCATCCACTGCAATGAGACATATAGTGTAATCATTTAGCTAGCTGGACAAAGCATAATTATTCTGCAGACACGTTATATAGTCATGGAGGTCTAGTAGGATGGGACTATACTACAAATTTGGTGGATAAAATAAGAAAATAAAATGGGGGGCTAATTCTGTGCTAGAATTACTCTGTGAGCGTTAAGAAAATTGACAAAAAATCATGTAACTTACTGATTCGCTGATACTTCTCACGTGGGCTGTCGCCAAAGTGGTGAAACATCTGCCCACAGATGCGCCTCCATGCCGCCTCTTTCCTTGCGCGTTCCGCATAATGTGCATCTCTTTTGTGGGACATTTCGGCCCTCTCCTGCAGCAAGAGTCTCAACATGTCCACATTGATGAGCGTAGGCATCATGGCCGACTCCATGGAGGCATCCTTCCGGGATGTCTGGTGCTCTTTTTGAGCTAATTTGCATGTGTCAGCTTCCTCCTGCATGTGTGCACAATTTCCTGTGAGCTGTGTGGCGCTTCCCACGGCTGTGGGGCGCCGGGACATGGCATAGCTTGCCTAGCTAGCCAATGCTCCCACGCCGCCAGTCCACGACGACGTGAGGCATGGGTCCCAGATGATAAGAGAATGTGGACCCACTGGACCACGGAGGGAGACCCGGGCCTGCCCGGACTAGGGAAGGGCAGCGACCGGGATCCGTGGCAGCTGAGCATGTGGGCAAGGTGGCGACCTGCAGGACTAGACAACACCGCACAACTTCAGGTAAGAAGAAACATAAAGTTTACTTAAAGAAACACAGTACATAAACAGAACATAAGACCGGACTCCCAATTCCGCACATCAGAGAAGGGTACACGACTCAGAATCACTGACGAGTGTTGGAGGACATCACGGGTATATGCAGTCCAGGGTTATCTGGCACGGGCATACTTGGACGGCCTCTCTCTCAGGCCTTAGGCGTAGCACAGGCTCAGCAGGAGAACATCAGACACCGACCTCAGACAGACTTCAGACGATGGCGGGGTCATCACGGGTTGATGAAGTCCAGGATCATCTGGCACGGGCATACTAGTATGGCCTCACTCTCAGGCCTCGGGCGTAGCACAGGCTCAGCAGGAGAACATCAGACACCGGCCCAGGACGAACGTCAGACGATGGCGGGGTCATCACGGGTTGATGAAGTCCAGGGTCATCTGGCACGGGCATACTAGGACGGCCTCTCTCTCAGGCCTCAGGCGTAGCACAGGCTCAGCAGGAGAACATCAGACACCGACCCAGGACAGACGTCATCACAGGGTAGACCAAGGAGGAACCGGCAGGACATCGGAACATCAGGAACACGGACTGGATCTCAGGGACACAGGAACACGGACAGGAAATCAGGAACACGGATTGGATCTCAGGGAGTCAGGAACACAGACAGGAACACGGACTGGAAGATCAGGAACACGGATTGGGTCTCAGGGACACGGACTGGAACACAGGCAATGGACTCCGGACATCTGGTACCAATCAGCAGGCTCCGGACATCAGGTAGAGATGGATAGAATCCGGACATCTGGAAATGGTCATCGGACATCGGATATAAGCAGTGGTCATCAGGGAGGACACGGACAGGAACATCAGGAACACGGATTAGATCTCAGGGAGTCAGGAACACAGACAGGAACATGGATTGGATGATCAGGAACACGGATTGGGTCTCAGGGACACGGACTGGAACACAGGCAACGGACTCCGGGCATCTGGCACAATCGGCAGGACCCGGACATCAGGCAGGAAGGATAGGATCCGGACAACTGGAAGTGGTCGTCGGACATCGGACATCAGGCCATGGTCATCAGGCATAGGATCCGGACATCTGGCAGCGACCTGAAAAGGAACCCCAGCGGTCTGGTGCAAGCCCCGCCAGGCTTAACGGGAGCTGGCCGGGGATTGCACAGAAGCTGAGCACAGAGTAACAGAAACTCAGCACACACCGGACTCCTCCTTCCAAGATGAACTCAGGTTATATAGCAAGGATTCACAGTCACTGGCACAGGGTTCTGGACTCAGCAGGATTTCACGGCAAGTGACCAAGGCAGTCCCTGGGACAGGCAGGTTGTCACGGCAAGTGACCAAGGTAGTCTCCGGGACAGACAGGTTGTCACGGCAAGTGACCAAGGCAGTCCCCGGGACAGGCAGGTTGTCACGGCAAGTGACCAAGGCAGCCTTTGGGACAGGCAGGTTGTCACGGCAAGTGACCAGGCAATATCAGGACAGGCAGGTTGTCACAACAAGTGACCAAGGCAGTCTCTGGGACAGGCAGGTTGTCACGGCAAGTGACCAGGCAATATCAGGACAGGCAGGTTGTCACAACAAGTGACCAAGGCAGTCTCTGGGACAGGCAGGTTGTCACGGCAAGTGACCAGGCAATATCTTGACAGGCAGGTTGTCAGTGCAAGTGACCAGGCAGTCTCTAGACAGGCAGGTACATACGACCTGATATGGTGGAGCCTCCAGGTAGGCTGCAGTCGGATGGCAGATGATCGCTCCCAGGTGAGCAGGCAAGAGCCGGGGATCTCTGCAGATGATGTCCGAACTTCCGGATGGAGCTGCAGTCGGATGGCAGATGATCGCTCCTAGGTGAGCAGGCAAGACCCGGGGATCTCTGCAGATGACGTCCGAACCTCTGGATGGAACTGCAGACGGATGGCAGACAGGCAAGCCAACAGGTAACAGGCAGGTAACTGGAATCAGGAGCTGATGGCTGAAACAGAGTTAGACTGCACAGGTACAGGATGTGATCCGGGATCAGGGGTTCAGGTAATTAGACACAACAGGAACAGGCCTGGATATACAGCCCCCAGGAACGGCGATCTGGGTAATCAGCCCCCAGCATAGGCGGAAACACAAGACACAGTTCAGACATTCAGGTACCGGGTTAGATCCAGGATCAGGGAACAAGACACAGCAGGAACAGGGAATCAGCTCTCCAGAGCTGATCAACTTCAGAGCAGGAGCTGAACACACAACCACATACGGCTAGGTTCAGGGATTCAGTGTGGATTCAATGTGAAGCTCTGGCAACCCCACTAGGGCTGGGGAACTTTATATATGAGCTGCTTCACAGCGATAGGCTGGAGCAGTAATTCTAGTAAACACCCAATCCACATAAAGCAGGACAGGTGTGGGCCGCGCCCCCTATGCAGAGCCAAACAGCTCAACACAGAGGGAACCCAACAATGGCTGCCGCCATACACGTAGTAAGTCATGCACCACTGCAGAGGACTTTGCAAGCTACGGACGGCTTTCACAGCAAGTCAGGAACCGCACATGCGGGCGGTCATGCAAAGCAGCGGAGCCACTCACGCAAGTACGGGTACGCAGCAGAGCCGGGAACTGAGCAGCATCCATATAGGTAACAGACAACAGTATCCCAGCTGGTTAGGGGGAAAGGAGCAAAAGGGTTAATGCAAAAAACATGCAGAGTAACGCTGGAAAACAAAGTACAGAATACCAGCATTACAGTATCCCCCTCCTCAGAACCCCTCTTCTGAAGACCCAAGTAAAAAAAAAATTCCCCAGAAAAATTCACTTGGGTTTGGCAGTAAGTCCCATAGTTCACAATATGGCAGCATAGTTAATAGCTCGAAAAGTCCGAACCGCTGACCAAGCGGGGAATCGAGCCATCTAGTCCACTTACCGTGTGGGGACCAAGTAGTCTAGTTCGCACATCAGGTGGAGCTTGGAGAAAGTCCTGCAGACCGCACATGCTCAGCGGAGTCCATGGCCAGAGCTTTCTGTGGCGCTTCGGGACATGGCATAGCTTGCCTAGCTAGCCAATGCTCCACGCCGCCAGTCCACGACGACGTGAGGCATGGGTCCCAGATGATAAGAGAATGTGGACCCACTGGACCACGGAGGGAGACCCGGGCCTGCCCGGACTAGGGAAGGGCAGCGACCGGGATCCGTGGCAGCTGAGCATGTGGGCAAGGTGGCGACCTGCAGGACTAGACAACACCGCACAACTTCAGGTAAGAAGAAACATAAAGTTTACTTAAAGAAACACAGTACATAAACAGAACATAAGACCGGACTCCCAATTCCGCACATCAGAGAAGGGTACACGACTCAGAATCACTGACGAGTGTTGGAGGACATCACGGGTAGATGCAGTCCAGGGTTATCTGGCACGGGCATACTTGGACGGCCTCTCTCTCAGGCCTTAGGCGTAGCACAGGCTCAGCAGGAGAACATCAGACACCGACCTCAGACAGACTTCAGACGATGGCGGGGTCATCACGGGTTGATGAAGTCCAGGATCATCTGGCACGGGCATACTAGTATGGCCTCACTCAGGCCTCGGGCGTAGCACAGGCTCAGCAGGAGAACATCAGACACCGGCCCAGGACGAACGTCAGAC
The DNA here is from genome assembly GCA_033576555.1 of Oophaga sylvatica. NCBI lineage: Eukaryota > Metazoa > Chordata > Amphibia > Anura > Dendrobatidae > Oophaga > Oophaga sylvatica. The sequence goes on along the minus strand of JARQOD010000003.1, from coordinate 222,787,338 downwards.
GATGGCGGGGTCATCACGGGTTGATGAAGTCCAGGGTCATCTGGCACGGGCATACTAGGACGGCCTCTCTCTCAGGCTCAGGCGTAGCACAGGCTCAGCAGGAGAACATCAGACACCGACCCAGGACAGACGTCATCACAGGGTAGACCAAGGAGGAACCGGCAGGACATCGGAACATCAGGAACACGGACTGGATCTCAGGGACACAGGAACACGGACAGGAAATCAGGAACACGGATTGGATCTCAGGGAGTCAGGAACACAGACAGGAACACGGACTGGAAGATCAGGAACACGGATTGGGTCTCAGGGACACGGACTGGAACACAGGCAACGGACTCCGGACATCTGGTACGATCAGCAGGCTCCGGACATCAGGTAGAGATGGATAGAATCCGGACATCTGGAAATGGTCATCGGACATCGGATATCAGGCAGTGGTCATCAGGGAGGACACGGACAGGAACATCAGGAACACGGATTAGATCTCAGGGAGTCAGGAACACAGACAGGAACATGGATTGGATGATCAGGAACACGGATTGGGTCTCAGGGACACGGACTGGAACACAGGCAACGGACTCCGGGCATCTGGCACAATCGGCAGGACCCGGACATCAGGCAGGAAGGATAGGATCCGGACAACTGGAAGTGGTCGTCGGACATCGGACATCAAGCCATGGTCATCAGGCATAGGATCCGGACATCTGGCAGTGACCTGAAAAGGAACCCCAGCGGTCTGGTGCAAGCCCCGCCAGGCTTAACGGGAGCTGGCCGGGGATTGCACAGAAGCTGAGCACAGAGTAACAGAAACTCAGCACACACCGGACTCCTCCTTCCAAGATGAACTCAGGTTATATAGCAAGGATTCACAGTCACTGGCACAGGGTTCTGGACTCAGCAGGATTTCACGGCAAGTGACCAAGGCAGTCCCCGGGACAGGCAGGTTGTCACGGCAAGTGACCAAGGCAGTCTTTGGGACAGGCAGGTTGTCACGGCAAGTGACCAGGCAATATCTGGACAGGCAGGTTGTCACAACAAGTGACCAAGGCAGTCTCTGGGACAGGCAGGTTGTCACGGCAAGTGACCAGGCAATATCTGGACAGGCAGGTTGTCACAACAAGTGACCAAGGCAGTCTCTGGGACAGGCAGGTTGTCACGGCAAGTGACCAGGCAATATCTTGACAGGCAGGTTGTCAGTGCAAGTGACCAGGCAGTCTCTAGACAGGCAGGTACATACGACCTGATATGGTGGAGCCTCCAGGTAGGCTGCAGTCGGATGGCAGATGATCGCTCCCAGGTGAGCAGGCAAGAGCCGGGGATCTCTGCAGATGATGTCCGAACTTCCGGATGGAGCTGCAGTCGGATGGCAGATGATCGCTCCTAGGTGAGCAGGCAAGAGCCGGGGATCTCTGCAGATGACGTCCGAACCTCTGGATGGAACTGCAGACGGATGGCAGACAGGCAAGCCAACAGGTAACAGGCAGGTAACTGTAATCAGGAGCTGATGGCTGAAACAGAGTTAGACTGCACAGGTACAGGATGTGATCCAGGATCAGGGGTTCAGGTAATTAGACACAACAGGAACAGGCCTGGATATACAGCCTCCAGGAACGGCGATCTGGGTAATCAGCCCCCAGCATAGGCGGAAACACAAGACACAGTTCAGACATTCAGGTACCGGGTTAGATCCAGGATCAGGGAACAAGACACAGCAGGAACAGGGAATCAGCTCTCCAGAGCTGATCAACTTCAGAGCAGGAGCTGAACACACAACCACATACGGCTAGGTTCAGGGATTCAGTGTGGATTCAATGTGAAGCTCTGGCAACCCCACTAGGGCTGGGGAACTTTATATATGAGCTGCTTCACAGCGATAGGCTGGAGCAGTAATTCTAGTAAACACCCAATCCACATAAAAGCAGGACAGGTGTGGGCCGCGCCCCCTATGCAGAGCCAAACAGCTCAACACAGAGGGAACCCAACAATGGCTGCCGCCATACACGTAGTAAGTCATGCACCACTGCAGAGGACTTTGCAAGCTATGAACGGCTTTCACAGCAAGTCAGGAACCGCACATGCGGGCGGTCATGCAAAGCAGCGGAGCCACTCACGCAAGTACGGGTACGCAGCAGAGCCGGGAACTGAGCAGCATCCATATAGGTAACAGACAACAGTATCCCAGCTGGTTAGGGGGAAAGGAGCAAAAGGGTTAATGCAAAAAACATGCAGAGTAACGCTGGAAAACAAAGTACAGAATACCAGCGTTACAAGCTGCAGAAGTCTTCTGTATTTCTCGCAAGTCACACGTCTGGTCCGTGTGTAATCCGTTGTTTTCTCGCACCCGTAGACTTTCATTGGCGTACAACGAGCGTAATACGCGTACAATCGCAGCATGCTGCGGGTGTCTCGCACCGTAAGATACGGCTGAGAAAAATACACATGATCAGAGCTACTCCATATAGAAATATTGGTCCGTGTGTAATGCGTGGTTTTCACGCCTCTCACTCGTCCGTATTCCTACCTAGTGTGACACCGGCCTTTTATCTCTATCTGCAACCCTGAGCTGTGCGCTCTGAACTCCCATCCTTAGGCCACGTTCACACGTTCAGTATTTGGTCAGTATTTTACCTCAGTATCTGTAAGCCAAAACCAGGAGTGGGTGATAAATGCAGAAATGGTGACGTGTTTCTATTATACTTTTCCTCTGATTGTTCCATTCGTGGTTTTGGCTTACAAATACTGAGGCAAAAAAGTCACTAAATACTGAATGTGTGACGACGACCATGGACTTAAGTTGTGACATTTTCACTGCCCTCATCTCTGATAGAGGCTGTGATATAATCTCTAGATTGAATGGGTTAAATCATGGAATGTAAAATGTAGAGTATTGGGCCGGGGTGACACTTGCGTATGGCATCCGATGCGAGAGTATCGGATGTGATATGCTAATGATGACCCTCGGCTCCTGCTCTGCTGCGTGCGGGAGCCGAGTGCCATGCTACTGTCCTCCGAGCCTCTCACACAGAGCGGATCGAAGCACAGCTGCGGAGGAGGCAGAGAAACTAATTTCTCTACCTCCTCCATTGCCGGGGTCAGCGTATATCGCACAGCACTCGGATGATATCCAAGTGATGTGCGCTGTGTCACTCGCACCCATAGCCTTATATGCTAGTGTGACCTCGACCTTAAGGGGAGGCCTGGTAACTAGTTGATTCAATCTTCAGCATTGTGTAAAATGGCTCCAGACATTTTTTTTATCCACATGAATCCAGATCTGTAAATTTAATTAAATTTGACCCAAGTCAATTCCCTGAGAATTGATTCTATCATCTCTATTCCTTATGTCTCTTACCCAGAAAAAGATTCTTGTATAAATGTTAGTTGATCCAGTGAAGTTATGTATGCAAGTTCACCTCCAGGAACTGAAGAGCAACGGTTGCGGGCAGATAACAGGGACTCTTTCACATGGCTCAACCAATAACAGTGCAAGTCACCTTGGAAAACTCTTCCTCCACGGGGGCATGATGATTCATCTGAAAGAGAGTATGGAAAATGGATGCTTGTAAGGCCTTCTTCACACTTCCGATTTTAAGGTCCGCAAATACAGACAAACACACACTTCTTGTATTCAATGGTGGTGCACACATGTGAGGTTTTACACACTGACCGTGTGTCCATGTGAAAATCCCACAGACGTCCTTTTTTTAACGCACCAAGGATGAAATGTGTGCTGCACATGTGCACTCTGCTGACACACGGATGAAATCCATGTGTCATCAGTGTGACACCAGCCAGTGCCGGTGTTCTCATGCGCCAGTCCTTTGTACTGACCACACTTGTATTTATACATATAAATGAGAACCCCTCTGAGGAGTCTTTTTTCTAAGCTAAACAAGCCCAAATTTTTCAATCTCTCATCATATGAGAGGCCTTCCATCTCTAGATTATTACAAGGGTTGGAAGGCCTCTCATATGTTGAGAGGATGAAAAAGTTGGGCTTGCTTAGCTTAGAAAAAAGACGACTCAGAGGGGTTCCCATTTATATGTATAAATACAAGTGTGGTCAGAAAAGGACTGGCGCATGACTTATCCCTTCTAAAGACCATACTAAGGACAGTCATTAAGGCTGGAAGAAAGGCAATTGCGGCAGCTAAATCGGAAAGGGTTCTTTACAGTTAGAGAAGTCAGACTGTGGAATGCCCTACCACAAGAGGTAGTAATGGCAGACACTATAACAGCTTTTAAAAAAGGGATGGACAATTTCCTCAATATACATAACATTGCAGGTAGTAGTTAATTTAGTGACAAAAAAAACAATTGGTGGAGAAAGTTTGAACATTATGGATCTAGGTCTTTTTTCAATCTATTCAACTATGTAAATTTTGCTTAGCCTTTACCGATTATTCTAGGCGAGACCCCCAAAAAACCTTAAAAAATGATGTGGGGTCCCCCTATATTTACAAACCAGCAAAGGCTAAACAGACAGCTGCATGCTGATATTAGTAGCCTAGGATGAAGCCATGGATATTGGCCCCCTCCCAGACTAAGAACATCAGCCCTCAGCTGCCCTAGAAATGGCTCATTCATAAAATGGATGCATTTAACCTCCGCTATTCCCACTTGTAGCAAGTGGTTTAATAGTTGTGGGGTTGATGTCAGCTTTGTAATGACAGCTAACATCAAGCCCTGGGGTTAGTAATGGAGAGGCATCTACCAGACACCCCCATTGCTAATCCCTTAATCAAATTTAATAAATACACTCCCTTGAACATATATTACCCATTTATTCACATAAAAATAAAAAGCAAAGATATACTCAGCTTTCCACTGATAGTCCATTAATGCCCATGTCCCACGATGATCTGGATGGTTTAGTGAGCGGTCGCATTAGTGATGCAACCGCTCACCCTGCTAGCCATTACACAGTGAGCTGAACATAAGAACCAGTGCCTGTGACCAGTGGTAACCTTAATGACGTCACCGCCGGTCACATGTAGCTGCGTTCTCATGCTCAGCTCAGTGTGTTCCAGCTAATGTGGGGAGAGGTCGCATCACTGATGTGACCGCTCACCAAAGCATCCGGATTGTGTTGGGACATGGGCAGTAATGGATTATTGGTGGAAAGGTGAGTATAACTTTGCTTTTTATTTTTATTTTTGGGTGAATATATGGGTAAAATATGGTCAATGGAGTGTTAATTTTAAGTAAAAGACTTTGTGAGTTTATTATAATTAAAGGACTTTATTCTTGCCTGTGTCTTTATTAAATTTGACTACTTTGATGTTAGAAATGGTGGTGTCTTATAGACCTCTCCATTGTTAACTCCTGGCCTTGATGTCAGTGAACATAAAACAGCTGACATCAAACTCACAACTATTATCCTACTTGCCACTACACCAGGGCAAGAGGGAAGAGTGGAGGCTAAGTGCCAGAACTGGCACATCTAATGGATGCACAATTTCTGGGGCGGCTGAGGGCATATGTTCTTTGGAAGGGGGTCAATATCCATGGCTCCTTCCTTGGCTATTGATATCAGCCCGCAGCTGTCTTGTTTAGCCTTTGCTGTTAATAAATATAGGAGGGACCCCACTATTTTTGTCAGGGATGCCCCCTATAATAACCAGTAAAGGCTAAGCAAATGGCAGTGAGCTGATATTAATAGCCTGGGAACCTTTATGGCTTTTGGCCCCTTCCCAGATTAATAATGTCATCCCCCAGTTGCTGACTTTCCCTCAGCTGGTTATGAAAATTAAGGGGGACCACAGGCCATTTTATTTATTTATTGAAACAATAAATACAAGTACAGAAAAAATAAGCCAGCAAAACATTGACTAGAAATCACACTGATATATTTCTATCTATCATCTATAATTTTTCTCATTGCTATCTATCTTCATCTATCTTCATCTTTGAAAATCTTTAATACATAAAACTCTTATATTTCTATGCTGAATTGCATTCCATATGTGTCACACTGACAGCACACTGACCACACAGGGAGACACAGACAGCACACAGACACACGGCTGTCACAGGGATGTCACATACAGTACGTACATATGGATGTCACAAAGACACGGACCACAGATCTCATCAGTACTGGTTTTTCCAGTACAGGATTCACCAGGATATGTGAAAGGGGCTTGAGAGCCAAGTAGTAGATAGTAGATAGGACACATGCCAATCACACATAGGAAAACACATAGGCACATGCCGTGTATGCACCACACACGCATAAATACATACTACACATAAAACACTTATACAAAATGCTAATAACTATTACAAACTGTTGCAGATTGGATTGTATAAGAGAAAGTGTCATCAGTTTGATGCTGTCTGTTCACGGAGACATGAACTAGACACTGGCTGCACGACTGGAGACAGGTAGATCTTACTATGAAATGTTGCAACATTTTAGAGTAAATTTACAGTGGGTACGGAAAGTATTCAGACACATTTAAATTTTTCACTATTTGTTTCATTGCAGCCATATAGTAAATTCAAAAAAAGTTTATTTTTTTCTCATTAATGTACACTCTGCACCCCATCTTGACTGAAAAAAAACAGAAATATAGAAATTTTTGCAAATTTATTAAAAAAGAAATACTGACATTTCACATAGTCATAAGTATTCAGTCCCTTTGCTCAGACACTCATATTTAAGTCACATGCTGTCCATTTCCTTGTGATCCTCCTTGAGATGGTTTTCTCCTTCATTGGAGTCCAGCTGTGTTTAATCAAACTGTTAGGACTTGATTTGTAAAGGCACACACCTATCTATAAAATACCTCACAGTTCACAGTGCATGTCAGACCAAATGAGAATCATGAGGTCAAAAGAACTGGCCAAGGAGCTCAGAGACAGAATTATGGCAAGGCACAGATCTGGCCAAGGTTACAAAAGAATTTCTGCAGTACTCAAGGTTCCTAAGAGCACAGTGGCCTCCATAATCCTTAAATGGAAGAAGTCTGAGACAACCAGAAGTCTTCCTAGATCTGGCCGTACAGCCAATCTGAGCAATTGTGGGAGAAGAGCCTTAGTGAGAGAGGTAAAGAAGAACCCCAAGATCACTGTGGCTGAGCTCCACAGATGCAGTAGGGAGATGGGAGAAAGTTCCACAAAGTCAACAATCACTGCAGCTCTACACCAGTCAGGCCTTTATGGTAGAGTGGCCTGACAGAAGCCTCTCCTCAGTGCCAGACATATGAAAGCCCACATAGAGTTTGCTAAAAAACACATGAAGGACTCCCAGACTATGAGAAATAAGATTCTCTGGTCGGATGAGATGAACATAGATCTTTTTGGTGATAATTCTAAGCGGTATGTGTTGAGAAAACCAGGCACTGCTCATCACCTGCCCAATATGTGTAGCCCTGGTATTTAAGGTACACAATACCAGGAGGATGAGTGGAGAGGTAACGGTTAAGGGCTCTACATGACATCACATATACTTCGGACACACCCAGCAGGGGTGTAGAGGGGTGTGGTTTTTAGCACAAGAGAGTCGAGTAGTGTCTCCTGAGGTGAAGGGAGAGAGAAGGAGTGCCTGTCTGGAGCACCAAGATTCCTGTCGATTCAGCGAGACAGTACAGTAGTGGAGGCTAGTACAGGTGAGCCAGTTCACCTTAGCCTAGTCAGTGCTGAGATTGAGAGTTGGAGCAAGTCGAAAGGCACAGTGGAAGGAAATCAGAAGTGCTTTAGGATTGAAGTATCCTGCACATTGTCACCGGTCACTGGAGACCGAAGCATCACTATAGCTTCACGCATAGTGGTAAAAGAACCAGAGGCTTACTGGACCTTAGGTAACAGAAAGCAGCCCTTGAAGTGTCAGTACGTAACAGGGGTCAGGTGGAATAGGAACTTTGAGCTAGGCCAAGCATAGAAGAACCTAGTTTCATCACTGGAAGGCTCCACCACAAAACTGACCGGGCAGTACAGCTTTGAAATAGCTGAAGTTTCAGGAGTGAACTACGCTTTATGCTGGTTGGACTCATCATCATTGAAAAGTAAAGGAGGCCCCTGCCTTGCTCAGCCGTTGCCTCAAAACTCATCCTCCATCAACCCCCATCAGCCTCCCTGGGACCTGCCTTACCATCTTACAAGTAAAAGGTATGGAAAGACGCTGACGGTGTGAGACTGAGTTATTTAATTGCATGCCTGCACAACCCCACCATAACCATCGACCTGAGGGAAGAGTCCCACCTGTAGGGGACCCGACATCTAGCTGCCTCACCATCCCCTCAGAGATCTACAGCAGCGCTGGTGCAAATTACCAGAGACTACAGGTGGCGTCACGAACTGTATATAAATCAAATCCCCTGTAAATATTCCCCCAACATACGCCAGACCGCCAGGGCCACAGACCGAGCCACCGCTACCTGTTGTGAATGGGTTTGAGATGAGTTCTGAGCGGAGGCTCCCTCTGGTGGTTACAAGCGGTACTAGTGAGGATTGGGAATCAGGTGTTACTGATTGGTCTTATTTAAGGGAATCATTTTCCCATCAGGGTTGCCGGTGATCAATTGTTCTGGTCTGAATCCTTCTTTCCAGTTTCCCTTGTAGCCTGCTGTGTCGTGTCTGCATCTCCTGCTATCAGATAAGACAATTTCTTATTTTGTGTTTTTGCTATATTTTTGCATTTTGTCCTGCACTTCTGTGGGGGCCTTCTGGGTCCCCTCCGGGGGCTTTTGCCCTCTCAGTTTAGTCCAGCCACTGTGTTTTGTACTTTTGCTTTTTGCAGTTTTTTCAGTGGCTGCTGTTTTTGTTACACCAGAGAACTAATTTAGGTGGTAGAGGTCGTGTGATCTCAGGTGATTTTGAAATTAGTAGAGTTGGCGCTTTTCAGGGTTTTCTGGGATTGCAGTAAGTACCCTTCCTATCCTTTTCTATTTAGTTAGTTTGGGCCCCAGCGTTTGCTCATACTATTTTCTTTCTGTGTCAGTATTTCCTCTTGTCTAACCGCCATTACATGTTTGGGGGCTTTCTATTATCTTTGGGGTTCTGCTCCGGGGCAGATAGCTTTCCTATTTCTATCTTTAGGTGTAGTTAGTTTCTCAGGCTGTGACGAGGCGTCAAGGACCATCGTAGGAACGCTCCACGGCTGCCTCTAGTTGCGGTGGTTAGTCAGGGTACTGCAATCTCATAGATTCCAACTGCTCTGGTGTATTTCCTTTTTTACCTGCACTCCTCAGCTACCGTAACATAACAGTATCACCGGCCCTAAAAATTGTATGGTACTCACAGAAGGGAAAAAATATTTTGAAGGAAGAAAAGTTGTCAGAGATATTTTTCTGTTTGTTGCATTTTTTTTTTTTTTTTCCCTCTGTATCTCTGGGTGCTGGGGAGGATCTTTTCTCCCAATGGAGTTTG